>CM042838.1:10269648-10834896 GCA_023653725.1 Bungarus multicinctus
ATTTGAGAAACCCCCCCCCCCAAAAAAAAAAGCAGATTACGGAGTGAATTTAGAATCTCCTAGAACACCAATGGAGAGCTATACTGGGCAAGGCATCAGGCTACAAACTGAGAGACCATGAGTTCTAGTCTTGCATTAGGAACAAAACCATCTGGGTGACCTTGGGCTAATCATTGTTTCTCAGTCCTAAAAAGAAAACAGGGGCAAACCACTTCTGAAAACATCGCCAGGAAAGCTACAGAAATCCAGGCAGTCATCAGGAGTCAATAGGAGTCAAAGGCACACAGATGTGTATATACAAACACACACAGAGAGATGTCTGATGAGAAACAAAGATGAGTTTAAGCTGTAAATCTCACCACATGATTTCAATTGGTGCGCAGTCCAAACATGACTTTCCAAAGAAAGCAAAACTGGATAAAACTTGGAACCCCCAAAACTTCTCTGTCCTTGTGGTATAACAATAAATATACAGAAGATGGAAAAGAACAGTTGCTATAATAGTATGGCAACAAACATGAAACAAACTTAGTTGTACGTAAGCTTCATTGAACATACTGGGATTTCTGAGTTAATATACAAATACATGCCTTGTTTCTTTTGCCTAAAGCAAAAAATGCCACAGCTCTTACAACTGAAGCTAGTCTATTTATTTACCTAAAATGCTGCCTAGTTTTTTTCTTTACTCTATTGCCGGAACTGGAAAACAGCAACAATCAGCATCAAGTATTGATAGAAAAAATGCCATTTAAAACCACAGCTGTAACAAAATCATAACCAAATCAGCAGTTGATCTCTATTAGGAAGAAAAAATAAAACATGGTTAAATAAATTTCCATTTTATTAAAGACTAAACAAAAACATTTTAATATTGGGCCCAAACAAGTCAAGTATTCAAAACTTTTAAGAATTAGATGAGAGTTGATTCCAAACCCACAAAACTTTTGTGATCATTCAACATATACAAGGAGCAGTGAGTAGTCTCCATTATGCTTTATTTACCAATTGGTTGGCCTGTTTATAAAGCCACTTATATGTTATCTCATCAAAAGATTACAGGCAGGTTTTGTTTGTAAGAACAGCAAAAGCTTGCCTAAAACCAGAATTATAAATAACAATATAATCCAGGTTACAATAAGCCGCTATCCAAAAACATATGCCTCTCATGATGTGGCACCTCTGCTCAAAGTCTCACCAGAAGAGCCTTCTTGAACGTTTATAGAAAGGGACCAATCTGACCTCAGGAAATTCACTGTTCCAGAGAATTGGGCTGCAACTAAGGCAGCCTGCCACTGAACTCCAGCCCTGTTACCGCCTTGGGAGGAAGGATCTGGACTATGCCTTCTTGCTTGACATATGATAGTGGCCTTAAAAGAAAAGATGAAGAGCCACTGCAAAGCAACATTCAGATAAATGTGGTTTGATCCCATTCCAAGAAACTAGTTTGAGTAAACATCTCAAACAGGCCGCTCCCTAATTCACATGTAAATAAAGTGAGGATGGGGGAAGTACCTTCAGATTTGCAAGATTTTGTTTCTATACTTGCTCCAAGGACAATATTCCTGTCCTATATGACACTGTTTTCTTAATCTGATCTATAAAACTGACCCATATATTGATTGGACAGGGAGTGCCAGAAATAGTAAGGACATGAACCACAAAGGGAGGTACCAGTAAACAGCCAACTCTCCATAGACACCGAGCAATTGCCTGCAGAAGGTCATCTTCACTTCCATCAGAAAGCTTTCATATAAGTCCCATTGGAATCCAGACCGTACTGCAAGTATGCCATCTCCATGGAGATCAATTTTCCAATGTCATCATTAGGGTAGTCTGGAGAATGATGAAATTCTATCTATTGGTTCAGATTCAAGTTTCTTGGACCCAGAGCACCAGTGGTGGGATTCAAAAATGTTTACTACCAGTTCTGTGGGCATGGCTTTGTGGGCAAAGTGTGGCTTGATGGGCATGGCAGGGAAAGGATACTGTAAAATCTCCATTCCCACCCCACTCCTGGGGGAAGGTTACTGCATAATCCCATTCTCTCCCACCCCACTAACCTGCTTTCCAGCTTGGTTCTCCTGTGCAGGGCAACCAAAGAAGACCCAGCCGATCAGCTGGTACTTGGGAGGCACCTCCAAACTACTCAAAATTTCCACTATCGCTTCTCCAGAACTGGTCAGAACCTGCTGAATACCACCTTTGCAGAGCGCTGAAGGTTAAGTGACAGTGTTGGGAATATGGCCCAGAAACACTGTTGTAGCCATTAGAAATGTTTTAATCCATTATAAAATTTCCAGAGAATTCTTTCAGCTATTAGTTCCTGCCCCTAACATGAGAACATGAGTATAAGTGAAGGAGCACTCATTTGATTCTCACCATGACCATCTCCATGTATACAGAAAGTTCAGGAGCAGGCAATAAGAGCAACAGCCCTCTCCTATCAATCACATACATCTAATATTGAAGTTATATTTTCTCTTATCCATCCAATCCAGTTCCTTGAGGTGTTCCTTTACACATTATCAGTGCTTATAATTCTGTTGTGGAAATTGTAGTAACTGCTTCTTGATCCAGGATCACCAGTTTGGGTCAGAAAAAGCCAGAATTGAACTGCCACTTTGAATAGCTACTACTAACTTCTCAGAATGTCTCCCAGGTGTTTTGATGTTGAAGCATTGAGCTTTAGACCAGCAGCCCTCAACCTTTTGAGCACCAGGGACTACTTCCATGGAGAAAAAGTTTTTTCCGTGGAATGGAGGGGGCATGGTTTCATGTGCTGCCTGCATGGGGCTTCGCTTGTTTGCGCGGCCCAATTTCTGGCATGCCACAGACCGCTGCCACTCCACAGACTGGGGGTTTACACAATCCAAAAGATTTTGAAATGGAGCTACTATTGACTCCCAACTAATTTATTTGTTCATAAATATAACTTTTGGACAACATCATGAATTTCTTCTGATCTTTTTCAGAAGGGAAACAGGCCTTGGTGTTATGTTCTTAGAACCTGATATTGCACAGGCATTTGCAAAGCATGTAGTAACTACACAGAGAGACATACACGCACACACGAACCAAGTCCAAATATAGATTCACATCTCATGGAGATGAGCCAAAGTACGCAGATATTCAAGCGATGCACTAAAAGCTTTTTGTCTGGACTGGCTTTCAGTGGTCAAGTTAAAAGCTAGCACTGAAATTTAGTCTGCTAGGAAAAACGCTATTCCATTTTTATGTTTTGGCATTTTAATTTGATGGAAACTGTGGAAAATCAATGAACAGGAACTTCCTCTTTTTCAGTAAACCCCAAAGTTGCAGTTATATTCCTTTGTTTATTGGTTAGGAGAAACTGCACTGGGGCAAGACCTCTCTTTCTGACATGGAGACAGTCCTTTCCTTTCTGGTCTTCCCATGGTGAATTTCTTGGGACGTTTTCTTGAAATAAGGTCTGCTTGCAGCCACAGAAGAATCAGGCAGGAATGTTATGAAGCACAAGTCCTTTATTTATTTAAACTAGATCCCTTACCCCACCTGGTTCTACCCCCCCACCCCCAGTCTCCCCTCCCGTGTTGCCTCTCTTCCTTTTTGCTAACTCACTTCCTAGAAGCTGTTTCCCCCCTCCCTCCGTCAATGTCACAGAGATGTCTTCCTTCCTTCCTTCCTGCCACCCAGCCCCTCCACTTAAGGCATGTGTTCTCTGACAGAAAAAGATGGCAAAGGAATAAGCAGTCCCTGCCTCCCGGGCTTCTGGTGAGAGGAGCTTAGAGGCTCCTAAATCACAGCTGCTGGTACAGCTTAGGAAATGACCAGAAGCGATTTTCAGAGATGCAATTTAAAATGGGTCTTTCCTTCCCTTAGAAAATCAAAAGACTACTTCAAAAGCTGTTTGGTAGTTTTTTTTTTTTTAATAATTCATATTGAGTATTTTAAAACAAAACAAAAAAACATATATTCATAAATGTATAGAGGAAAATGTATTCTCTCACTTGCCTCTCTGTCCTCATATTCCCTTGTATCAACAACGAAGGTCTGGCAAGATCATGTGTTGAGCAGGACACAGTTTAATGCTTTGTGTGTTGGCAAATTGTAATTGTGCAGGCTCCTAACTGCATGGAGCTCTAGAATCTGCATTTGGCCAAATGTGGGTTGCAAACTCACAAGAGACTTCCTTTTCAACCTATCAAGGTGAAATGTAAGAAATAGCTGGCAACACAAGGATGTAGGTCTTTCTAACTGGCAATACAAGGATGTAGGCCTTTCTAACCCTTTTAGGTCCCTCATAATTGTAGGATAGATCTGGAAGCCCTAGCAGAAAGGCCATGCCCTGCTCTGCAAATTAAATGTGCCAGAGGTGTGCAAACATATCACGTCTTTCAGGACTATGTGAAAGTATTACAGCAGTGTTTCTCAATCTCAGCAACTTCAAGATGTGTGGACTTCATCTCCCAGAATTCTCCCAGCCAATAGTTGCTGAGGTAAAGAAAATTGAGTCAGACCAAGAACTACAGGTTCTTTGGGTGACCTGGAATAGATCAGCAAGGAGAACATTCACAATAGAATCATTTGTTTGTGTTATATGGTTGCTACTTTTAACTGGGTGCTAGCCACCTAGAGTTGCATGGCAAGTGAGTGGCCAAACAAAGTGAATAATAAATCTGTAATCAATCTCTATGAATTAGGTATAAAATCTGAATGACTCTGACTAAAGTGTACTCATTTAAGATTGTACATCTCCTTCTATTTTGCCTAAAGCTCCTGACTATATCTACTTCACCATTTCAGCTTCCTGTTAAGTCTTTATGTTTTTTTACTTCCTGCCTTCCAAACACTTGGTGTCTAGACTGGCGAAAAGCTATGAAAGAATTCCAAAGCTGCAATTAATTTTATATTCATTTAGTTGATCCCAAGAATGTGCTGTCAGATTATGGATTTTTCAGTGGAATTTTTTTTTTAAGAGAAACTACTTGGTAGCTAATTACCTTGTTTATGTAGCTGAGGCCAGCCTTGTTTGATATTCCCCCTCCCTGCTGGTTTTCAGGAAATGGTTGAAAATTTTTGGATTGCATTCTTTTAAATGGTATTACACCACTTTTTCTTCTCTGTTTCTGTTTGTTTGTTGCTATTTGGTCATCATTGGGGATTTTATGATGTATCTGTTTTAACTGTATTGTGGTTTGTTACGTCTGTCTGCCTTTGAGAGAGTCTTGATTACTGGACACTCCTCAGACAAGTTCCTGAAGTTTCCTTGGTTTTCTCCAAGTGGTTTGCCCTTCCTTGCTTTCTAAGGCTGAGAGAGAGTGTGGCCCAAGATGAACCAGCAGGCTTCATGCCTCAGGTGGGACCTTAGCTTAGCATCTTTTGGTTTACAGCCTGATGCCTTAACTACTACTCTAGAATGGATCTTTCTGTGGTTATTTTAACTGTTATTGTATACTCCCCAAACCAGGGGTCACCAAACTTTTGGACCTCAGGGACCACCAAACTCATAATTTTAAATCCCAGGGACCATTAACCAGTTCTGTGGGTGTGGCCTAATTTGTGGGTGTGGCTTGGTGGTCATGTGACTGGCTGGACATGGCTTGTATGTAAATATTATAAATATTTATATAAATATTGAATTTTTTATAAAAAAAGAGCAACTTTTACCCAAAATCAGGCAAAGCAGGCAGGTAGATTGAGTTGCTCACAGAATCATGCAGTGATCTAACTATCTGCCATCGCCTAACTCAATCTCTCAAATTTGCTTGCCCTGAGTCTGTACTGAATAATAGAACCTTCAGTCCTAAGGAGGTTCGGCTGTGCTTAAAAGCAGAGCCGAAGATCTAAAGACTAGCTAGAAAGCAAGAAATCCAACCATTTCCTGCTTCCTAGCTAATCTAAATCTTCCAGCAGAGCAGAACAGCTGATGGTTAGAAAAAGGAAAAATAGCAATTTAGCAGGCAAGTTTACCAGGTAAGGAGTGAGTAGGCGGGGAGGGTTTCCGCAGGCCATGTGGGTGGCGCAGCCTTGTGTTTCTGTGCAGCCTGGATTAATTGCTTTGGGGGGGGGTGCTCTGGGGATGATATTTCTCTGTGGCCCACCAAAATTTTCTCACGGTCCACCAGTGGGCCACGGCCACTAGTTGGCGACTGCTGTCCTAAACTGCTAAAAGTTGTCAGTTTGGAATTGGGTATAAATTTGATAACCAAACAAACAAATATGTAATTTGAGGATACACAGTACCAGGCAAGACTTCTCAACATGTTAAACCAGGAGAGTCAGATGTAGGGACAATATTTGATGTAGACTCAGATGTAGGGACAATATTTGAAAGAAAAAAAAAACTGATCAGACTTCTTCAATCCAAGGAAAGTTACTGTTAAATCTCATACCTGATGTGCCAATTTTGACTTTGTCCAAACAAAGCACAGTGTGAAGTTCAAGCTGAGAGATGGCTAAGCCAAAGCAGATGGCTTGCCACTGGCTGGTGGCTTCTGGCATGACACATAATGGTACAGTCTTGTGCAAGTGTACTTTTTATATATAAAATACATTTTATTTTTATACACCTGCACAAGACTGTACCATTATGTGCCATGCCAGAAGTCACCAACCAGTGGATCAGTAATGGGCACAGAGCTCCAGTTCGACTCAGATGCCAGCAAGGTGGAGGTTGGGTACTGGTATGGGTTGGTATTATTAAAGATGAGCTAGTTGGACCTTTTGGAGTTGAAGATGGACTCAAAATTAACCTCCAAACTTATTGCCAGTTTTTAGAAGACACTTTCTTCAAGCAGTGGTACAAGAAAAAGTCTGCATCTTTTAAGAAGTCTGATTTTTATGCAGGACAATGCTCCATCGCATGCATCAAAATATGCCACTGTGTGGCTAGCCAGTAAAAGGCCTTAAAGATGAAAGAATAATGACATGGCCAGCTTTCTCGCCTGACCTAAACCCTATTGAGAACTTGTGGGCCCTTCTTAAATGGGAGACTTATGGTAAAGGAAAACAATACACCTCTCTGAACAGGAGGTGTGGTTGCTGCTGCACTAAAAGTTGATCATCAATAGGTCAAGAAACTGAAAGACTCCATGAATGGAAGGATTATGGCTGTTATTGAAAAGAGGATGGCTATATTGGTCACTAATTTTTTTTTAAATGTCAGAAATGTTTATTTGTACATTTTGAATTATTTATTATTCTCACTTTAACAGATGCAAAAAAAACATCTGAGTGAGATGGGCAAATTTTCATTTTTCATTTAGTTGCATTATAATTCTGTACACTGATAGTTGCCCAGTAATTTGCACACATAGATATTCTGCTAAGAAAGCCAAAACCTCACTTTTATTTTCTTAAATATTCAGGTTTGAGCTTTATTAACATTTTAGATTGACCAAGAGCATTGTAGTTGTTCAATAATAAAATTAATCCTTCAAAATACAACTTGCCTAATAATTACGCACACAATGTATAAGTTTCTGGAGCAGCAGAAGACAGAAGGGACTACAGCCAGGCAGCAGATCAACCTGGCAATATCAGCCAGGGATTTGCTATCTCCTCCACTTCCAACTGTACCCTCACTCTCACTTCTGGTCCAGGTTTGCTAAACATCCAATAGGCACTATCAAAACAATAGCTATTGTAATTTGTGTTCTGTTTTAATGTGTCTTCCCTCAAGCAGAGTCCCTACCACCATCCCCTGCTACATCTTTCAAGGGCAAAATAACTTGCTTTATTTCCAGGCAGTGCCTTTCAAATAAAAACAGAACCAACATCCTTCACAGCCAGATAAATTTAATGCTGAACTGGTTTGAACTCTCCCTGGATATTTAAAGTGTCTGGTAGAGGGAAGTGAAGCTAATCCATCCAGTGTACCCTGCACATAGTTGCTTGGTGAGACCACTGACTAGATTCCTCAGGATCACCACCTCTTCTGTGGAACTATAAATAGACCAAACCACATTTATTTATGTGCCCCTTGTTTCCAGCCAGTTTTCAAAAGAGTCCCTTTGCCAAGAGCAAAAAGAAGAAACGTGGGATGTCAGCATATCCAGAAATAAAGAATCAGTAAACGGAAGGTTGAAGAAACCAAGGCCTGCATTTTCTTCAGATCACATGATGTCCTGTGGTGGAATCTGAATGGTAAATTTTGTTCAGGTTAGCAAAAAAAAAAAAGTGAGCCTTATCTAGATGAGACAAGAAACAGTCAAATGTCCTAGCCCTTGTCCAATTCTGTGTGTCCCAGTTCCTTAGGTTCCATGGAAGTGATGTCTATGGATGATGCAGATTGGCAAGGGAAATGTTCTTGCCAGCCATTGACATCCTTAACATTTTCCCAGCTTCATGACAGAGACCTAATTCAGCAAGCACTGACCCTGGATGGATTGAGAAGCATCCAATTCATTTTCTATTGATACCCAGAGCTCTTTGTATCAGATTTGCCTAATCTAGATCATTAGCCATACTGTTTGAGATCTATTGAATTGGAGCCTAGCACATCTGGAGGACATCTGTGTGGAAAATGCCTCTCTCTCAATTGTCTCAATGAATGTTTTTAATTGAACTATTCTTGTGCTTATGGAAAAACTAACTTTATATTATGATATAAATTATAGATACAGGCTAACACTGTTCAGGTTATGAAAAGAAAGAAGCATTCAGCTGTGCACTCAAATGTCAGCAATGTAGTGCACCCAGACAGGTTTTCCCCCTCTCTGACTTAGATGTGTTAAAACCTGTGCATCCAAACATCCATGGTACCTATTAATGCAATTACAGAGAGGGTTTTTTTCCTTCCTTCCAGTAAAATTGTTCACCTAGTAGACAAAGAACATTTGTACTGGAATTAATGGCAAAGTAATGCAACGGTCTTTGATACCGATTGTTTCACAAGTAGGAAAAAAATAAGTTTTACTTATACATAATGTTGTGAAAAAGCAGAACTGTATTCCTTCCCCAGTTTTCTAGAGGAAGCTGATTGTGGACCAGAACTCTTCGTGTCATTTGATATGGCCAAATCTCGGCAAAGAGAACAAAACTCTGCCTTATACTGCTAGGAAGAAAAATAAAAGGCCTTAGTGACTGGCTAATTACCAGTTATTTTATTATGGTACATTCTCCAAATTACTACACAACTGTGGTCATTTCTCAGAATTCCAGATGTTGAAGTCTATGCTTCTGGAGGGGCTCGTGTTCAACTAAATACTGCTGAAATTAAAGTTTACCCTTAATTCACTGGAATAATTTGCTGTTATAGTAATGCAAATCATCTTAGAGTGAGTGAGTGAACAAATCACGGGAATGCTTTCTTCTTCTTCTTCTTCTTCTTCTTCTTCTTCTTCTTCTTCTTCTTCTTCTTCTTCTTTTTCTTACTTTTTCCTTCTTCCTTTTTCCTTCTCCTCTTCTTCTCCTTCCTCTTTTACCACTTCACAGGGCAATTGAGATACAAAGTTCTGATTTTTGCTCTTCTCACAGCCTCAACCATTGTTAATTGATGTTGTTATAGTGTCTCTTTAATGTTGTCTCTCCATCTTCATCTGTGTTCTTTTACCTTCTCCTCTTTTTATATATGCCTTGAACAATATGGTATCCCAAGATATCCTCTCCAGATGAGCAAACCACTTTATTTGTTGTTTCTGTATGTATTTAGGATTTATTCTATGTCAGTTCTTTCTCTTATGGTCTCATTTCTGATTTTATCTCTTCTGATCACTCCAGCAGCTTTTCTCAAACATCTCATTTCCGTGGTGACTAAACTTTCATTTGTATTTTATTATTATTGGTCATGTTTGACACTGGTTACATAGGGTGGGGATGAATATGCTTTGTATGAGATGCTTTTTTGTGCTGATCTGTACTGCCTTACGTTGTAGAAGTGGATCTAGCTGTCCCAATACTTGGTTTGCCTTACTGCATTGTATGTTAACCTCTTTGTCCATTTTAACATCTTCCATGAAAGTTATTCCTAGATATTTGAACTTTAATATTTATTTTATGCTTGTTCCCTCTGTTGCTACCATATGTTTAAAATATGTTTTTCCCCCTTCTTATTGACATTACTTCTGTTTTCTATTTCTGGATTCTTATATTATTTGTCTTGCATTCTTGGTTCACGGCTATATGATGTTGTTTCAGTTTCTTAGCTGTACTTATTATCGATGTCTGATCATCTGCAAATAGTAGTTGTTGATATTATTTCCATTCTTGGGTTGGCTTCTTTATTTATGCTATCAATGTATGTGATAAACAATAGTAGTACACATCTCTGTTTTATTTTGAATGTTATTGTGAAAAGTTCCAATGTTCCTTGGTTTGTTTCAGCTGCACTTCTGCAAGTATGCATTTTGTTACGTCTGAATGTATCAAGAAGTTCACTCCATTCTTTTCTCCTGAGTTTACAAGTTTCCTTTATAAACATCCTTACTACCATATCCTTTACATCTTATAATTTCTGTAGCAATATATTATCCATTGTCAGCTTGCTGAGCCTGTCACAACTTCACCAGATCCCCTTCAGCCAGGCCTTCATGACTACCATAGTGGTTCTGTGACACAAGGCCACACCATACTGTGGCCATTCCTAGCAATCCCTTACTTTGTCCTGTTATTACATCTCACAATATGGTTTCTGGGTTGGATTTTGAGAGGCACTTTGTAGTTAAAAGAAAAAATAGAAACTTTTAGCTAGTCATTAAACTGGAGTTCATTAGATACTTCACAATAGCCACTCTTTTACTAGAACTTATATGGATGAACATTAATGCCTTAAGTGCCTACTATATTACTGAATTTTGTGCTTTGGTGCTTTTATCTTTGAATGAAACTTAGTAAAATTAACTAGATTTTAGCTGTTCATCAATTTATGGTATCTACTTTGATGGCACGTTCAAAGGATGTCCATGGACAGATTCAATTAGATCAAACAAAGATGGAAGGAATATACACAAATTCTGTATCGTAGAGGTATAAACAACCAAGGTATGTAAGAGAATATTCTCTACTTACAAGAATTGCTTGTAGTAGAAGATGAAGGTAGATCAGCACTCTGGTTATTGCTGAATGAGAAGGATACAAGAATTGATGGGATACTCAGAGAAATACGATAAGCAACAGAAGAAGAATTAGTAAAAATTTTGAACAAGATATACCAGAAAATCAGCAAAATGGATGGACTTAGTTAAGGTGGTAATATATGCATAGTTGGAAGACCAGAAAGAACATGTTAGGGGCACACTGTCGTGGAGAAAATCTATCGGGTCACTAAGTCAATAACTACTTGATGGCACATAATCAATCCATCAATCAATCATTTTGATGACGTCACAGAATCCAAAAATGTCCCAAGAAAATAATCTCACAAATCTAAGGTACTAAAGAGATATGTGTCTGAGGGCCCAGGGGGTGGGGATGGGGGAATACAAAGTGATTTTCATCCATTCATCAGTGCTTCTTTACTTCCCATTCATTTTCTGCATGGTCTGTTTTGTTTACTTCAAGCTACCGTAACCTACAACCATCAGGAGACAAGGTCAAAAGATTTTTTAGATATTAGACTTCAACTGTAGACTTGAAAGAAATGTGATATTTAAGTTACAGTTCTTGATCTAAAGACTCCTGAATGGGTTTATAAGTGCTTTCTATATTGTGCCTGAGACCCACTTCATCAAAACTTGGATTGCTTTAACAAACATTTGCAAATGGCAGTCATCAGCTGGAAAAAGTTCTATGATAACAACAGAGGCTGCATGTATATCTTCCTCCATATGTTATATACATTGCTTGCTGTATGGTAGCTTTTCCTAAGTAATGATCTTTTCCTTTTTAAATGTATTTTCTAGAATCTTGTAATACAGCTTCCGTCAGGCTTAATCAGGGTAACTAACAACAGGAACTGTAGTTCAATACCTTCGGAAATGCCAGAATGGGGAAGGATGATAACAAAGACAGTCCATGACTAGATGATGGAATAGGTCATTATAATACAGAGAGACAATCCAGGTCCGATGTAGCTGTGAAATACACTTCAGTGTCATTCTAGTAAAACTTGAAAATCTTTTTCAGAGTTTGAACTTAGTTTGTACCTCTTTTTGGTTTGTATTTATTTATTTTACTTTATTTATTAGATTTCTATAGCCGTCCATCTCAGCTAATGACTCTGGGAGGCTCTCAATACAAAACATACTGTATGTTACAATTAAAAAAAATTTTAAACAATAAAAGCAGTAAAAGGGATTAAAACAATAAAACATTAAAACATCTAATTCAAGGTATATATAAAGCAAGACGTCTGCCCCGCTAACTATATAGCCAGGATGTGAGGCCTTGGCGCATGTAGCAACCCGGACTCAGGAGCATAGCCAGATCCCCCTTTTGCTTTATTTAAATAACACACATACACACACACACAGGGGGGGGGGTGAATAAAGCATAAAACATATGTGTTTTATGTGTGTATACATGAGTGTGTGTCTCTGTATATATATATAGTGTGTATGTGTGTATATTTATTTATCTATTGAATAGATAGATAGATTAGATAGAGATAGATGGATAGATAGATAGATAGATAGATAGATAGATAGATAGATAGATAGATAGATAGATGATAGATAGATAGACACAAGTGCATTTGTAATCTTAAGGAGTGTGAATCTGAATAAGAATTCTAAGTTAAAGTGTTCTCTGAATATTTTTTCAGACAGTAATACTTTTAACTTTTAAAAATGCTATTGAGGCAAATAGTTTGATTCTGGGGTATTTTGAGGAAGTAAACCTTTCAGTTAATTGCAAAGATTGAATTAATTTCTCCTGCTGCTACATTTCACAAGCCTGGAAAGAGCAGGCAATAAATTCCCATTAGAAGGAATTAGGAATGTGTTTTATGCATTTTTCCAAAGTTCTAAAAAATATTCATTCCAAATAAATAATTAAAAAGGCATTGCCACCAGAAATTATATGTTCCCATTTTGAAATCTAACTACTGTATTAATAAAAATAGTGATGAGGAAAATCAATCAGGTTTATATTTTAATGCAAAATGTAACTAACGTTGCACTTTTAAATCAACGTGCCACTCAAAGGTTAACCCTTTCAAATTCACACCTTCCGTAATGTATTGAAAGTGTGAAAAGTACAAATGTGGAAAAAAATGCACACCAAAATTTGCATATTACTGAACATAATTTAAAAATGTATTCTTAAGCTCAGAGTTTTTTTAAAAAAATGCCAAATCATATTCATAATGCAAATATAAAAATGACAAAAAGTTTATGGTTTTTTTGGTATCAAACTAATTACATGAAATTTGACTATAAATCTTAAAATAATGGAAACTGTAAGAGTGTTCTAGTTATTCCACAATTATTCCAAATACATCTCTTCCAAATGTGGCTTCCTGCTTTTGCTAAGTTCGTTATTCCTAGTGGAAAGAAGTATTTTTCAAAAAGAATGGAACAATTTTTTTAAAAAAAGTTGTCATAAATGGGCAGGGCATTTTACTTTTAAGTGTACATTCTGGTTAACGAATCTTCCCTTTATTAGATTTTTTTTTAAATTAATCATCCTGCTTCCTCATAACAATAATAATTTCTTCATAGGCTGGCTTCTTTCAAAGCACTTCCTGGATTGATCACATGATCCCCTAAAATAATACGTGGCTTCTCAGAAATTCAAGAAGTCCTTATAAAGTGGAACCTCTTAGCCAGAATATGACATCCTACTATGATTATTTAAGGTACTATAAATATTTTTTTTCAAAAAGGCTTGAGTCCCCTTAGCTATCTTGCACATATTAATATAATATGTACTAATCCTTTACTCTCCCAAAAGAGGAGGCCAAGTTTCTGCACGTAACTAAAAAGCAATGTTCAGCATATCTGTTCCAAAGAATTACATCTTTCTCTAGATAAACATATCTAGACAAAATGAAAATTTGTCTTGATATTATTTAAGTATGACAATTAGGAACTAACAAATAATAATAGCACGCTCCAACTAAATTATATTATTCTCTGCAATAACAATTATCATTTTATAATGCAATGTATGATTAAGTTCAGAAAAAAAATGAATGGGCTACTTAACTCACTGTGTATTGTCTGCATTTGCGATCCAATGAGGAAGGGAACTGCTAAATCCAAGGCCCTGAAAGAATCATATCAGCATAATTGATCATGGAGAAACAAGGAGAAATAAAATGAATACCCAACCTCCAGAGACATTAGTGTCCCACACCCAAACCTCTTTCTCTTTGGGAATAATGTACTGAACATTGAGATGCAAAATTTACATATTGTGTAAATTCAATTGTACGCAAAATGAATAAATAGATCAATAAACCTGGGTTATCTTCCCATGCTATAACTGATTTATCTAACATAGAAGACACACTTTTGAGAGGACTATCATCAGAGTGACAAAAAGAGAGCCTGAGGCAATAACATCTACAACATTGGTGGGGTTCAATTTTTTTACTACCATACGCATGGCTTGGTGGGTGTGGCATGGCTGGCGTGGCTTGGTGGGTGTGGTAGGGGAAGGAAGTTGTAAAATCCCCGTTCCCTACCCACTCCTGGGGAAGGTTACTGCAAAATCCCATTCCCTCCCCACCCCACTAACCTGCTTTCCAGCTCTATTCTCCTGTGAAGGGCAACAAAACAAAACCCAGCCAATCAGCTGGGACTCGGGAGGCAGAGAATAGATGGGGGGGGGGCAGTCAGAGGTGGTATTTGCCGGTTCTCCAAACTACTCAAAATTTCGGTTCTCGAGAACTGGTTAGAACCTGCTGAATACCACCTTTGATCTACAACACTGTTTCCACATCTACACTGCAAAACACAATCCCCTCAGTTAATGCATGACGCCTCTCGGTCTTATATTTCTCAAGATGCCTTCATAAAGCGTTCTGGATTGAAATGACCTTACTTTGATGAATCACCAAATAAAGAAGAAATCAAGGAACATATGGATTTTCAGTTATGAGGGAAAACATCCAGCAGAACAGGTGAAGGTTAAATCATCAAAAAGAGTAGGAAAAAAGGGCTGTCTATTTTCTATATATTGGGAATAACATATTGGAGTAGAATGGTATAACTTCTCTTTTTAATTTCAAGGACTGTCTTTCTCTGTGCCTATGTACACTGCATTCAGAAAGTACTCAGATCTCCTTCACTTTCGTCAATGTTATTATGCTGCAGCCTGATTCTACAGTTGTTCAAATTAATTTTGTCTCATTAATCTACACCCAGTACCCCATAATGACAAAGTGAAAACAGAATTTTAGAAGTGTGTGTGTGTGTGTGTGTGTGTGTGTGTGTGTGTGTGTGTAATACACAGTATATATGTGTGGGTGTGTGTGGGGTGTGTATTCTTTCTAATACATTTACAGACATTTCTAAAATATATATATGCAGATAATTCTATGTTATTGGCTGGATGTCAGTGTTTCTGTGCACCCACAGAAACAGAACTCCAAGGCAGGCAGGTCGCTCAAAGAACAATTTATTGGGTACTTCATATTGGCTCAACTGGTGAAAACTGAATCTAAAGTTTCCTACGGCTTTCACCTAATAAAATTAAAAGTTTTCCCTTCCCCCTCCCAGTCACTGGTCACCAGTGGTGGTATTCAGCCGGTTCGCACAAGTTCGGGCAAACCAATAGCAAGGATTAGGCATGGATCGCCGAACCGGTAGTAACTTCTGGCTGGCCACACCCTTCCAACCCGGTCACCTGGTCACTGCTCACTTGCTTGCCTCACCCACCCGATGCCCAATGCTCGCTCACCCTGTCTGCTTGATACTTAAGGTATTTTTTTAACCTCCTGACAATCAGCTGTCAGCGAGGGATTCCCCTCACTTCTTACTGCTTCACCCAGGAGACTTCCCTGAGGCCCAGGAAGGCAAAGAATGGAAGAAGGGGGCACAGCCCCCCCTCCATTTTTTGCCTTCCTGGGCCCCAGGGAAGCTTCCTGGGAGCAAAAACATCCCCACAGAGGCTCCCGAGACCAGGAAGGCCCCAAAACAGAGCGTAGAGGAGTTTTGCGTGCCTCTTCTATGCTCCGTTTTTTTTTTTCTTCCTGAGCCCCAGGGGAGCCTTCTGGGAGCAAAAATGGCCCCGAGAGATTCCTCTGAGGCCAGGAAGGCCTAAAAAACAGGGTGGGGTGGGGGTGGTGCTGTAAAAAAAGCCACACCCACCCAATCACATGGCCATGCCCACCTAGCCACACCCACTTAGCCACACCCACAGAACCGGTAGTAAAAAAATTTGATCTCACCACTGCTGATCACAATGTCCAACCCAAGTCAGTTGCCTGGTTACTTGCTCCTCCTCTAGCCAGCCACCTGTGCAAATGTCCCAGGAAAACTTTATTGTTTTGGCTACAAAACCCCATGTAATTATTTTCACCTCTCCCACCATGGTGTGGCAACCCTGAAGCCTCCGAGATGGCTTCAGCCAGGTTCACTTCAGGGCTGACACTGGAATTGCGAATTGTTTGCAAAGAATGTTAAAATAAATGATACAACAAGAGGTATAGCTGGAAAGAGTATTGTTTCATAAGCAAAGTGGTTTTCTTTTAAAGAGAAAATAAAAAGCTGAAATTTCCAGTTATTTTATCATTATACATCAACGGTAAACATATATTGGAGATGAGAATATGAAAGAAGAAATTTTAAGAAGGGCAAACGGTGATAGAAAGATAGTGAGCATATGAGGTCTATTGTAAGGCCTGAATTTTAAAAAAATAAAATAAAAAATAGCACAATATAAAAAGGTATGCTTTTGAAATGTGAGCATGTGAAGAAAAATGTAAAATGGAATTGAACTGAATGTGATGGAAATGGGAGTGTGTATGGTAAAAAACAGTAAGAAATGGATAATATATGGCTACTAAATTAATATGTGCTGCTATAAATGTAAATCATGAGTACAAAAAAGTATATTCTAATGGGTTGATACAGTATATAGAAAGAATGAAGGAGGATTGATTTACAAAGTAAATATATGAAGGAAGATATTTGAAGGCTTGGCAACTGATTCATATTTATGGCCATTGCAGTGTCCTTAGGTCATGTGATTCCCTTTTGTGACCTTCTGACAAGCAAAGTCAATGGGGAAGCCAGATTCACTTAACAACCATGTTACTAACTTAACAAATGCAATGATTCGCTTAACCAATGTGGCCAAAAAGTCGTAAAATTGGCCAAAACTCAATTAACAAATGTCTCGCTTAACAACAGAAATGTTGGGCTCAATTGTGGTCATAAGTCAAGGACTATCTGTATATAGTGATTCTCTATGCTTTTACATATGATTTATCACAGGTGATTCAGGTTATTTCAAATGGTAAATCTTGCTTCCATTGGAGTTACAATAATTTTCCTAGGACTGAAACAAATTTTACCAAGAAAGGTTTGTACATTTATTTTGCAGATTTGTATGTTGCCAATCAAAATGTGCCGAGTAACCTATAAACATATAATTTTGCACAATGAAAAAATATATATAAATGACCTAAAACTTTAAAAGGCTCAACTGAAAATATGTGTTTGAGTCTATGCCTGAACTATAATTACAGTACATATTAATTCAAGGCCAGCTACAGAAAAAAAGCTGAATTAATTATTGATTAAATGTCTATTTTACAGATACTCTACTAAAATATCTTGCAGGCAGTGATATCACAATAAGTAGACTCCATGGCCACATAATTTTAAAATAAGAACTCCATTTCGGTCACCTGTACTTATGTTTTGGATTAAATCTACATTGTTTACCCTAACTTTATGAAAAACATACTGTAGGTTGCAGCAAGGTACAGACTTCCTTGCAGATGAATCCATATATTTTGCAATCTGTTTTGGAATATCAGAGGAGCCAGGTGAGAAATATTCAATCCTGCTGCATGCATTTAATTTTCTCATACATTAATCAAGGACATAATAAACCCAGCATCTGCATCTGTCTTCAAAACAGATGCATGAGTCATCTGTCCCTTGGTTTTGTAAATAGCCTGGAGTATTTTTTTCAAAGTTCTTATAATTTTCTGAAATATATTAGCTAATATATTGGCCAAAGAAGAATTGTTCATCGGGGAACATGTACAGTTTGTTTGGACACATTTATGGTTGTTTCCAATGTGATAGGATTAATTTAAAAAATGTTTAAGACCACCTATCTAATATCAATAAAATTAAGTATCATCGTGGAAATAAAAATTCTCCATATCAATTGGCCTTTGTTAGATTTATTAACGAGTTAGAATTCATCCATTTATTTTGATGCCAATATCTAGAAAAAACATCTGTTTTTGCTACACTTTATCATTACTAAATTAACCAAAGAGAACATAACATCCCTTATAGTGAATACTGAACATGTCTTGGCTTCCTTCAGTTTAATTAGTCATACCTCATAAGAGTTGGAGTTGATTTCATTCATCTGAAACATTGGTTATAACAATAAAATAGGCCTAAAACTAGAAATAAGGAGGAATTTATATATGAAGCAGTAAATTTCTAGCAAAAAAATTTGGGCACATTGCAGCAAAATCTGGCTATATATCATACTCACTAAGTGTAACTCAGTTTCTTAGAAGGTTTCCTGATAGTTAACTTTTTTGTTAGATGACATTGATGGAAGAATGATTTTAATGTTATTAAATTAATTAGCACTGTTTTATCAATATATGATTTGGAATTAGCCATTATTTGTATTCTTCCCTTTTTCTACTGGTCAGTCAGTGTCTTACTAGTCTATGTAGCTTTCATGTGCTCTTTGAACTCTTAATTATAAAGCCATTATCTGCTTGTCTTTGAAACGCAATGCTTCTGATTTTTGTCCCCATCTGATACACACCAATGGTTCTGGTGGGAGAATTATTAGTCCTTCTACCAAACATTATTTTCATCAGATGCTTCGAAGATAGCCTATCTGGTAATAAATTGATGGAATAATAAAGCACAGGCTAGTTTTCACCAAATGTATCCTGATATAAAAGGTATTACTGAAGACGATACCAAAGCTGAATTCTATGTTTTCTGGGTTCAACATATCAGATGCATTAGTACAGGCCTACACAACATGCTAATAAATTTAAAATAATGTGAACCACACGAAAATACTTGGCATGGCAATCAGTTGTGCAGTGGCTGGCCGGGTGGGGGCAATGTGGAACTGGCAACATTGCCAAGTAGAATCTCTGGTTCAACTCTCCCCGAACTTGGTGGTCAAAGCTATGAGTCCCCTCTGAGAGGACTTCAGGATGTCCATGTATAGCACACAATAGGGGATTTCCCACAATCCTCAGCAAGGCCTGGGCGACGTAAGCTGGAGAAGCTGTTTTTCCATCCTTCAGCATGCTCAGTAAAGAAAGCTGAAAAGGGCTGCTAAGGAGTCTAAAAATAGGCCATATTTCTTCACTTCAGATCTAAAAGGTAAGAGGACCACTATTGTTTTCCAAAATGGCTTTGAGTTTCCTGTGAAGATCACATAGATAATTTAAAAAAAAAAAATTGGAAAAAAAATACAAAAATGGAAGATATAAGAAGAGGTAGCAAACTAGTATAAACTGTTTTTCTCCTGGGATCCATTCCCACTTTGAAACACGATGGAGGACTCCAAAAGATCTTTGGCTTTTTATGGGTTATGTTTATAAATATTTACCATATTTTTTTAAAAATCACTAATGATGTATTCACTGCCATTACTGCTGTTCATGATTGTTTAGTGGGACTTTAATATTGTACTATTTTTCAGCGGAAGCTGAAGACTGTTGAAAGCCTGTGAGGGTCCTAGGATCACACTTTTAAAATACTGGTATATAAATGAACTCAATAGAATGGCTGCAAAAAAAGCACTAAACTCTTATCTATTTTTTGAGGTCTGCAAAGCAACAGCTTTAAAGGCTTCATTATCAGCAAGTCAATGATTCAGCTACTCAAAGGTTTTAAGAATGCCATATTATTTTAATCATTACAGTCTGCAAACAAAAATAAAGCAAGACTGAAATGTACTGAACTTAAAAAGTGTGCAAAATAGTCAATAACTCAGCTCACTGTTCAGGTGCAGTCTTCTTCCTACCCCTTCTTTACAGTTATCAATGTATAATATCTTCCCCATCCCCATTTTTTTTTTTTAATCAAGCAGAATTTAAAAAAAGCCCAATGTTTTATAGCAAGATGAACATTCCGAGGCTGTAAAATAAGATACTTGGCAATCAATGCAGGACTTTTATGCAATCTGGGCCATCAATCATACTTAAGATCCTAAACTGCTGAAATATAACCTAAAATAAATTTTTAATTATTTGAATATGTGCAAATAACTATAATAACAGATGTGACAAAAAACATCTTACTATATTTTTTTTCCATTATTGTAAATAGTGATTATCTGGTTATAAACATATCACTGCAGTCATTAATGGTCACTATTTATATTTTTAAGGCTAACTCTATTTTTATTACATTCAATTTTTGGTGATCATTAAATATTGGGGTGCTGAATCCCTTTTTTTTCCTGGAAAGGATGAATAAGATTCCAATATTAATGGAACAGTTTTATTGTTAAATTAATCATAATTTTATTTTTTATAAGTATTTATAGATGCCAAAACAGTTGTTTCTGAAAGAATAACAATAAACATTGATCCTGAATTCTGTATACAAACACATTACAACGGTTCCTCTTGTTCTGATTTCAAACAAAACTTTTATAAAATAATTTCTAGAATGTATAAGGGCTTTTGAGATGTATGATGGAAACGTGAACAAAGTAAAGGGGCATTTTATCATGCTTGGTGGACTTGTAAAAAATAAAAAGCACCTGGGTTCATTTATTATACAAAGCCAACATTTCTGACATTTTCCTCTACGTAATTATTCAAAGATTTTGCAGGAGGTAAATCAGGTGGCTGTCATACCATACTTGATATAGCAGATAGCATTAATGAAACCCTAAAATGAAAATGCCAATAAAATATTTTATAATCATAATTCTGAAGGGATTTCAAAGTTCTTACCAGAAATATGGGGCTATAAATATCACTCAAGAACAGCCATACACATACACACACACAATTATTTTGGCATGTATCATGGACTTCTTGCAACATTCTCATGGATGAAAAAAAAAAGAGTTTGGGAACAATGGCACTAAACCATACAATTGATCTGCAGGACAGAGCAGGTTAGTTTATACTACATGAGCCAAGCTAAACAAGCCAAATTATGGTAAAAGATTTTACCATTGCAATGCCTCCATCTATTCCACCAGTTTTCTGCAGTATTTGCAAAATGAATTTATGATGTTTAATTGTTATGATTTGTTAACAAGTATTAATTTCCTCCCTTCATTGAGCTTCATTAGGGTAAAAAAAATGGACATTTAACGTCTGAGTTTCTTAACCAAACTGTCTGCCAGTGAAGGATAGATTGTATCTCAAGATGAAACAGCCAGATCAAGTTGTATTGGCAATGTGACAGCAGAAGAAAGTGTTAACTATCTCTGCTGAAGATCTCAATTCCTTTTCTTCAACAGCATTGGATGTCAGATTATATCACTCTCTGTCCCAAGAATTCTGGATGGTTCTAGTATCTAGTGTGAAGAGAAACAGAGATCTCACTTCAAGTATTCCTTATTGGTGTTACCATAACAAAAGCTGAAAAAATAAGATTTGTTATGGCAGTCTGCCATTGTGGCAATTTGTGCCATAGGTCTCAAATTCTGCTCAAACAGGATTGGCATGAGCTGTCTGCAAAGCTCAGATTTCCTGGCTAGGAAACACAAACCCTAAGCATATCCTAAATGAAATTTGCTTTCCTTCAGTTCCTGCCATCAACACAGCCAGGAGATTATGCATCTATATTCTGCTGTGGTATACATAGAAATATAAACTCCTCAAAAATTCCTATTTGTCCTCTTCCATTTTAAGAGTTTTAGAATCAAACCTTTGCTTAATACAGGTTTCCACTTATAAAACATCATCCACATCCTTATTCCTCAAAAAGTAAAAAAAACTGACCTCCACTCTATTAGATTTGATTAAACTGAAGTATTTTGTTTTGACTGAAATCCATGTGGTTAGGACATAAGGTTAGAAAATAGGAGATCTTTTTACCAATGGTTAGAAAAAAAATATGGAAATGAAATATGTTGGAGAATTTTACAATATAAGGATAATAGAATTATACAGAATATAATATAAAGATGTATTACTATTGGATGGATTTAGGATGATAATATGAATTGTCATATTATAAATTAATTTAAAATTTTGAATATCTCGCATAAAATGAAAGAATAATAGTTTAGTCAAATAAATGATTAAACAATGATAATAATGTATACATATATATTAGATTGATAATATGAGAATTTATACAAACAATTGTAAGTGAGGACTATGGAGAGGATGCACAAAAAATTTGTAACCAACTGACACACTGTATGTATGTAACTGGAAGATGGTTTTATGTTTTGTTTGTCTATGTTTGTCCAAAAATAAAAAAAGAAAGAAAATATGAGATCTTGAGTTTTAATCTTTCCTTAGGCATATATGGGCCAGTCACTCTCTCTCAGACATGGGTAGCAGGCAAGAGCAAACTACTTCTGAAATCTTGTCATGAAAACTGCAGGGACAAATCCAGGCAGTCACCAAGAATCAACACTGACTTAGTGGGACACAAATACAAACAAAATATATTATATAGTACTTCTGTTTTAGCACCACATTGCTAGGGATATTAGCAATATTCTCTCCTCCCTACCTCCTTTCCCCTCATTTAGGAAAAGTAGCAAGGCAACAATGAATTCCTATGGATGCTTATACTTTTCTGATGGGAATCTCAATTCACTTTTTTTTTATAATTATGTCAAAGGACCTTTTCAGCTTTCTGGGTTTGTGGTCCAGCTATTGTTGCTCAAGAGGGTGAAGAGTTTTCTGATCAAGTTCAATTTGAAATCAATAGGACATTCAAGCAAGATGAGACTAGAGGCTGATTGTGGAACAGGTAACAAACTGGCCATGTACAAATTCCAAATCAAACTAAAGCAGCAGGAGAAAACCAACCAGTTTCCATGATATGATCCTAAGCATATTTACTTACCATTTGCAAGAAGAATATCATGAATCATTTAGATGTCCTGAATGTCCTTGACGGAGAACTAGGTTTTTTTGTGGAATAAAATCAAATAAATGGTTAAGTATTAATGTTGAAAAAGAGTACCAAAGATGAAAACGAACAGAGGGAAGCAAACTGGATGTAAGAACTAACAGTGGAAATTGCAAGAAAAGAAGAGAAATCAATGCCAAGAAAGACCAAAGTGTCAGGATGAAACTTATCAAAAAATTTCAGAGAACTATTAGACAAGATGAGAAGCAGTACTACATCTGTAAAGACATGGAAAATGGAAATAATCCAGAAAAAACAAAGACTTCCAAGAGATTTCAAATTCAGGAAGTTCCAACTTTGAATTAATATGCTAAAAGATTCCAATAAGATTGTAATTTATTCAATTAAGATCAAAGAGAGGTAAGAGATACACTGAAATTTAATAAACAGAGATATCAATATCCATCCTACTTTAGAAAGTATTCTGTAACCTTTAGTATTGGGGATGTAAATTAAATCACCATCCTGATCATTACTAAGTCAGAAGGCTAGAGAAATTGATGGAATATTTACAGAAAAAGGGCAAGCAACAAAAAAAAAATCAGTAAAAGTTCTAATAAAAATGTGAGTAAACTTGGAGAATGACACAGTAGGCAATGAAATCAGAAAAGATCAGGCTGCATATCAATGTAAAACAGGGGTGTCAAACTCAATTTCATTGAGGGCCTCATCAGGGTTCTGTTTGACCACTGGATGGGCATGGCCAGGTGGGTGTGGCCAACTCAATGTCATTCATGTCGGGGGTGCCTGTGGTGGCCCAAGCACTCTTGCCAACAAAAATGGAGCTTGGGAGGGTCACACGTGGCCCTTCCGAGCTCTGTTTTTGCTGGCAGAAGGTTGCAGGAGGCCGTCGCACTGAAAACAGAGCTCGGGAGGAGCCGTCCCAAGCTCCATTTTTGCTGGTAGAGGCACTGCAAGTCAGTCCTTTGCTGTTTCCAGGACAGCCCTAGGATCCAGATCTAAGCACCCTGCAAGTCAAATCCAGTCTGTGGGCCTTGAGTTTGATACCCCTGGTGTAAAAGAAAGGAGTCTTAACAGATTGGGAAAACTATCATACCATATTCTTAATTTTATCTGGTAACAAAATAATGCTAAGGTTTATTCAACAGAGATTAGATCCATACACAGAAAGAGTGATGCCAGATGTTCAAGCTGGCTTTACAGAAAGCTGAGAAACAAGAGACATTGCTGATGCATACTGGATAATTGAGAAAGCCAAAGAGTACCAAAAATAGTCAGTATGTGCTTCATTTATTTTAGCAAAGGTCTTTGACTGCATTACCATAACAAGCTTTGGAATATCCTGAAGGGAAATCAGAAATGTTATTTTATTTATCTATTAATCACATTTAAACACCTGCCCACAAAACATTTCCACATAATTGATTTTCACTTGCTGTTTTCAAATATATGTCAATGCTATTAATTGGGGTAAAATTTCCAAGGCAGCCAATTTAAAGAAACATATATTCACCAGAATTGGTAACAATTTCATTACAGATAAGGAAAAATATGAGCATGGCTTGTAGTGCACAAAGCATGTTGGCTACACCAGGATTTTACTAAGTACAAGTAATTTATGGATACTATTCCCTTGGATTCATTGAGATTTCCTCAAGGAAAATGAGGAATGTTACATCAGGCTATGTGTTAGTTGTTTGAATTCCTTGTTGGAGATTTCCTATGCTTCTTTAACAAAAGCAATCAAGATTTGGTTGCTTCCTCAATCTGAACCACAAAAGAGGGGTTCAACTGATCCCTTCTCCACTGAAGTTATTTGTTCTAACTCCACTAATTAATTGTTCTAACTGTCAGAAAATCTCTCCTTAGTTCTAAATTGGTTCTCTCCTTGATTAGTTTCCATCCATTACTTCTTATCCTGCCTTCAAGTGCTTTGGAGAATAGCTTGACTCCCTCTTCTTTGTGGCAGCCCCTGAGATATTGGAACATTGCTATCATGTCACCCTCTAGTCCTTCTTTTCACATACCCAATTCCTGTAATCGTTCTGCATACGTTTCAGCCTTCAGTCACCTAATCATCTTTATTGCTCTTCTCTGCATTCTTTCCAGAGTCTCAACATCTTTTTTATATTGTGGCGACCAAAACTGGATACAGTATTTCAAGTGTGATCTTACCAAGGCATTATAAGTCATATTAACACTTCACATGATCTTGATTCTATCCCTCTTATTAATGCCACCTGGGACTATGTTGGCTTTTTTGGCAGCTGCAGTGTCGGTTTCCTGCCTGAGTAGGGGGTTGAACTGAAGACCTCCAAGATCTCTTCCAACTCTGTTATTCTGTTATTCTGTATTCCAGGCTGGAGAATTCTGGGAGTTGAAGTCCACACAATTTAAAGTTGCCAAGATTGAAAAATCTTTCCAATACTCTGCACTTTCCTATGAAAAGAGTGTTCCTTCCAGTCTAGATGGCATCCATATTCCTATCTTTTTGGCAGACACTGAAGATCTGGCTTGCTTACTTGAAAGTAAGCAGAATTATTCAGTTCCTAAATATGCCAATATTCCCTGGAAAACAGTTTAAGGAAGAACCTCTGTGAAACCAAATTATATTTTCAGAAATTATAGCAATGGTTGTGAGAAAGTAAATAAATAATAGATACAATTAAAGTGATTCCACAGGCTTTCATCTAAGACTTATATTTAGAGCAGAGGGTTAATTAACCAAAGTCCTAAAAAGTGACAAAATATACAGATTTTCCACATACCATTAGGCAGAGTCAGTCCTTGCAAATATTTTCTGTTTCATAAGTCGGAATAATATGGATACTATGCATGTTGACTAAGTCAACCTTGTACAGGATTGCAAGAAGGAGACTGCCTTCCAAATTTCCACATGGATATCAGTTATGTAGTTCTCGCACAAGAATGATGAATTCTTCAACCAGGAGGGACTTCTTTGCATTTAAAGGTGAAGACACCACAATCTCCTTACAGAACGACAGCAATCTAAAGAACATTTGCCATTCACGTGCTCAGAATATATCACCCCCATATATCAAAACAAAGCTTGCACACAGAGAGCAATTTTTCATTATCGGAGGAAACACAGGGCACTGAATCAAGACTGCCTTCTTAAGGATCTCATCAGAACACAATGAGAGTGTTGTGTTTCTCTTACTGCGTATGTATTTTGTCAGGACTGCTTGACCCAGAAATCAGGAGAATCCTGTCTGAGATGTCAGCTTGATGAATGGAATGTTAACCAGGCTGAAGTTTGGGCTGTGATTGCAGGGCTGGAGATTGACAGCACAACCCATGACCTTGATAACATTTCCTATGAACTCCAATAAACATTTGTATTTCTGAACTTTTATTATACCTACTGGAAATAATTCACTGTATTCTAGTTCACAGTCTTTTTCAAAATGCTCCCTGTATCTCATGGCTTGCAGAATCTTTTTCCTGTAAGAAAGCCTAACTTTTTCACAAGCACATCTGTTCCTTTCCATGTCAGCACCATTCTGGGGAAGTATTTCTGTCTTCCCATTCCCATTTATAAATTAAATGAAAAGAGAGGGTAACATTGCATTAGAAAATCCCCCACAATTGAAGTTGAGAAGGGGCATTAAATATGAATCTGACACAAAAACAAGGACAGCTGCTTTCCAGAGAGAGAGATCTGACTGAGCTAGGCCTCTGGGTGTAACTGAGTGAAGCAAGCAACAGGAGATTCTCTGCTCTTGTTAAGTAAACAGAGGTCAAGTACAAACAATACTATCCTTCTCACTGTTTACCCAATAGTGGGGGATTGATGAAGAGATTACCACAAGAAAGTCTCAGTCAGTGTCTTAAATCTTGCAAGCTTGAGATTGGCAACATATTAGATTCACTCTGGAATATGTTTACCAAAAGCATACATTCATCAGAATGGTAATTCATTGGAGCCATTTCTTTGTCCTTGGGCACAAAAACCTAAGGATAACACACCCACAGTACAAACACCCATCCACCCACATATTTCAGTCAACATATATAGTACATTCTGGTACATACTGTACGTATGCCTACTGAAATAGAATGATTTGTTTTTAGATTACTATTAGAGAATCCATGACCCATTGAGTCATTATTTCAGAAATATTTCCTTATCTAAACCAGAAGCAGAATGACTACGAAAGAGCAGTGGGAGTAGTAGTGACCAGGGGTGGGATTCTACCAGTTCGTACCTATTCGCTAGAACCAGTTGTTAACATTCGAAGCAGTTCGGAGAACCGGTTGTTAGAAGAAATTACTGACCTAATCCTGTAAGGAAGGCAGGAAGGAAACATTCTGGTGTTGCTTACAGAAACTGCCTCTCTGTTAGCCCTTTTTATATTCTTGGCAGGACTAGACTTCCTGTCTCAGGAACTTCTCTGGAGTTTTTCCCTCCTCCTTTGCTGGTACTTGGCTTGTGTGGAGTGACCATTCAAAGTTACAATGGCACTGAAAAAAGTGACTTATGACCATTTTTCACACTTACGATTGTTGCAGCATCCCACAGTCACAAGAGGCCAAGCGAGGAGATGCATGCCTCAATGTGAGTGATATTGAGTTAGCCATGCCCAGACAGTCACATGACCACCAAGCCATGCCCACCAACAAAGCCACGCCCACAGAACCGGTTGTTAAAAAATTTGAATCCCATCCCTGGTAGTGACCTTCAACTTCCTTCAGGTTTTCCCACTGAATTTCCTTGTGGGAAGCTGTCAGGCATCTTCCTTTCTCCCTCCCTCCCTCTGCTTGCTGAGTGGAATTGAAGCCCATCTCTTGAAAATGAGGAGGGGAAACAGCATTTAAAGTAACTTATGGTCGGGATAGATGAGGAACAAAGAAAGGCAGCCTGCCTCCAGGTAAGATTCTAGCTAATGCTTTCTGCAATTTTGGAGGAAGTCTAGGGTTACAGTCCCAATTGTTTTTCCCCCCTGAGGATGAATTATACTGAAATTATCTGAGTAGACATAATTATATTTGCATTGTTAGCAGCGATCTGAAATTAACTCCACTGGATCCAAGTAGCCATGTACAAAACTGGGCAATCATGTGTGCAGCATCCACCATCTATGAATGAATATTCTATAATGTTCGAAGTTTAATTTTAACCAGTGCTTCTTACAGTTGTGGGCAATTGTGTATATTGGGAAATGTCAGGACTACCCATGTATACAACCACCCTTTTCCTATGTTTTTGTCTTTAAGGTCATAAAAGGTCATGTTTTTCTGCAAATGAAATGGTGATTACACTTGTGTTTGCATATACTTTTCCATCCCATCCCCCAATTCAACATTTACCAATTGAATTATATCATGTGCTTATGTCATCATCATAACAGGTAGTAATAAAACCTCCTGGTCCAGAATGGGGAGGAAGAGAGGAAGGGAGGGAGAGGGAGAGAGAGAGAAAGAGGTGTGTGTGTGTTATTCATATGGCCAATTTGTTCTTTTCTTTTCATCCTGCTTATGTGAGATCACATTTCAACTTAGATATAACACGTGAGACTCTTATTATCTATAACTACATTCAAGACTTGCTATATCAATTTGTCAGTTTTCTGAATTTTAGTTATCTGCTACTTGTATTTTTTTACAAAGTAGTTTTCACCCACCGGTCTATTTTTATAAAATGGGCTAGTGGTAGCTGCAAGGAGATGAGAACTGAAACAGTAAGAGCCTAGGGTGTTTCCAGTTGAATGGCAATGAATTCAGAAAACTTTATAAATTTCCTCTGTGGATTACACAGATTATAATCTTTTATAAGGAATTATAATAACAGAATCTTGGATGTCTGATTGAACCTTCTGCTCCTTCTTATAATTGGGTAATTACGGCAGCATTGGAGCCACTTCTGAGTGTTGTCTTGTTGCTCTGGACTTTAAAAAAAATTCAATCCCCTTTCCATAGGTCCTTGCATATTTCTGTCCAGGTCATCTCCCTTACTCTCTATATCAGGGGTCTTCAAACTTGACAGCTTTAAGACTTGTGGACTTCAACTCCCAGAATTCTTCCTCTAGTCATGTTAGCTCAGGAATTCTGGGAATTGAAGTCCACAAGTTTTGAAGCTGTAAAGTTTGAAGACCCTTGCTGTATATTCAGCTCCTTTCAGTTCTGTATGATCGGATGGACATCACTATGCTTGTAGTGTCTGTTAGTAGTTTGAAGTCTTGTCAACTGAAGTATCTGTGATCAGTAATATCCAGTATCTCCAAAATCACCTAGTAACTTTGTCAGGGGTGCATGATGGCTCAATGATTAAAGATGTTGAGCTTGTCAGCTGGAAAACTGACACCCTGGGTTCAAGACTATAGTGGCATGTGATGGGCTGATCGCCCATTATTTGCCCCAGCTTCTACCACTCCCCCTCAGCAATTTAGAAAGCATGCAAATGTGAGTAGATAAAGAGGTACCATTTTGATGGAAAGATAAGAGCATTCTGTGTGCCTTAGTGATGTAAAGTCATGCTGACCACATGACCACAGAAGTGTCTTCGGACAACACTGGCTCCTTTTATAAGCACTCAGAATATCTGCAGGGACATCGCATCTTATCTGCCGCTACTCATCAGTGCCCCCTGACGAACCCCAGTCTACAGGCTCGGCCCTTACCCTGAAAGCACTCTCCCATGGATCTTGGACACCGCCCCACTGCCCTTCGCTCGACTTGGGTTAAGAAACAGAGATGAGCACTGCCCCCTAGTGTCGGACACAACTGGACAGGGGAAACCTAATTTACTTTAATATCTTTAGCACAACTTGTGACCCCATTTTATACAACAAAAAGGATTATAAAGCTGTCATTAAGATTTCTATATTGGGGAAAATAAAATGGGCCAAACTAAACTACATTATAAATACAAAGAGTAGAAAACTAAATGAAATTAAATAATTAGAACCAATTCATTAGTATATACAATAAATTTGTGAATAAAATACTAACATACTAAATTACCAAAACTACTGTATGTAAATAATTTTGTTAAGAATAATTTATCTGTGACAGAAAGATATAGAGACATACAGTAAATTCCATGAAAAGTATAAGAAAATTGTATGTGTACGGTGACACACATATATATAAAACAAACACACACACGTACAATCTCAAAACTAATTTGGCATTTTCCCGTGTAAAGCAATGCAACTAAGATCATTTTTATAACTCTTCTGGAGATGTTACAGTTTGGGCCCAACTGTAAAAAACAAATAAAATCATCCACAGGTGGAACTCAGGGTGGAACTTTTATTAGTGAATAGAATTGTGTGAGTGGGCACAAACTGCTGTTGGAAGAACAATGAGGAAAAACATGGGCTAGAGTTTCAGGTCCTTCTCGATCAGGGATTGCCAACCTTTTGGATCTCAGGGACCACCAAATTCATAATTTTAAATCCCGCAGACCACTAATATTTATTTATTTATTTATTTATTTAAATTTATAAACCGCCCCCGTCTCCCAAAGGGACTCGGGGCGGTGAACAGCCAGGATAAAATACACATATAAAAATACATATACAATATTTAAAAATTAAAAGAATTAAATACATTGGCCCTTTCAAAAGATTAAAAATAAGGGAATTAAAAAAGTTAAAACCAGATTAAAAGCTTTAAAAACCCCTAGGCCAGACTGGCTTGCTGAAATAAATGAGTTTTCAACGCACGGTGGAAGGTCAGGAGATCAGGGATGGTCCTCATCTCTGGGGGTAATTTGTTCCAGAGAGAGGGTGTCCCCAATGAGAAGGCCCGCATGCTCGGGGTCACCAGCCATCCAGCCGGCGGCACCCCGAGGAGGCCGACTCTATGGGAGCGTATCGGTCGGTGGGAGGCCGATAATGGCAGGAGGCGGTCTCGCAAATATCCTGGTCCCAAGCCATGGAGCGCTTTAAAGATGATAACTAAGTCCTTGAGGCACACCCGGAGGCTTCCAGGAGCCAATGCAACTCGCACAGAAGTGGCGTAACATGGGAGCCCCGAGGAGCCCCCAACACCACCCACGCGGCTGCATTCTGCACCAGCTGGAGCCTCCGGATGCTTTTCAAAGGCAGCCCCATGTAGAGAGCATTGGCATAGTCTAGGCGGGAGGTTACAAGGGCAGAAGTGACCGTGCGAAGAGCATCCCGATCCAGAAAGGGCCGCAACTGGTAGATCCTATGGACCTGGCCAAAAGCCCCCCTGGCGACGGCCACCACATGGTCTTCCAATGACAGCCGCACATCCAGGAGGACACCCAGATTGCAGGCCCTCTCTGTGGGGGCAAGAATTTCCCCTCACCCCCCCATAGCCAGCGATGGAACCAGCTGGCTGTACCGGGGTGCCGGGAAGCACAGCCACTCAGTCTTAGATGGGTTGAGCTGAAGCCTGTTCCGCCCCATCCAACACCGCATGGCCTCCAGGCACTGGGTCATCACTTCGACGGCTTCATCGGGGTGGCCTGGGGTAGAGATGTACAGCTGAGTATCATCAGCGTACTGATGGAACTCTACCCAAAGCCACGGATTTTCTCACTTCATATAAATGTTGAACAGAAGGGGCGAGAGCACCGACCCCTGAGGCACCCCGCAAACCAGGGGCCTCGGGGCCAACCTCTGCCCTCCTGCCAACACGAATTGCGAACGGTCAGAGAGGAAGGAGGAGAACTACCGCATAACAGTGCCTCCCACTCCCAACTCCCAGCCGCTGCAATAAGATACTGTGGTCGACAGTATCGAAAGCCGCTGAGAGATCTAATAGGACCAGGACAGAGGAATAACCTCTGTCACGGGCCCTCCAGAGATCATCCACCAATGCGACCAATGCTGTCTCCGTGCTGTGCCCGGGCCTGAAGCCCGATTGGCGTGGATCCAAATAGACAGCTTCATCCAGGTGCTGGGGAAGCTGTCGTGCCACCACACTCTCAACAACCTTCACCACAAAATGAAGGTTGGAGACGGGATGATAATTAGATAACAAAGTTGGGTCCAGGGACGGTTTCTTGAGGAGGGGTCTCACCACCGCCTCTTTCAAGGCAGCAGGCAGATATCCCTCACTCAAGGAACCATCAATAATACCCTAAAACCAACATCATGTCACCTCCCGAGTGGCCAACACCAGTCAGGAGGGACACGGGTCCAATAAACATGTGGTAGCATTCAGCCCCCGTAGCAACCTGTCCACGTCTTCCGGGGTCACAGGATCAAACTCCTCCCAAATGACTGCCCCAAATTCCGCCCCCGAACCCCCACCCAAAGTTGCCCATTCAGAGTCCAACCCATCCCGGATCCAAGTGTTTTTATCCAGCAGGAAATTCGAAAAGTCCTCAGCCCATCCCTGCAAGGGGTGCTCCCGCGCTCCCCCTTCCAGGAGGGAGCAGGTCACTCTAAACAGGGCGGCCGGGTGGTTTCCTGCGGACGCAATAAGGGTGGAAAAATGAGAACGCTTTGCCACCCTTATCGCCACTAAATAGGTCTTAATAGAAGACTGTAATAGTGTTCGGTCGGGTCCGGAGCGAGTAGTCCTCCAAATACTCTCCAGGTGTCTTTTCCGGCGCTTCATCTCCCTCAGCTCCTCGGAGAACCAAGGGGCCGAGTGAGAGCAGCGCCAGGTCAGAGGCCACAAGGGCATGACCCGGTCCAGGGCCCCAGCCGCCACCCTATCCCAGGTGGCGACCAGGTCCTCAACCGAGTCATGTGCTCGAACGTCGGGACATGGCCCAAGCTCCATCAGGAACCTATCTAGATCCATCAGGCGCCTGTCTAGATCCATCAGGCGCAGTACCAATGTATTTGGTCCGCCTCCCTGCGATGGGGGGGAGCGGCCTGGAAGTCCAGCCTAAGGAGCAAATTTTAATATGAATTAATATGAATTTTGACTGACAGTAGATTGCTGATGTTTTCCCAGGGCCTCTGCAGAAAGCAGCAGAGACCTTGGGAAAATAAAAAATAGTCTGCAGGAAAATTCCCCACCTCATGTTCCTACCAATTGATCATTCTTTATTTGGGATCGCAGGATACCGTCTCCAGCTCCGTTCTCAGGGGGAGGGAGGGAGGGAGAGAGAGAGAGATTTTGGCTCCATGCAGGGAAAGCAGCAGAAGCAGCAGAAGTCTTTCTTTCTCTCCTCCAAATTCCGCCAGAAATTGGTCTGAGACTTGTCGTGCCGGCAAAGCCTCTTGGAGCAGGATGCCTTGCAGGGTCCCATGGACTCATTTCTAGCACAGTTTGGAGAAGAGAAAGAAAGACTTTTGCTGCTTTTCTTGCATGCAGCCAAAAGCAGAAGAAGAAAGAAGTGGAAAGAAGCAGCCCAGTGGCCAGGTGAGGCATGTGGGGCAAGTGGGGCAAGTTCCCTCCCTCTGCCCTTTCCCCCCTCCCCTCACTACCTCATGTTGTTCGCAATGCAAGCAATGCAAGCCTTGTTTTCCCGCAGGCCATGTGGGCGATGCAACCTTGTGTTCCCACGCAGCCTGGATTAATTGCTTTGGGGGTGACATTTCTCTGTGGACCACCAAAATTTTCTCACAGACCACCAGTGGTCCCCGGCCCACTGGTTGGGGACCACTCTTCTAAATCACAATCATGACTGTAGAAATGTCTCAATGGCCTTGAAATGGAGATGAGCACTCTCCCCTATAGCCAGAAATGACCAGTGGAGTAAAATCCACAAGGGCTACTCTCTTTTTTTAGGTCACAGTAGTTCAGTCCATCAGAGGGGTATGGTTATATCTTCTGTTCGACATGGTAGAAGAGGAGACATTAAACAGGCCAAAGAAAGAGCTGTGCAACACATTAGGCAAGTAATATTGAATGGGTAATTTGATGGCATGAAGGATTGCCTATTTATATTCTGCCAACATTGGTTTACTAGATCTCTCTACCTTACTTAAAGAGCTACCCATGACCATATTGCAGCTCATCAGTAGTATCTCACCATCTTTTTTTCTGTTTATCTGTTACAATTGCCTTCAACACTTCTAGGTTTGGTTGTTGTCTCCAACTATGCTAACCGTAGCCAAAAATCATCTTGTCTTAATCAGTATGGGGGTCTAGCAAAAATGTTACATTCTGTAGTGGAACTGTAACATCCCTATTTGTATTAAGGTTAATTTGTATGTTGCAATATATAACAAAGAAAGCATAAAGTTTTAATTTATCATGAAAATTTATCAATATTTTACTTAAATATGGCGTACAGTAGAATGTAATTATTTTTTAGCCTTCGGTCTGCTGATCTTCAATATGATGGAATTAAATCCCACAGTTGGAGCTAGCTGAGATTTCTAGAATCACAGCCCCAGTATATGTATCTTCTGTCATAAGTGTATTCAATTCAATACAGAATAGAGTTGGAAGGGACCATGGAGGTCTTCTAGTCCAACCCCCTGAAATTCTATAATATACTATATGTGCTCAAAATGTAAAGGAAATGTATTGGTAGCAAAACAGTTAAGTTAGTTTTTTTAAAATATTTCCAGTACAATTCACCTACCAGTCACAATGAAACGGCCTTTGTAAAATCATTGATTCATAGTTTATCCCAGCACTTCAATGTGTACACTTTTTTTGCTCTCTTCTGTTATTGTCATTATTAAATGTAATGCTCCAAGACATTGGAGTCTGCAGTCTAAGGTAGCATAATCCTGACATATAGCTCCCAAGACATATACTATTTGTAAGGAGCAGACCTTATGTTAGATTCAACAAGAAACATACATTTCTCTTGGATGTCTTCCTGTGTCCCGTCATTGTCCCCGAGGCCTACTTATTATGGTATCAGAAAAGGACGTAAGTCTCTTTCGGATGTTAGCTATTTCAGGGACTCTGCGATAGAAATGTGTTTTAGCCCCAAACAGTATAAAACAAAAATACAATCCCTGAATATATTAATCTCATTTCCCATGGAGAAGATGATACTAGAATCTTTTCATATAGACAGTGTTCCCTCTTCTCCGAAGCTACGGGAGCTTCCCTTTATATTAGAAACAGCTCCACTAGATGGAGGTTTATCCCTAAATCTACTACTTCTGTCCTCTAGGATTTAGACTGTGGATGAGCATCTCTTTGATTGCAACAGAGCATAAAGTTACCAACACCCTCCAAAAAGGCATGGCACCTGTTTTCCTTCCCCCCTGACCTGGCTCTTCTGCTTTTTTACAACTGGGTGACAAATAAAAATCCAACAGCTGCAACATTTCCTTCTCTCTCTCACACACACACACACACACACATACACACACACACACAGAGAGAGAGAGAGAGAGAGAGAGAGAGAAACAAACAAAATGAAGATATGAGAAATGAGAGGAAGTCCTCACTGAATTTTTACTTCTCCTGCAGCTGCTACAAGCTCAGGAACTATAGTCAGGAAAATAAGGAACAAATTATGGCTGCCTAAAGAAGGAAAATATTGGTATTAGAACAGCTAAATGCCTCCCCCTAGTGACTCTATAGTTCCCCAAGATACTTTGGCAGATTTCCAATGAGTCCTTCAACAATTAGGGGAAACCCAATTTTTAACAATGCTCTAGTGACTAGAGTCTAGTCCACAACAGTGGTGCCTTCCAGAACCCTTGGCTACAATTCCGATAAACTTCAACCGTTGTAACCTCTATTAGAATAGTAAGGTCATCTTGAAAAATCTTCAAGACATCAGTTTGAGGAAGGCTGATCAATAGAAAAAGATTAAGTAAGTTTCTGGGATTTTGTTTTTGTTTTGTTTTGTTACCACATCTGTACCCTCAAGATGTTTTGGTTTAGAATTAGATCATAAATAAAAAATCTTTTTTTAATAAAACTTTCTGTTTCCAGGGTAAATTTTAAGGTGCAAATCTAAGCTAGAAAGAGAGCAAGATACCCACAGGCAGGCAAACAACCCTCTGAGGAAAAAAAAAAGGATATTAAATGAAGGCATTTCTGGTTGGAAATGGATTAGAAGTTGACATTCATTTTTTCCCCCATTCTTTGTAAGAAATTATTATGTAAATTTTGCATGGATATTCTTTTGCACAATTCTTCCCAGCTTTCTAAAACTTAATTATGCTGGATTAATTAGGATTAGAAGCCTAAATGAAGTGCTTGGAGCTCCCCAGAAACATGAATTTTAGGAGAGATGCAATGTTATCATTATTTTTGATTGAATCAATGTGTGTGTGTGCGCGTGTGTTTATTATGACAAGCCTGCGAAAGTACAATTTGGCATCAGAACCCAAGGGCTGAGCACTATACAATGATAGTGATTAAATGCAATAACCTGCTTTTGATGTTATATTTCATTATATTACTTTCAGAGAGAAAAAATGATACTAGAAAGCAAGATACCCTTAAATTCTTAATATCCTGTTATTGTAGTTACAATCCCAATGGATAAAGTTAAAAGTTCAAATACTCCAGTGTAATATAATGTAAAGTTTTAATATGATTTCTTCAATAATGTCATATAATAACTAAAAATAACTCTAGCTAGTCTTTTTCGCTTCTGGATTTAAAGAATCTTGGGGGTTTCAAACTGAGTCATTCATATTATTTCCTCTCTCAGTTTACTTTAAGTAAAAATGTTGAGGACTGAACCCAATTAACTTTAGCCTTCATGGTTTATATAATGTACTTAACTGTATTGTTTAACAACAGGACTGGTTTAATTTAATAACCCAAAATGAAATCTATAAATAATGTATACAACTGTAAATAAAGTTGACAAAAATGAAGGAACTGTGCTTAATAACTTTGTGTGACCAAGCTATCAAATGCAAGAGAAGCATCCGAAATGAAATTTAAGCAGACCCAAATTATAACACTAATGGATTGACATTACAAATATATCAATTGAAAATAAAAATTGATCCAGGTGCTTTTTTATTAAGTTAGCCCTCCATGATCAGTTCATATTCCTCAACGAATTACTGAGGTACAGTTATTATGAGATAAAAAAAAATGTTGACTTTCATGGTAATATTTTTTTTCATTAGTCTTTTTCTACAGATCACGTTACGATAGCAGTAGATGAAAACCAAAGATGGAAGAGGAAGCACAAGTCTTGTTTTTTTTGTTTGTAGTATTCATTTTGTAAGCAGCAACAGTGGGCCTTTCAAACAAATGAATGGTATGTATCATCAGGGACAAAGGATTCTTTCCAATATAGCTGGAAGGTGAATTTTTATCTGCTTATGTCTGTTCCTCAATGGCAATTACAGAAGTTGTAATGAAAAGACATCTATAAGGATATCTTGCAAAGCCAATGCTGGGTAAGGTTTCTCTGTTCTTCTTTAATATATTTATTTCTCTTTTTCATAGCAGAGTTGGGGTTAAGCCATACCACATCATAGCACTGCCATGTTAGTCTCCTAAAAACCTGTTTCTGGGAAGGAATTTTTACAGTGGAAAAACATAGGAGGGGAAGAAAAAATTTACATTTTATCTACCCAATATCACCTCACAATAAATTGGCTTGCCACACAGCTTTCTTCACCTGTAGGGCTTCCACAGTATTTTTTTTCTATCAAGAGATCTCCGGGCACAATGGATGAATTTCCCAAGCTTATTTGTTTGTTTATTAGTACAGTCCAGCTCCAGATCAAGTGTGGGTAGCTCCCCATATAAGAAACAAAATAACAAATACAAAATCAATATTAACAATATTAACAAATATTAAACAAGGTGATGAATTCAATCAAAACATATATCTCCCAACCATTAAGGTGCTCCAACCACATTAACACTAACCAATCTGAGAACTTTTCCTCAATACTTGCTTACTTTTGATAAATAATTCAGTCCACTGTGGAGTTAAGAATGTTAATCATTTAATCTAGAACAAAGGTAGGCAATGTGGTTCTCACAGATACCAGAATACCCCCAGACAGTTTTCCCAGTATTAACCAGATTCCTTCTCCCATCTGACTTTTGAAGAAATACTTTTTATTGAAGGAACAAAATAAAGATTAACTTGGCATGTTGGGGAAATATGTTGCCCGCTCTGCATAGTTTTAACTAAATGAAATCCAAGAAGGTGAAAAAGTAGAAGAAATTCTTTTACAACAATAATTAATAGCAATAATAATAGTCTACTGTTGACCTCACCCCATTCCTAAGAGGTCTGTAAGAGGCGTGCATAAGCACACCAATGTGCCTGCTGTCCCTGTCCTAATGTTTGTTTCATGTAGCCATAATCATGTTCTAATTATATCTGTAATCTAATAAATGTTTGACAACTAAACATTATTATTAATATCAGAATGCTACTATAACCTTATTGATTACTAATCCTGTTGCTTTTTCCCCCTTCACCCCAAAGGCACATTTTATACTATGTGAGTAATGGAGATGCTGCTGAAAAGGCTAACTTCACTAGTGCTTTTCTGGATGAGAAGTTGGTATTCTAATGTAACCGAAGTTGATTTCATACATACCAGTAACTTATTCCCTCTTCCCCCACCCCAGTCTCTGCCTCCCTCCTTCTCCTCATCTGTGTCACACTAAAACACTATCTTTCCTTCTACACAAACCTAGCTTCTCTTGAGGAAGATTACTGCCAAATGTTACGTTTTCCCTTTTAGTACAGAGTAAATACAGCTGTGCCAGTGACCTTTCTCATCACTGAGAGGTATTATCCCAGGCTTCTGCTGAGCTCTGCAAAATATATGAAACATCAGCTACCTTCAATGTCCCAACATAAAATATCCAGGAAGTTCATCTACTCTCCCATCTTCTTTCCTTTCTCTTAACCATCATTGCTGCTGTCCAGGCATAAAGAAGCCTTGGGATTTTTCAAAACACTTCTTCCTATAAAAGCACATATAACCATTTTCCAAACAAAATATGTTTTGACTTGATGATGACCACTCAGACCCACCCAGCTGTTCTGTTCAGAGAGTGGCTTGTGCCAAGGGGGTCTAGGACAACTCACCATAGCCAACTTGCAATAACCAATTTGCCAGGACTAACTCGCTGCGACCAACTTACCATGATCAATTCTTCATGGCCAACTCGCTGCGGGACAAGTTGCCATGAGACAAGAGTAACACATATTGAAGAAATTGTGGAATAGAATCATTAAAGAAATGGTGTGAAAGGAGGGACAAAATGAAATATGAATGATAAAAATTAAAATAAGTTTTTATTTTAAATTATAAAATAATGTTATAATTTATTTTAAATAATCAAATGGAATTGATGAATTGTTCTGTAGCAATTTGTCCCATGGTAAGTTGGCAGTGGTGAATTGTCCTGTGATGAGTTGGCCATAGCGAGTTGGCTGTGGTGAGTTGGCAGCGGCCAGTTGATTGTGGCAAGTTGTCCCATTACATGTGTATTTTGTACATCCTTCCCATCATATTTCCTACCAAGTATCACTGCTTCAGTTTGAGAATGGAGACTGATTCAAGCAAGAGGAAACAGAATTCTGTAATCAGACTGATTAGAAACTGAGGTGGATGAACCCAGTGTCCTTAAAATCTCAGTTATATTTAAGAACTTAATGGCTTCATTCATCTACCAGTGCTCAAACCCATGAGGTGACCACTGTTCTGTAGTCTCTTCATGAAGAGTAACTATCTGGTGAACAAATGGAGAAACTCTCATCCTACCTTTATCTGGACAGGTTTCATTGGACTGAACTTGTCACCAGTCCATTGGTCCACTCCTTTTGGAGATATCTACTTCACTATTTTCATCCCTCAGAAATCCTAGAAATCTCTAACCCATAAAATCCTGTGAGGCTTTGGAACCTATCCCTATAACCAAAGCAGCAAAAGATAATACCTCAATATAGTTATTTTTCATTTACTTTGTTTTTATTCAAGCATATATAGGAATAATCACCCCTACAACACTTAAACTGCTGGTCTATTGTCCATATTTCAGAAAGATCAAAAGTAGCAAAGAATACTCCAGATGCAGGTGTAAGAAGAGGTGATAACTAGTTATTTCCCCACCCATTAATATGATTATTGATTAGAAAATGATGAAAACTATGGTATGCATTCTGATGGGAGCAGGTTACATTATGAAAGGCAGAGTGCTTGTCAGATTTTCTTTTCTCCTTCCTGCTGGTAGCTTTTTCAGTATATTCTGATTTTCTTAAAAAGACCAGAGGAACCTCTTTCCTGTGCTTCAATACAATCTGAAAAGGTTGGAGTTTTAACACAACAGCTGATCACCAACTGCTGTCCAATGAAGCCAGAATGTTGCTATACACATGTATCTAACATTCCAGAGTTTAACTCTATGCTTCTCCTTCCTGCCCTTCCAAGTTAGTGGGTCTTTGGCTCATATCTTAATGTTCTTGGAAGGCAGCTGGAATATGTTGATATAACAGCTCTCTCTAGCTTGGTAGTTACTGGTTCCTGCTTTACCAGTTTCAGCTCTTTCAATGTATACTCACTTTCCATGTTCAACTGAAGAAACAATCCTGTATTTGAAGTGTCTAGCAAAGAAGGAACCTCCAACAAACCTCCTTCTTAAGGGAGTTTATATGAATATAAGGATATGCAGGACAATCCTATATATCTTTTCCATAATGATCTCCACTGAGTGGGATTTAGTCCCCTTTCCAGATCAGTATAGGCTTTCAACTTCAATATATACATGTGTGTGTAATTATTGGCAGTTAAGTGGTTTCTATCATAAGAATGATCTACAGAACCCCGTATTAAAGAAACAGTTGAACTACCGCATTTTGACAGCTCTAATAGTAAAATGTATATTTTGGTTCCCAAACAGAAAGAAAGAGAAAAGAGACTAATATTTTAAGAAAAAAGTTTTGACTAGTCTAGGCAAATCGTTCCTCCATCTTTGTCATCCATCCATGAAGCTTTGAGTACTCTATCTGTAATCTGGTAGAAATCACAAGTCAACAAATATTGTACAATGTCATTTTTATTGGCTCATCTTACTGAGCCTATAATGCTCCCATACCAGGGATGGCGATGGAATTCTTTGCCTTATTCCTATGTTGGAATCAGACTGTGCAAAATGGAAACAAAACACTTGGTATTATGTTACCCCTTTCCAATTTGTCTGTGTCTGTTAAGAGGTTAGTACAAATTAAACTTGCCAAAGGCTCAGCCACTGTTCAGCTTGGCAAAATTACGAGACATCCTATACATTTAATTACAGTTGCCAATACAATGTTAATGTTTTTACATCTGCTCGTGTACTTAAGCTTGTTTATATATTTAAGAAACCCCCAAAGGCATACAATGTTGAAGAAAACCTACTTAATAATGATAAATGCATTATAATTTTTTAAAAAGAAATCTATTCTCTCAGAGTCATAGCCAAACCACCGTAAGTCTTCCAGAAAGAAGGAAAGCTATCAAACAAAGAAAGAATCATCACCACCTAAGGCCAGTGGAAGCACATACAGGGGAAGGGATTCCAACTCGAAACCAGAAAGCCATAGTAACTAGCTTTTGCAGTGTACTTTAGGAAGAAAAGATAGCAATAACATTAGCAAAAGCATTTAGGGTTACATGCCACCCCATCAGTGGTGGGATTAAAAATTTTTTACTACCGGTTCTGTGGGCGTGGCTTGGTGGACATGGTGTGGCTTGGTGGCCGTGGTTTGGTGGGCATGGCAGGGGAAGGATTCTGTGAAATCTCCATTCCCACCCCACTCCAGGGGAAGGATACTGTAAAATTCCCATTCTCTCCCCACCCCACTAACCTGCTTTCCAGCTCTGTTCTCCTGTGCATAGCAACAAAGTTCCAGCCAATCAACTGGGACTCGGGAGGCAGAAAATAGATGGGGATGGGGCCAGTCAGAGGTGGGATTCCAAACTACTCAAAATTTCCACTACCGGTTGTCTAAACTCAAAATTTCCGCTACCGGTTCTCCAGATCTGGTCTGCTGAATATCACCTCTGCCCATAGTGCTTTACAGCACTCTCTGGGTGGTTTACAATGTAGAAGCATTATTTGCACGTTGCCCCATCAGTCTAGGTCCTCAATCTACTGACCTCAAAAGGATGGAACACTGAGCCAACTTTAAGGCGCATCAAGATCAAACTCCTGGCTGTGGGCAGAGTTTGCCTGCAATATTGCATTCTAACCATTGCACCACCAGCGCCTTGGTTGTTGCACCATAAAAAGCAAAAAAAAGCAAAAAAGGAAAGAAAGAAAGAAAAAGAGAGAAAGAAAGAAAGAAAGAAAGAAAGAAAGAAAGAAAGAAAGAAAGAAAGAAAGAAAGAAAGAAAGAAAAAAAGAAAGAAAGAAAGAAAGAGGAGAGAGGGAGGGAGGTTCAAATTATCTTGAATGGAAGCATGAGAAGCATTTGCCTGTTTGGTTAGGAAATGTTTATCTTGATGTACATATACTTCTGAGTTTGCCTTATCGAGCATGAACACATTTGCCAGTTTTGGGACCAGAAACCTTTGAATATCAATATATAAAGAATTCTAAACAATTAATGCCATAAAGTTTTTTCCAGAAAAATAGTGATGATGAACACCAGATCTGCACGCAACTATTTATACTAAATTTAGACTACTTTTTATATATAATGTACACTGAAGACAGCATTTCATTTCATGGTACGAAGTACAATGACAATAAAGTAAACTTAATTTAATCCTAAAACATTAGTATTCTACTGATTGTTCAGTAATACTAATAAAGGTATGAACTTCTTGACAGAACATTTAAAGCTACTTGTTTGCCATTTTGATTAACTTTGCCAATACTTTGACTGGACTCTTAGGAACATATCCATCCATATTCAACCACTTAACTTAAAACTTATTTTCATTCCCAATGATGTCTCTTCTCTTGGCTTAGTCATATTAATAAGCTTAATAATAAATGTATTATAAAAACCTACATTATATGATATCCAAAATCTATAGTTATAACGGAGTGTGACAAAACTAGTTGGATTAGTAATATTCCTGTGCTAACGCAAATATTTTTCCTGAGATATAATTTCTACATAAGCCTTGTAAATATTGCAGATGCAAATCAACAAGATAGGCAAACAGCAACATTACAAGTACAGTACAGGAGAATGGAAGAAAGATGACAATTGCGATCAAAGCTCCATCCATTTTGTAAATGTTTCAATATCTCATGCACCTACAAAGGGGAAAGGCTTTGATCAGTGGCTCATAAGTGCCATCTTGATTTTTTCCCCACATATCCACCACAACAATTGCAGCTGCTAGATGCATCTATCCAGGATGTTTTGATTACTTATCATTTATAAATCCCTGTATGGCATAGGGCCTGGTTACTTCAGCAATAATGCATCTCTATATGTTTCTGCCCAACCAATCAAGTCAGCTTTACACTTTAACACACCCAATGTTGCTATGGAATCAGAGGCATCAAAATTCATTTAATCAATCCATTAGATTCCTATGCTGAGTTGAAGCTAAGTGGCCCAAATGGTCCCTCCCAGCTCTGTTATATGAATCTGGGATATATATCCTCACCCTTTTTCAGCTCTATAAAGTAAACCAGGTTAAAACACTAATGCCATACAGGTGTAAAAATAATTGTATTCAGGCTTCTTTTATGTGACCATTGCTATCTCATCATAGCAAGTTCTTTTTCTTGCCCTTCATGGACATTTCTTCTTCCTTCTACACCCCTACAGTCTTCTGGGAGCACCTAAAATCTCTTCAGAGGAACTTCCTGAATAGATTTGGGTGGTGTTGAAAGAAATATCCTTCTGGGTTCAGTTCCAAATGGGGAAAAAGACACTGGAAACATGGAGGCTATTTGGAAAGATGGTTTAATGGTGGACAGCAGAACCACATGGCTTGGAGCTCCAAAGTGAGAAAGATGATCACATGCTTCAAGGTGAGAAGAGAAGGGAAGAAGGGCGGATCAAGATGCTGAGAGACCCTTATATAACCTCTGTTGGGCCCCACCTTAGTGTTTCCTGTTCCTATACAAGAAATGAATCCCATTGGCTGTCAGACTCGCAGGGGCGGGGATCTTAACTTTGTAGGCTTGGTCTGGACCACATGGCTTCACCTGAGTGCTGGCTCATGCAATCTTCCCAGAACATGTGGTGAGATGGGTAATCCTATCATTTCCTGAGGGCCATCCTTAATCCCATCATCCTGGAGCTGAAGGGAGGGCAGGGAGCTGCAGGAAGCTGCTTTGTCTTTAAAACATATTTCTCCTTTTCTTATCCAGGGAGATATAATATTCTGCCTTTTAAATATTTCCTAGGCTATTTCAATTTTGTAGGAGAGGGATGGGTACTAACTTCCTACAGTGGCAAAAGAGGAGGAGCAGGAGAAACCTCTATTGAACAAATGAAAGTTCAACATGTGCAGTGGTAAACTTCATTTACTATATTTATATGTTGCAGCTTTTTTTAATCTACATTTTTATATCCTCTGTGTCAAATTCTTAAAGATTATAGACTGGTCATGTGGACAAGCCGAATATCGAGTGCAGACTTTCTTATCTATAGTTATTGATATTTAGGCAAGTGCTGTCAAGGGAAAGATTTGTTCATCCTATTCATATAACTTTATCTAGCACTGTGTATCTTTCATTTATTATATCACTCCTACTTTTATAAGATACGCTCTTTCCCTTGCCATGAAGGGAATAATGGGTTCATGTTAAAGTGAAAATAAACAAGTCAATCTTAGATGTTATTCTACACAAAATAACCCATTTAAATGCAATATAATATCTAACGTAAGAGACATGAAAGTGATATTTTTCAATGTAGGTATTGCATCTGCTAGTGTTGGTAAATAACTGCAAAAGATTAATTACTTTGATCTCTACCCAGGTAGTCTCGGAAACCATTTGTCATTCTGATATCTGTAGACAAATATCAAAATCTATATTGAGGTGGCTCTTGAAACCTAAGATCATTCACCCCTTGAGACTTGCCTTGAGTAAAATTGGACATAACAGGTGTTGTAGTAGAGCCTACTCTCTCTGCCAAATCATCCTAACACATAGCACATTCTGATCTGCATACAAAAATCCAGGAAGGAAACCTGCCCTTGTGCATTCTCTGATCCTGATGAGTTTCATTTAAACTAAACTAATGCAAAACCTGATCTTTTAAAAAAGCACTCTTTAAAAAGATAACTGCATTTTTAAACATTCGAAGTACTACATTATTTCATGCTGCTTAATTGTTTACTGTATAAATGTCTTAGACTTTGGTTCAAGCGTTATCTAAAGTAATGATGCCATAAAATACTATGATGAATAATAAAACAGCATAGCTGATTACATAAAATAGCTAGGCGTAAGTAATACATTATTTCCAGAATTCATGCCTATGCCCACACTCACACAGAAACTCTTAAAACTTGTTAACATTCAAAAAAGGGAACTTGCTGCATTTCTCCAAGCTAGCTAAATAAAAGTTTAACAGAGAAGAAAAGGCCAGGGCTCGCCTTTCAACCTCCTCTCTGTTTGGAGGAGTAAGGAATATTATATAATTCAATATTGGAGGTGAGCAATCTATCATAGGGAACATTCAAATTTTTAAGAACAAATTAGCTAGAAAATTTTCATAGACATTTAGCCATCACAAACCTTTTCCCCAGTGACACCTGGTGACTACTTTAACATTAAGATGGCCACAGTCATAATTGGTAAATATTTACAAATTATTACTTTTAAAGATCTTGTTAAAAGTAAGATTTTTTTGTTGCTAGATCTTAAGACATTAAGAGGTTAATCATAATCTTTTCACCTATTGACACAGATCTTGCCATCAGGATGATTTTAATATTTAAAATGAGTAATCAATATTTTCTCCTATGCTACTTTTAATTTGTTTATTCAACTTGGATGACCACCCATCTCAAACAAGTGACTTGGAATATGTCTGAGAATAATTGCCTGCAGATTGAGTCATTTTCATCTCTGGGCACATCATGAAGCAATTTAAGAGGCACAGGATTTTCTATATAGAAAATCCAAAGCAAATGAACAGTACAAAGGTCAACATGAAGAACTTCATTTGTAGAGAAGCAAAAAAGAGTAAAAGCATACTTTCTTGCAATATGGAATGCTTAATAACATTGCAGCATTGGGGAGGGATTGAAGAAGAGAGCCAAGTCAGTTTGATCAACTGTATGTAGAAGGTCTTCTAGTCCAACTCCCTCTTCCTCCTCTTCGTGAAGGTCTTCTAGTCCAACCCCCTGCACAAGAAGGAGACCCTATCATATCAGACAAATGGCTATCCAGTCTGTTCTTTAAAAGCCTCCAGTGATGGAGCAGCCACAACTTTTGAAGACAAGCAGTTCCATTGATTGTTATTTGTTAAATCAATTGTTAAATCAATAAATTTATCCTTAGTTTAGGTTGCGTCTTATTAGTTTCCTTGATTAGTTTCCATCCATTGCTTCTTATTCTACCTTCAAGTGCTTTGGGGAATATGTTGATCCTCCTCTTTTTTGTGGCAGCCCCTCAAATATTGGAACACTGCTATCATGTTCCCTCTAGTCCTTTTCATTAAAACTAGATGCAGCCAATTCCTGTAATTGTTCTTTGTATGTTTTAGCTTCTAGTCCCCTAATCAACTTTGTTGCTTTTCTCTGCACTCTTTCTAGAAGCTCAACATCTTTTTTTATATCCTGGCAACCAAAGGGGATGCAATATTCCAAAAGTCTGGTCTTTTGGCATAACAATTTTTGGAAGAATCTAAAAGATGGTATAAATAGCTAGCTAGTGTGGCTGAAGCCAAAGTCCAAGGCCTGAAATAAAACAAAACTGTATGTATGTGATGAGAATGCTTAATGTATAAGGAGATGAGAGAACAAGGTGGCAAGCCAAAAACTGACTGGTAGTTTGCACAAATTCAATTGGCTAAGAGGCTCCAGCAGATCCCACATTCTAAGGATCATCAGAGGGTGTCACTGGTGGAATGGAGAGTTCAAGACAGCATACTTTATATACTTTACAAATGCCTCAGGATGCTGTTTGCTTAATGGGGAGATGGCTAAGAAGAGTACATCTAAGGATGATTTACGATTGTTTTACGCTTAGATTGTGGGGAAAAATTAAGATAGTGTCAAAATACATTTCAAGGGTGTATGGATGCCAGAATTAGATACAAATAAGGAAAATCTCTCTGAAAAAAGAGAAAAATGAAGGAAATGTGAAAGACAACTGCATAGAAACAGATAAAGAGGGAGAAGCTGAAAGCTTATCTGTAAGCAATTGCTTAAATCTCATTTATTAAATATGTGCATAGAATTCCATCCACACATATGCACAGTTTGAAATATATATTTCAAGATAGGTTGAGGACTGTGGGCTTGAATGAAAATGTGCCCTTCTTGCATTCCAGTGATCCATGTGCACTGTTCAAATGATGATCAATATGCTGCTAAATTTTCTGCCTCCACGTGAATCTCTTCTTGATACTGGCTGTTCCTATTTAGAGACTATTTAAAGGGACAATTTGTAAAGTCATACCCAAGTCACATATTTAATTGGGACATGGCTGGTTTACAGTTGCTAACAACTGTTCAGTAATGAGAGCTGAGGTATAGATATATAGGTGAATATAGTTTTGCTTTGGGTAAAGAAAACTGCAAATAGCAATAGGACTTAGACTTATATACCACTTCATAGTGCTTTACAGCAGTGTCAGAGTGGTTTACAATGTCAGCATATTGCCTCCCACAATCTGGGTTCTCATTTTACTGACCTCAGAAGGATGGAAAGTTGAGCTGGCCAGAATCGAACTCTTGGCAGTGGGCAGAGTCAACCTGCAGTACTTCATTCTAGCCATTGCTCCACCAGGGCTCTTTAAATAATATTAACAACAACAACATGGCTGTAAAAGGAGACAAACCAGCTTCAGTTATATGAAAGCTATTGCACTTCTCTGTATGAAAAATATAAAAGCCCCATGAATGAGGAAAATTATTATACATTCCTATGTATTGTATGACTGCAGAGAAATCAATCCAACTGAGTTTAATGACTCTTATATCAGATAAGTAATTGTAACATTGCATCCTAGGAATCCTGCTTAAAGGCTTTGTTATGGCCAATGTGGCTTGTTCCCAAGAAAGGAATACATATCTGTGCAAAGTACAGAGTAATTTAGGTCTATCCAAGTTGCAGGGATCATGCTCTTGTTCTTAAAATACACACCACCAAATTATATGAACTGTAAACACTGGAAATGGGCTGACATTTCCATAAAATAATATTATAATTGATTACATATGTGCTACAGAGACAAGTGATGAAGAGGGAGCTCCTTCAGAATTTTTAAAAGCTCCAGAATGTTTTCATTCTTAATAACATAACCTCATTACTGGGATTTTTTTTACTACATTGTTTTAACCACCATTTCTTCCACCTCATTTCCATTAGCATTAAGGAGCATAAATAAATAAATAAATCATTAAAATGCTGCTCTTTGGTACTGTTGGGAATCCTCCCTTTAAAACAGACATCCACATATCTTAAAGTTGCCAAGGTTGAGAAACACTGCTCTAGAGTAGAAGGCACATTAATAATCTTTGAGCATAATGTAACATTATGGTATGTCCCAGTAATGCTAAATCAGCGAGGCTATTTTAAAAATAGCTCAGCTCTTTTGATAGTTAACAGTTTTACATTTCCATTTTAAACCAAATTAAAAGAAAATGTTCTCAAGAGGGATGGAAGGGACATGATCTGATATCAAACAACACACCAGGCAAAATAAATAATGAAGTAATATAATAAGGTGGTACTATCAAATTATGTCTAGCTTCAGTGGTTTGAATAAGGCTGCATGACATTCAGCCAATGAATGTTTTGCACTGCAAGCAACTGAAAATATTGGACACCCTAACTTGTTAAATATTTCATCATTTACTTTTTAAAGGAATCCTCATTAAGAAATAGTTCCTCAAACATTTTCTGGGTGTTTTGAGATAAGAATTGCAAATATTGCAAATTCTGGAGGAGGGGAGGATTTAACAATCAGAGGAAGTCCTGCCACCAACTTTTTAGCATTCCCTTGAGTCTTATGAGTATAATGAAGGACTTCATATTTTAGTGCATGCAAGATTTCAGAGACTTTTGCCTGTGTCTTATAACTTCCCTTGAAAATGCCAATTTTTTTCCTGTTTTTGGAGTTCTAAATGTATTTGTTTGAAACACAGCGCAATCTATTTTAAGGGAACTTACTTGAAATACTTCAGATCATATCCCGACAGTGGGATTTTATTGATATGACTTAACTGTCTTATGCCCTGATGTAACTTCAGCAGTTAGCATACAATTTATTGTTGTCCATTTGTGACAATGCCTATTATTTCAACCTACTACAATATCTCAGACATGTAGTATCATATTGTGGTAACTGATGCCTTGGCAGCCTTCAAATTAATATGCTGATATACCACTCCAATCCCTCTATTATCTTATTTATTCTATTGATATTCTCAACTTTCTTCCATTATGTATGGAACTCAGAACAATGTATATCCCAGTGATTACCAGTAGGAGACTTGGTTAGTTTTGAAATCCTGATTCAGTTGTCTTACCCTGAAAGTGCACACTAAATGGATAACTGTCATTCAGTGGTATGCTCTTAATATAGTCTTACTACATAATCTTTTATTTTTATTTTTATTTACATTTATATGCCGCCCTTCTCCGGAGACTCAGGGCGGCTTACAGTCTATGGAGCACCATGCTAAGTCCTCGGCAATAGCCTTCATTCCATTGTATATGCCTCCTTATTACTAGGGCTTTTGGCCCCCCCAAGGGGCTTTTTTTACAAAGTCAGCTTATTGCCCCCAACAATCTTGGGTCCTCTGTGTACACATTCTAGCTTATAACATGAAGATAAACTTGCCATGATCTAGAATAACTGAAATGTGATTTTCTATATTGCAAGATTAGGTAATATAAGGAAGAAAAAAAACCAGTTCCAATTGCCTTTCAGAAAAGCACCTTTGAGACAATTATGGGCTGGATGACTGAGAATCTCCACAGGCATTAAGTAATATACACTTGCTTAGCACACTTTCTTGCCCCTGTGACTATAATTGATGATACCAGATGATATCATAGTTGATGGTCCTGAAGGATCCTGAGAGATGAAATAAAATTAATAGAGTTATATTCCACCTCTCATCTAAGTCCTATCATAGTTCATCAAAAAGAGTGATTCTCACAATTTACATTCCATTTTTAGGTCTGATCCAGATCATCTATTTTGTCCGGACCTCCTTGAGCTGTTAGATCAGTCAACTTCCTTTAAAAAGGAAAGGTTAAAATTGGATAATAATTGCTTTATTACATTATTATTTTTCCCCTTAACTTCTGATTCAGGATTCTCAAGTTATCATTCTTAATTAGAGTCATCACAAGCAAATGTACTGTAATAACAAAAATAAAAGGCATATTATATAACAGTGAATTATTAACAGTAGAGGGCTGAGTATAAGTTTTATGATTCTACATCATAATGAATTCCAGGTGATCATTTTTGCACAATTAGTGTGTGCTGATGTGTTATTGAAAATAAAGAGGCACAACATATTTCCTTGCAATGGAATAAAATGAAAATAAAAGAAGAAGAATAGAATTATGATATAAGATAACCTTTATTGTCATTTTTTGTGTACATGATGACATACATGAAAATGAAATTCCAATGCCCGCTTTCGAAAGAAAAAAAACCCACTCATCAAACGTCATCATCCCAAGGATAACAATAATAATATACTAACAGCAGCAACATCCAAACATCCCAAGTTATATAAAATGGGTAATATCCAGCCAAGAATCAGACAAGGAGCTAATTTTCTGATGTTCCCACATATTCTTCCTTTAAAACATAGATATTCCTCCTTTAAAACAATTTGTTGTGACTTATGGAATTATCAAGCATTATTTTTTTGGCAGGACAGAATGTAATATCCTTAATGAGTTTGGCACTGATGTAGAAAAGCTAGGGATTTTATTTATTAAATTTCAAAAACATGAGTAAAAAGTAAACAAGAAAAAGAAAGTAGAAAAGAAAGAATCAAATAAAACAAGCTAAAAGAGAAGAAAAGAAGAAGTAAAGAAAAAAGGAATGGCTTTTGACTTTACTTCATCTAACTCTTATTCTAAAATTAACAATAGTCTACATTACATCTATAATCTCATGTAATTCTAAGCATCCCAAAATTAAAATGTCATTTTTCCTCAGTTTTTATATGTATTTATAAGTTCTACCTTGCACAGATCCCAAAATTAAAATGTCATTTTTCCTTAGTTTTTATATGTATTTATAAGTTCTCCTACCTTGCACATTTAGGACCCTTGCCACATTTATCATATATAAAAACAAAATTCCATGTGATCTTTTATTCTGTTATTCTTTAACCCAAAAGAAAATCTCTGGTTTCAATTGTAAATTTACCTTAAAAAATTTCTGGATCAAAATACATATTGATCCCAATATTTTCTTGAACATCCACCAAAGAATAAAAATGTACCTTCAGATTGATTGCATTTCCAACAAATATTTGAAATTCCATTATGCTTTTTTGACAATTTATTAGGTATCAAATGCCAGGTATAACATCATTTTATGAACATTTTCTTTAAAATTAGAATTCAATGTGAATTTCAGTCCTTTCTTCTAATGGTACATATTTGCTCATTAGTCCAACAGCATAAGATATCCAGGATTTTTTGCCCTTCTTATCATATAGTTCTTAACTTGTTCATCCTCTTTCCGTTATCAATAAATATTTATATATCTAAGTAATAACACGATCATCATTTTTCCACAATTCCATCTCAAGTTCAGTCTTACCACTTTTAAAGTCATGGTTCTTTTTATGAAATTTAAAATTTTCCATCCACTGAGCAAAGGGAAGCCATAAGTGGCATATGATGAAGTGGCAATTCTATGGGCCAGGTCTCTTCCCTCCTTCAATCTTGTACTACTTCTTTGAATTTTTCTGTGTTCTGGCTTGTGTCAGCTTTGATAGTGTCCAATGACATGTATAACTTTCCAGTTCCAGATCTTGTTTTTAACAAGATCTCAAAAGAAAGACAGTATATCAGCATAAGTTAACCATGTTTATTTAACTGTCATTTCTAAAGTGCTTAGTTTCTAAACTTTAGGAACTGATAGTGCTTAGGAACATACTGCCTATGAGTTTCAACCTATTAGAACAGAACAAAAAAATGCATACTAGTCAATAAGAATGTTCCCTCATTACTGAAGAATTCCATGTTTTACTAAGGTCTCTTAGCATAATTTTCTCACACTGCATCCTCTTCTGTCCAACAGCTGATTATTAAAATTAATATTTTTTAGCCTTGGCAACTTTAAGATATGTTGACTTCAACTCACAGAATTTTCCAACCAGCATGTTGGCTGGGAAATTTGGGGAGTTGAAATCCATATATTTAAATTTGCTAAAGTTGAGAAACACTAATGTAAATAATGAGAATTATGCCTATGACACTTTGCTCTACTTTAATTCAGATTTAAACTTCTCATGGCAATAATTGTGATTTAGATTTAAACTTCTCACAGCAATAATTGTGAAATTTACATAGTCTAAATAGTGTTCTTTTCAGCAAAATTGATGGAAAAAATAAGCAAATATAAATTGGTTAAGGAAATTGTGCTGTAATCAGAAGAAAAAAATACTGCTAATACTGAACCGTTATGTAAATTTTGTTCTGTAAATATTTACATCTCTGGGAATATAAACATTGACTCCAAACACATACACAATTTACATTTAAATAAACAAATACAAGAAAATAAACAAGAAAATACTACAAAGCAAATGTGACATAGTCACACTTCATTTTGTCTCTAAAAGAAGAAAAGAAACTTTTTATTTCTGTTCAATCTAATTTCTGTTCAATCTAATCAGTAGATTGCAAAGATAGGCTCACTCAAACGTCTGTGGAGAAGACAGATATTTCCCACATTTGAAAAAGGGAGTTCCCACTGGCAAGCTTAATGCACAACCGAGCAAAGGACAAAAATAGCTTCACAACAAGCTTTTCTCACAGACTTTCTATGGTAGGAAGGAAGATAAAATTTAAGCAAGAACTGCATATCCAACAACTGAACTTTAAAATCTCATCACAATGATTGCAAAAAACAATATGTAGAGTGGGTCTTCCCCCCTCCCTTTCTTCAAATAAAATTTGTTAGTCTTGTCACTCACATATCCTGACAATCAAACCAGAAAGTACAGTTGATGGACACTACTCTGTAGAACAGCCCTTTTCATGGAAGAGGTCATGACAGGGAAACAACTTCAAGAAAGTCCTGGCATTTATTTCTAGATAAAAAAGAGTTCCCCGTGGAATCTTTGCCCAGCTAAACAGACTCACAATTGTGCCACATTCGTGTTAGTTGCATATGTGTGGCGATCAAAGCTGGGGAAAAAAAGGTCCTGGGAAAGGTCCTTTGTCTTGCAAAATCTGCCACAGATGAATTAGACATTCAACTAAATTTATGACACTGTTTATATAAGAGAATAATTCATATTCTGGCAGAATTCAATGGCTACTGGGGAGAAATGTATGTTGAAACTAGCAAGAATGATGTCGGCATTGTGAGAGTCCATATAGTACAACCAGATGAATTAATTCTACATCATTATAAGTTACATTAACAGACCAGTGGTGGGATTCAAAAATTTTTACTACCAGTTCTGTGGGCATAGCTTGGTAGGCATGGTGTGGCTTGGTGGGCATGGCATGGCATGGCTTGGTGGGAGTGGCTTGGTGGGAGCGGCGGGGAAAAGATACTGTAAAATCTCCATTCCCTCCCTCCTCCTGGGGGAAGGTTACTGCAAAATCCCATTCCCTCCCCATCCCACTTACCTGCTTTCCAGCTCTGTTCTCCTGTGCAGGGCAACAAAAGAAGACCCAGCTGATCAGCAGGTACTCAAAAGGCAGAGAATAGATGGGGGCGAGGCCAGTCAGAGGTGGTATTTTCTGGTTCTCTGAACTACTCAAAATTTCTGCTACCGGTTCTCCAGAACTGGTCAGAACCTGCTGAATACCACCTCTGTAACAGACTCTTGCAAATCTGGAAGTGCATTTCTCCACCATGGTCTTTATAGTCCAAGAAACTAGGAAAGGTTTCTTTTGAGACATTGGTCAGACCCCATTTCCTTTTGCTCCATTCAGTTGCTGCTTGGTGGGATTCAATTTTTTTTACTACTGGTTCTGTGGGCGTGGCTTGGTGAGCGTGGCAGGAGAAATTATACTGTAAAATCTCCAGTCAGAGGTGGTATTTGAGTAGTTCTCCGAACTACTCAAAATTTCCACTACCAGTTCTCCAGAACTGGTCAGAACCTGCTGAATACCACTTCTAAACCATTCCTCCAACTGGGGATCCTCCCCCTGTCAGTCCCACATACCATTAAGCAAAAATTGCTGGGTGATCTTGGACCAGTCATTCTCCCTCAGCCCTAGGAAGAAGGCAATGACAAATTACATCTGAAATCTTGCCAAGAAAACTACAGGGATTGGTCCAGGAAGTTGCTAGAAGACTTCAAGAGGAAGGAAGGAAGGAAGGAAGGAAGGAAGGAAGGAAGGAAGGAAGGAAGGAAGGAAGGAAGGAAGGAAGGAAGGAAGGAAGGAAGGAAGGAAGGAAGGAATCCTTTTGTTGTTGGCTATCAATGATTGAATAGTTTATTGACCATTACATCAATCAATGATGATAAAGTAATTGCAAGCTAATTGGGAAGTTCTCATTCAAAGAAAACTGCCTAAAATATTCTATTCTCAAATTTTTATTCCCCTTGCTTGCCTGCCTGTCTACCTGCTTGCCTACTTTCTATAATAAGCAATCATAAAGGAAGTTAACCAAATTGGGCTACGGAAGCAGGCTCTGTGTCACAAAGCCTGGTACATGTTGATAATCGTTAGAGTCAGAAAGAGGTAATGTAGTTCTGAGAAATTAGGGATCAGAAGCAAAAGATGCTGACATAAATGAGTTGTGCATAGGCTGGGTGATCAGTTATGAGGGAGAGTGTGGGGGAAAAAAGTCTGCTATAGACTGAGAAAATCAATTGGCATGTTTCTGAGATCAGCTAACCATCTTTATGTTCTTGGTCAAGTGACTTAGTGCTTTGAGTGAGTAGTAAAAGATTGTGTGTCTGACTGAAACCTCTAAACTGTACTACAAGGGATTAGGTAATGGACACTTATCTGTTGGGATCCTGATCTGATATTTCCTTTGAACCTTAGAGCATCAAAGGATGCTTAATACAAAAACAAGTCTGAATAAAGAATAAAGGTGTGGCTTATTTGGCTTTCTCTTAGTATGTTATATGAACACAACTGTCTTCGCTTATAAAACTAGGCTATATATATTTAATGCAATAAATACATTCAGCCAATTTTGAATCTAACCATTATTAACAAAATTGTGATACAACTCAATATGTGAACTAGACATTAAAATGGGATTTTGAGCCACTTGAGCTCAGTTTTTGATACCTGATAACTACATTTGCCTTATCAATTACCTTGCTTTAAGAAGACATTTTTGAAGGGCACAAATTCACATTTCTGGAAGAAAATAATTCTAGGTTTTATCTGCACAATGGCCATTTCCGGTTAAACCAGGGATGTCAAACTCAAGGCCCGGGGGTGGATCCAGCCTGCAGGATGCTTAGATCTGGCCTGCAAAGCCACTCTGGAAACAGCAAAGGACCAGCTCATGGTGCCTCTGTCAGTGAAAACAGAGCTTGGGAGGACCACAGGCAGCTCTCCCAAACTCCATTTTCTCTGGCAGAGGGTTGCAGGAGGCCATCGGAGCCAAAATGGAGCTTGGGACCACTTTTTCACTGACAAAGCACTTGGGCCATCAAAGTTGCCCCCAACATGAGTGATATTGAGCTGGCCACACCCACCTTGGCCATGCCCACCCTGGCCCTCTGAGGTCAAACACAACTCTGATGCGGCCCTCAATGAAATCGAGTTTGATACCCCTGGGTTAAATGAATAGATAATTTTGTGGATATATTATGAGTATGAAGGTATGAAATAGCTTACTTTTTTTAAGACAATCATACAAACTGTGATCTCTTTTTAAAAAAATGTTGGAAATGAAGTTTTTGTCAGTTTTCTATATTGCACTTGTTTCTTTAGGCTCTGTCTCTAGAACTGTCTCAGCAGGAGGACTATAAAAAAATCTACATTATTTGAACAGCTGAAAATCTTTCAGAGACTTTACGATGGGAAGATTCTGGCCTCTGGACACTCTATATTAGCAGTTGTGCTGAACAGCTACACAAATGCTGGGGGCACTGAATTCTTCTGAATACATTCTTTACCAAAAATCCAGAATTTGTATTGCATCATAACATTCATCTTTTCTTCCCCAAACCCCATAAAAATTTAACCTTAGACTTTCTACTATTGACCTCACCCCTTTCCTAAGAGGTCTGTAGGGGGCGTGCATAAGCGCACCAATGTGCCTACTGTCCCTGTCCTATTGTTTCTTTTATTTTTCTTATATGTATCCATGTATTCATAACTATGTTTTTATTTACACCTATTATCTTGTAAGCAATTGACAAACCAAATAAAATAAAAAAATCTTCACAATGTTTACCACTTATTTTAATATATTTATACAGATACTGAGAACTGTTATTTATTGTTAAAACTGTCCTTCATTATAACAATAATTTTCTACTCTGCTTTCATTCCAGTCCTGAATTATGACACTTTATTGCCTAAGGCAGAACAGCAAATGGCACTCCCAACCTCCACAAGTCTGGTTTAACTATTTGACTGAAACCAGGGGGGGAAATCCCCCAAAGATTTTCTCCGTGTCTTTTACTGAAAAATTGCAGTAAAATACATTAGATAACCAATAATGTGTTGCCCTTTCTTGACAGCAAAATCAATTGCAAGGGGAAATTGTTTCCTCCTATTTAATGAGAGACTCCTGTATATTCTTTAAGAAAATTTGCTCTAACCTTGGTGCCCTTTGATGCATAGAAGCCTGGAGAGGTCTGGAGAATATGCAGACTGATAGGCAAGGTTTTAGCAAACTACATGTTCAACAGTGGGTTTGGGACACAAAATCTATAAACAGAGAAGCTCGTGGCAAAAGTTGCTCCAGGCAATGAAGGTTAAACCTGTTTCCTCAAATTCTTCTGAGGAATGAACTCAACAATCATTGTGGCAGAAAGCACTAAGCTAAAAACCATAGTGGCACAGTGGTTAGAATGAAGTAGTGTAGGCTGCCCACAGCCAGGAATTTGATCCTGACTGATTCAAAGTTAACTCAGCCTTCCATCCTTCCAAGATTGGTAAAATGAGGACTCGGGTTGCTGGGGGCAATATGCTCATTCTATAAACCACTTATAGAGGGGCTGTAAAGCACTATGAAGCGGTATGTAAGTCTAGAACTGTCGATATTGCTATCCTAATCTCGAGACTTCTGAATTTGGTATTATGGAATATATTTCTGTTTATGTGGATGCATGCTTAAAACTCACCAGACTTCTTTGTTCTCTTGAAGACATCACGAGTAGTATAAAATAGCTTGAAGGTCTTCCTACCCGAACACTTCAGAATATAAACAGACTACCCCTTCCTCTCACTTTCCAGATGAGGACAATGTAGAATTCTTGCATTAGGGAACCAACAATGGCAATTGGAGGGCACATCTAATCTGAGTTTCACAAAACTCATTCCTTCACAACATAACAGCCCCCCACCTCCCCATGCAATGATATGAGCTGAACAAACTTCCAAATAGCTTGAAACTGATCTTTGTCTTCACCATAATGGTCCTGACATAAAGAGAACACCATAAGCCTAGTATTGTTCCCCTTCTTTCCTAACAGCTGGACAATAGGAAAGTGTAAAGAATGTCACCCAGTGATTGGTAGATGAGCCACTACCAGGCTTGGAGTACAAAAAAAATCTTACTTTTCCCCAAAGGAAGTATAATAATGTGCTATTGTCTCATCCATATTTCTGTCTGTCTATCTTGTCAGTGTGCCCGCCCATCCATCCATCATCTATCTGTCTGTCTGTCTGTCTGTCCGTCCATCCATCCATCCATCCCTCCCTCCCTCCCTCCCTCCCTCCCTCCATCCATCCATCCATCCATCCATCTATCTATCTATCTATCTATCTATCTATCTATCTAATCTACAGTATCCATCCATCCATCCATCCATCCATCCATCCATCCATCCATCCATCCATCCATCTATCTATCTATCTATCTATCTATCTATCTATCTATCTACAGTATCCATCCATCCATCCATCCATCCATTCATCCATCCATCTATCCATCTATCTATCTATCTATCTATCTATCTATCTATCTATCTATCTATCTATCTATCTATCTATCTATCTTTCTATCATCTATTTATATTTTATATTTATTATTATTATTCATCTTATGGTATGAAGCAAAAAAAAAAGCAGAGTAGTATCCAAGGAAACGTTCTTCCTATTAGAAAAAAGAATTGTCCATATGCTTCATTGTTTCAAAGGAATATGCCAATATAGCTCATAGGCCCAATATGTAAGAGAGAAATTTTGAAATAAATTGATTCACATCCTCAGAACGGTCAATTTTTGGGAGATCAGAGTCTGAGTGTGGAAGTGTCTTGAATTCTCCAAAACTCTGTTGGGTTTTCAAGAGAAATCTAAAAGGATTATTTTGTCTGTGACACAAAGTCAGACAAGTCTACCCCTCACTGAAGGCAAGAGAGTCCAGCCTGAAAGAGAAAAGGCTATAGGGACACTCTAGTGTGGGAAAAGGAGTGTGGGAAAATTCTAGCAGAAATGTGGATGGTACAACTAAGGGTGACCTTTGACAGGCATTCCCAGAGACAAATTCAAAGTATACTGCAACTCATAAAATGTGGGTATCTTTTCTAAGTTACTAGACTTGATTTGGCAATATGACTGTCCTCCTAAAAACAATATTAGCAAGAGGAATGATTGGGAACCCTTCCCATTGCAAGAGAAATGCCATAAATTTTAGGGATGTATGAGCTTTAAATGGCTACATTACATCCCTGGGATTACTGTATGTATTTTCTCCTTCAGAAGTCTTCCCGCTATTAGGGCCAACCATGAAGCCTCAGAAACAGAATGAGTAAGGCTCCTTTCCTTCATTACTCTATTTGCTATGTTTTTCAACCTTGGCAATTTGAATTTGCATGGACTTTAACTCCCAGAATTCCCAGCTCTTTCCAAGTCTTCAAATTGCCAAGATTGAGAAACAAAACCTGCTTTATTGCTGCTCTATGTAGTTTCTTCTTAACCTACAGTTGTTTTTGCTAACTGGGTCCCCCTTCTAACGTGTGGATTTCAACAATCCCCTCCTCCCAAATCCTCTCTCTCTCTCTCTCTCTCTCTATCTATCTATCTATCTATCTATCTATCTATCTATCTATCTATCTATCTATTTTATGGCATACAATGTCAGGGAAATCTACACGTTAGACATAATGCAGTCCTGGCAGCCTAGATTTCCCAAACAATATAACCATGGCTGAGAATTTGGAAACTAAAGTTCATACATTTAGAGTAAACCTAAATTATGGAAGGTTAATTGATGCTAGTGGTGATGGTTGTTCAATGCCTTAGACAGAGGCCCTTCCCATTACCCAGCTCTTTAAACCAGGCATGTCCAACTGCAGCCTCCAGGCTACATGAAACCCTGTACAACTAATAATGTGGCCCTGCAACATTGTAAAATTTTAACATTATGTATGTATGTATGTATGTATGTATGTATGTTTATACCCACATACACAAACACATTATATTATTTGTTTTATATGTGGCCAAAACCATTCTTTTTCCTTGTATGTGGCCAAATAGTTGGACATGCCTACTTGAAATTCGAGGGTGGGCAGCTCTTGGTCCATCAGTTACCTGTGTTCCTAATATAGTTTTGCAGCCCCCAGGCACTTAGAGCTAAATATTTAGCTTATTTGGAGGGAGGAGATGTGTTGAGATATTTAGGAAGAGAAATGAGTGCCTTAAGTCTTTGCTTAATTACATATTTAACCCTGTAAAACGTTCAGAATCATCCTGCTTTTTTCCATTGGGACTTAAAAAGCAAAATGATTGCCTTAAGTTGTCTGAAAACTCTGGAAATAACAAAGAATTGAGCGCATCTGAAATTTTTATGTAGACTGTGTATTCTATAACTCTTCCCCCAGATGAAGTTGTTATATGTGCAGTATTAAAAAAAACAGTGTCTCTAAAGACAATGTGGTCTGAATAATAGGACATTGCTGAAATGAAGTGCTTTAAGTTCTTCTGAAGATTTATATGAATTGGATTACAGCCATCAAGACATGGATTTTGAATTGGTCCCAAGTGCTTAGTTCAACTTGAGAGAAGCCCTTTTGCAAAGCAAGTAGCAGACAGGAGTATAAAACATTTTGAAAACACCATAAACACATTGAGTGAGCAAACTCATCTGGAAAGTTCCTCAAATGATGATTAAAAGCTTAAGAAAGAATACTTAGGGAGATATAAATAAATGCTTTCTAGAAACAAAAGAGAGCCAGTGGTGTAGTACCAGACTAGAAACAGGGAGACTGAATTCTAGTCCTGCGCGAGGCACAAAGCAGCTGAATGACCTTGGACTAATCACTTATTCTTGGCCCTAGCAAAAGGCAAGTGCAAACCATCTTCTGAAATCTTGCCAAAACACTGTGCATGGATTAGTCCAGGCAGTCACCAGGAGTCAACAGTGTCTCAAGAAGGAAAAGAAAGGAAAGAGAAGGAAAGGGAAGTCAGTTTTACATTTCCCTATATTGATTTCTATAAACCTTTTTTCTTGTTAAAATTATCAATTTTAGCAAGAAAACAGGTGTATGGAAGTCAATATAGGGAATATGGTCAATATGATCCTCACTACTCTTTCTTTTTCTTTCTTTCTCTCTTTAGTCTGCCTGTTCACTCTCTGATAAATTGCTATTCTTGTGCTGCTGCTGTGTGTAAGCTTTTGTTGTACTTGCAGGAAATAGACCACCCCTGTGTTTCCTAGCCAAAAGCATCATGAAGTATTTACCCATTGGCTTTTTGGATTCTACTGCTTAGTTTTTAAATACTTTTCCTGTGCCTCCTTTTTCCTGGCATAAGCTAGATCTGAGCTGGGTTATTTTCAATAAGGCCTATAGTAATTCAAAAATTGTGCTGGTACCTGGAACAATACTGTAAGCTGCTGTAGAAAGTTAGCACCCATCCTTCTCCTAGAAGAATGAAATGTTTTGAGAAATATTTAAAAAGGCAGAATATTATATTTCCATTGATGAGAAATGGAGAAGCATGTTTTTTTAAAAGCAGCCCCCACCTTTCTTAATAGCCCTCAGCAGATGTCAGCACTAAGAGATAGAGCTTATTCAAAGAAGCTAAGTATCTAAGTAGCTCTATTCATAGGCAAAAATTCCCTGCAGCGAGATCAGAACAAAGGTAGGATTAGCCCTCAGCAACAATAGGAATTGCCCAATGCCACTTCATTGCATCAGCAGTCCAAACTTCAACAGAACCTGGGAGCTCAGACAACCACTGAGCCAGCCACGATCCCTACAACAGCCAACAGAATACACATTCTTGCATAGGAACAGGAAGTTCAAGTGCAAAGCCCAAGAGAAGGCATAAAACCCCCTCACTCTCAATTCCATGTGATTAGCTATCCAGAATCACACGTGCTTGGTGGTTCTGTTTAATCAATAAATGGACCGACTTTCCAATCAGCCTCCAGCCTCCATTTTGTCTCCAGAGCCTTTCTCCCAGCTTGGAACTGAACCAGATGGATATTTCTTCCAACATTGCCCAGAATTGTCCTATAGTAAGAGAATGGTCAATAAATTCTTTAGATTAGATAACTTTATAAGAGACTAGAAGGCATTTGTGGACTTCCTAATGTTAAATACAATAACAGATGGCTGACAGAGGGATTTGAAGATGGGTCGATTCGATTATTAAACAGGCATCTCCTCATCTGAAATATTTATTTTTCTTGTTAAATAAAGATGAGAAAGTTTATAATTATTTACAGACCCATTATATAAGAGAATAATTTATCAGGGTTTTTCTATTTTTCTTTTCAGCATCCAGCCAGGGTGGATTTTTTATATGTTTAAACTTAAGTGTTTGGGTCAATTCTTCGTTCTTTTTTTCCTTTATGTACACATTTTTTTTCTTTTTTGCTGTTGTTGGATGTATTTTTTCTGTACTATTATATACTTTATTCCTATTGATAAAATAATATATATAATATAATATATATAATATAATATATAATATATACATGAACAAAGAGGGTAAATTTAATAAATAAATAAAATTAAAAACTCTGAAATACCCACAATGGAAGAACAGTTGGTGAAGATGACAGAATTTGCAGAAATAGCAAAATTGACTTGCCTGATTAGGGAAAAGACAACTACATTTCCAAGTGACTGGAAATCCTTCATAAACTTTTTGCTGAAAATGGCAAAAAATGAACTTACTATTTATGGATTTGACAATGATCCACTTTCTCTTTTATATTTTACTTACTCACCAGTTTTCTTTCCTTTCCTTTCCTTTAAATTTGTATTGTTTTTATTCTGTAAACAATACCCCTTGAATAAAAATTAATACTAACAATACTAATACTGCTAATGCTAATACCACTACTACTAATAACTACAACAATAATAATAATAATAAACAAAAAAACAGAAGTGTCCTGGAACCTGACCAACAGGCAATCCCATACACCAGTGGTTCCCAGCCTGAGTTAATTGAGAGGCATGATTTTGAGATGATTTTACTGGCATCACATAAAATAGCCAATCCTAAAATGGTTACTGGTAGTCCTCAATTTACAACTGAGCCTGGAATTTTGATCATAAATCATTGCATCTGTAAGTCAATTCACCATGTAACTGAAGTTATTTTACGATCATTTTTACAATGATCATTAAGCAAATTATGTGTTGTCAGTCTAAATCCAGTTTTTTAGCCAAAAATGGCAAAAAAAACCCTCTATTGCAAAACATAATAATGTGAATGTAGTTCATTGCAACAGGTTATAAATATGAGTCAATTATCATGTAACTGAAATGCAGTAATGCAACCATAGGGGTGGCTCAGCAATCATAATTTTGAGGAAGGGTCATAAGTAACTTTTTTTAAATCCATCCTAACATTGAACAGTTGTTAAGTAACCAGTTGTAAGTTGAGGATTACCTGTACTGTGATTTGCACTACCAGTCATGGGTAAAATATGCCATAACAAGAAGGTCCCATGATATCTCTACATGCCTTCAGTAACTTTTCTACTATTTCCAATTTGTCTTGGTTCTTTTTTGTGAACAGATATTACACTCTCAGACAATATATCAATCTGTCAGATTGCAGTCAGATAGCATTTTTTTCTAATAATGTTTATAAAGCCCAGAACCATTCTGGGAGTAAATACGGTAGTAGAAAAGGGGATTTTATATATAGCACTCCAGATTCCCATATCACTTTTTTAAAACGTCAATAGGACAATGACATTGACAGGTGTCAAGAAAATCATCCATGTATGTTGGTTTTAAAAGGCTTTAAAGTGGGAAACTTAATTGTAGACATGTTGTTGGACAATGTAGGAATGAAATACTGAATTAGATAACTTAGTGATCTGCTGTAGGAGATATCTTTCCATATTCTTGCATTCTTCAAAGAAAAGTTATCTGGTGTAAGCTAGATTTTGGTGGAAATCAGCAGTATTTCTATATTTATTAGTGTATATGTATAAGTTTAATAAATTAAACCAAATCTGATATGACTTTAATGTATAATGATAAAATCATTATTTTACAGATTAACAAGAGTTGGAAGTGATCTTGTAGGTCATCTAGTCCAGCACCCTGCCCAAGCAGGAGACCCTACGCCATTTCTGATAAATGGTAGTCCAATCTCTTCTTGAAAGTCTCCAGTGATGAAGTTCCCACAACTTCTGAAGGCAAGCTGTTCCATTGGTTGATTGTTCTCACTGTCAGAAAATTTCTCCTTATTCTAGGTTGAATCTCTCCTTGATCAGTTTCCAACCATTATTCCTTGTTTGGCCTTTGGGTGCCTTGGAAAATACCTTGACCCCTTTATCTCTATGGTAGCCCCTCAAATTTTGGAATACTGCTATCATATCTCCCCTGGTCCTTCTCTTCAGTAAACTACCATGCCAAGTTCCTCATATGTTTTATGAACCGTTCTTCATATGTTTTAGTCTCCAGTCCCCTAATTATCCTGGTTGGTCTTCTCTGCACTTTTTCTAGAGTCTCAACATCTTTTTTATAGTGTGGTGTCCAAAACTGGATGCAGAATTCTAGGTGTGGTCTTACTAAGGCTTTATGGAGTGGTATTAGTACCTCACTTGATCTTGACTGTATCTCTCTGTTAATGCAACTCAGGATTTTTAAAAAAACCATATGAATTAAATAATCACAGATTTATAGAATAACAAACACTGTTCATTCTAAAAATAATACAGTATGGAGGAACCAACATCCTGTCTAGCCCAAGGCCTGGGAGAAGGAATCAAGTTTTAAGACTCTTAAACATGGTCAGGGTGCTGGCCAGACATATCTTGAAGGACCAATATTCCACAGGTGTGATGGAGAAAGCTTTTTTTTTCCTTTTTGTTTTGGAGGGCAGCTCAAATTCTCTTTAAATGACTTGGTATTGAACTTAGGGCAACCCTGCCCCATACGATTATTATAAGAATGGTTGAAATATTGCTTTATTACACTCCTAAATTGAAAGATATGAAGGCCAAGACATGAAGCTAAAGAGATCTGCATGAAACAAAACAAAGTTTAGCTTTAGTTTGGAACAAAATAGCCATACTAAAAACATTCTGTCAGAAAAAAAATGGGGCTTTTAAAATATATTTTGATTAAAAGAAAAATTGGCAAAAGATTAGAAACCCAAAATAGAAAAAAATGAAACAAAAAAGTAAGAGAAAAATATAGCAAAAGAAAAAGACAAGAAAAATATAAAAGAAATGACTCTTGTTCTTCTTTGTAGTAGTAGAATAGTAATTACTGTTGTCATCCTGCCAAATTACATATCATGATTCGCTTCTTCTGATAAACAACCCTTTTAATCAATAAATTTCAAAATTACCTATTCACTTTCATCCATCTTTAGCAAAAAGTCCATAAAAGGCAGTCTGTCAGAAAATGTTGAGTTAGTTTTGTTCTGATTGAACCAAACTGACAGTGCCACTAGAATAAATGTTGAAATGTGCCATATGTTCTGGCCATAGGAAACAATTAGTGGATCCTGCTATTTCCTTGCTATTTTCATCACAGGACCACAACAGAAGGTGGAGTAGTATTCCATACTGGAATGCTACCAACCAATCAAAATTCAGAAAATTTGGCCAGGGGGTTTATTTTAAAACATTTTTTTTTAAATGAAAATAAATCCCCATCAAAAACAATGGAATCATATCTCCCCTCTCAATTACTGAAAAATCTGTTTAGATTAGAATCTATTGCAAGCAGTCTCTTTCTCCCTCACCCTCTCTGCTTCCCAAGAGGAGAAAACAGACTGAGGTTGTTTTAATTTGTTTAAATATAACATCTCATTCCTGAGCCTTCACCATATTTGAGAAAAAGAACACTAACCACTTTAATAAGCAGGTTAAAGGTTAAATAGCGCATTTCCCAGCTTGAAAATAAAAAAGCCAGTCTTAAAAATAAATAAGCAAACCAAGTAGGCACAGATTGCATTTCTTCATTCTTATGTGCTTTTCTTAACTTTATAAATAAGTGAAATGCAGTCAGCTGTCCATAGGTACAACTGCCCAAGTATTTAACTGCATGGAGCAATTCGATCTGTTGTTGTTTTTTAAAGACTTTTTGTATCTATCAATCAGGGGTAAAGCAAGGAACAAGCATCTGTGGCATCCTTTGCTGACACTTTTGATTGCACATACTGGCTGCTGGCTGTAGAAAAATAAAAGGAGGATTGCTGATGCGTCTAAACTGCATGAAATATTAACATTGCACAAAGTGCACCTGCAGATCTATGCCTAACTTGCTTACAGAATAAAGCATAGCACAATGCATATGCAGCACATCTCCCATTCACTCAGCAGTGTGCAATCCCTTAGCAAAAATTAGCAAAAGAAAAGAAAACCAACACCAGCCAATAGATTTACCTAGCAAGCTAGCAAATATTCCTCTGCAGTCTTCATTTGCTCTCAACCAGAAAACTGCTTTCTTCGTCTGAGAGCTCCAGGCTTATCCAGACTACATTACTCAACAGGTCCCTGCTGCAAAAATGACTAGGCTGGAAAAGATTTGAAAAGAAAGCAGCACAAAGAGTTCAAAACAACCAGCACACCTGAATGACGTCTGCTCAGAGCACCCACTTTCAAAGAAACTCTGAAAGCACATTTCTTTCCCCTTGCAACACTCAGAGCAGCCGCTTTGAATCCATTTTTGCGCATTTTATAATCTAAGGTTTCATGATCAAATGTGAATCATGAATATAATGGGCTACTCTAAGTTTTAAAAGTTAGTTACTTTTAAACCTTACTAACCAGTCTTGATTAATGTAGTTCATGAGTGCCACAAAATGTTGCATTTTTTAAAAAAATCCACACTACTTGAAATGATATTTCTATGGAAATTCCAGCTTGATAGTAATAAACAATGAAAAATTTAAAAGATACATTTTTATATGTTTATGGTATTATGGTAAATGATAAAAAGAATATGCTGATAATTTAAATGTATGGTTAACAAAGGCGCAGTATGACCATAGAAAGCAAAATAAAAACAAAAATATTTACTGTAGACTCAGACAATTCAACATCTCATCCTACTTTAGCATTGCTATGATTACATTCATGTCTGTCAAATACAGTACATCTAATTTTTCTCTAATGTAATAAGCCTCTTTTTTAAATTTTGTACTGCTTTCCTGTGATATGATCTTCCTTTATTCCATTTGGCACATACGAAAATTAGCAGCATCTACAATCCCAATTGCGGCCGCAGTGCATACATTAGCCTCCAATTAATTGATTTTGAGTTACCTTAAACAGGCATCAATTTACAATTCACACTAAACTGAATATTGCATTATTTGAATTTGCACCTGCACGAACATACTGATGTTATTTCAAGGTATCCTTATCTACCTTTGGTGTGCAACGTGGAGTATAAATAAATACATAAATACAGAACAGCGAATATACAGATAACGCATGACATTAAGAGGCACGAGTGGTTGCAACAGTCTTGGTTAGCCTAACTCATACATTCATAAATAAGAGAGAAAACTGTTACAATTCTGATTAAAGTCATACTAAATATGGATTTCTGCTGCCCTCTTGTGACTATCTAACCACAAGTGAAAACACACTTTTCTTTGTACAGGTCATAGAAGCCTAATTGTAGTTATCTATGGGGAAGGGGGCGGGGGAGAAAACTGTTTCTCTGTGTGCATAAGTGTTTGTGTGTGCGTGTAAATGAAACAAAGCCTGCTGAGTGATCTTGAGTGAGTCACTTTCCTTTCAGTTCTAGAATGGAAGCAATGGTAACCTCTTCTGAAAAACCTTAGCAATAAAACTGCAAGGACAGTTTCTGAAAATTGGCCACAATTGAATGAAATCTCTGTGTTTGTGTGCTTCATATCTTCTCTTTTTACTTAAATAAGTACCATTGTAGTTTACAATAATTACAAATTACATAATAAATTACACATAACAAAATTACAAATTACACACAACAAAAAATAAAAGTAAAATCAGTTCAAAAATATTGAATCAAATTAAGGGTCGTTACTACAAAACATTGCCACTAAGGCCTAACCGCACCAGATGGTCCAGAAAGATACCATGGCCATACATATTTTTCCCCATTGGCACCTATCTGTTCTTACTTGGGGAAACAAATGTCCATCAACATTACTCTGTGGCATCTCTGTAACTTTAAATACATATAAATAAGTGAAATGCAGTCAGCTAAGTTACCCATAACAACTACTATATTTTTCGGACTATAAGATGCTCCGGACTCTAAGACAGAAGGAAAAAAAAAAAAATCTGTCTCTGCCTCCCAGCAATTTGCCTCCTTGCAGCAAACAGCTTGGTCAGCTTCAGCACAGCCTGATTTAGCACGAGCGGCTGATTGGTGGTTGGATCAGCCTCCCGATCAGCTGTTCTAGGCTGAGGAAATCACCGTCCATTGGCGCTGTCGGCACCCATTGCTGCTGCCACCTATCGCTGCTGCCGCTGCCTATTCCTGTCATCTGGAATAGGCCAAAAATGGAATGCGCAGAGGCCAAAAATGGAGCACACGGAGACAGTGATAGGTGGCAGTGCTGATGGGTGGCGACGGCAGCAATGAGCAGCGGCAAACTCCACAGCCTGGAACAGCTGATCAGTGGTATTCCGGAAGGCAGATCCAACCACCAATCAGTTACTCGTGCTAAATCAGGCTGTGCTGAAGCTGACCAGGCTGTTTGCTGTTTGCTGCAAGGAGGCAAATTGCTGAGAAGCAGAGGCCAATGGGTGGAGGCGGGTGGGTGGGCGGGGCTTCGGCAACATTCTCTCTATAAGACTCACTTTTTTGGGTGGAAAGTGCATCTTATAGTCTGAAAAATATAGTAAGCTGAATCAGATCTGAAATTATTATGTATTATTATCTTATCTATATTTGTGAGGAAGGCACGTATGTTTTTGAAATAAAGACAATGCCTCAATTTACTTATTTTATTTGTATTGTTCTACTGTTCTATGTGCAATATAATAGGGTCCCATTAATTGGTTATGTGCTGTCAACTCTTAGCAAATGTATTTATTTTCTCCCGAGTACTCTAAGCCCATCTTAGTCCTTCAAATTTTCCCATGGCATACCTATTCCCATTGTTATTTGAATCCATCCAGCTTGATGCTGGTTGTTATCCACTTCTGACTTTCCATCTTTCCTAGCATTATAAGAGTTCTTAATTCTGTGAGATAAATCTTTGTGTAATTTATCAAAAATACAATAATATGATCATTTCTGCCTTAAGTGATTGATTTATTCTATGAGCCATTGGCTTGTTTTCTTCATTATTCATGAAGTTCTCACAAGTCTTCTCAGGCACCAGAGTTCAAAAAAAATGTCACTACTCTTTCTTTCCTACTTCTTAAAAGTCTACCTTTCACTTTTAGGGAGTGTTAAAGGGAAAGACTTTGGCAGCACAATTATGATGTTTTGATGATTATGAATGATTATGAACTTTATAAACATTATAATAAAGCATAACAGTACAGATATGTCCCATATTTGATCCCACACTCCATATCATATAGTACAGTTATATTGGTTGTTGCATCATAAGTTGATGCATCATAAGTTGATGCAATGTAATAGTGCAGGATTATATAATGCAACACAATGTTAGTAGCATGATTTTATATTTTTCTGTTGATAACAAATCAGTTTATGTTATCAAGAAATACTGTACAACCCTTCTGTCTAAATCTCCTATAGAACATCCATGCAGTATCTATGGCCAAAAAAGTCTGTTTCAAAACAATTATTAACAAGAGGTAGAGTTAGTAAAATCACCATGTCACTATCAAAGTAATACTTTTTAAAAAGTTTTTCTACATATAATTTTCTCTTTCAATTAGATCACTAGGAGTTCATTTTCATTGCTTTTTAGAAAGTATTTTAATAGTATACTAAGACATGGCATCAATTATTTTTAGAGACTGAACATGTAGTATAATATGTTAATTACTTACATACCAGTACATATTGATCATTATTATCTGCCTGTGAATGTACAATTATATACTTCAGATCTACTAGAGAGATATATAATTTAAGAATAGTATAGAACAATATTCACTTCTTAACCAAGAACTATTATATAAAACATAAATGCTAATTTTGGAAACAATATCTGTGGTAAAATTAATAGAAATATGGTCTCTCTCATCTTGCCTGATTGTTTCTCAGATTTCCCTTTCCCTTTAATTTTCAGTAACATGTAAATGAGCAGAAAGAGAACAATTTTTATTCCAAATTTTTGTATTCACATTCTGTGGTGATTATGTATCTATTAAGAGAGATGACACCTTGGGCTATTCACTCTGTCTCAGCCCATGCCGCCTCACATGGTTGTTGTTGTGGTAAAAACAAAGGGCTGAAGTATTAGGTATGTTCACCTTCTGGAGTTATATATATTAAATTAAATTACAATTCTATGCTATGGTACACTATGCTATGCCATGCCATGCCATGCCATGCCATGCCATGCCATGCCATGCCATGCCATACCATACCATACCATACCATACCATACCATACCATACCATACCATACTATACCATGCCATACTACATCAAGGGTACTTTATATCAGAAAAGCAAGATGTCAAAGTAGCCATCTTATGGCAGATCTCGTATTATTACAACAGATATATTTCCTTTCTTGACCCCACTCTCACCCTACAGGAGCCTGAAGGAAAGTGCTGCTCAGATTCATTAAAATAAAACAGTATTTTGTTCGTGTCTACTTGAAGAAATAAAAGAGAAGTGGTATGGTCTTGTCCAGTTACACATGATCCCTTCTTAAATCATCTCAGGCACTTGCAGAAGACCTAGAAGGCAGAATAGAAGTACACTCATGCTCTTTACTTCCCTACTTTTTCCGTTAGCCTTCACTTTTTCTGGTAGAGCAGAAAGTGTTCACCTATAGCTGAATTCATATGCAGGGTTTCCCATCCCAAGGCACAACTATGTACAGGCATTCGCACCTCCATCCCTTTTCAGGTCCTCAAAGATTGGAGAACGGGGAGTTGGCTATTCAAGAAATCCTGCCTCCCACTGCTGCTTGCTAATGATCCACATCCAATGAGGACAGCTATGCTTTCTCTACCACGTATCGGCAGCTGAAGTACATTACTTGGCGTCTTTCTGGTCAAAACTTATCACACGTACTAGACTGTGCCATGAGCTGAATGAATCTCAACAAACCAGCGTTTGATTTCAAACCAACCTGCCTCTTTTCCTGCATTTGTATTCCACCAAGCACAAGGCCATGCTGGGTTTCCTGTATGGCAATGCTAATGCATGTCTGGCTTTATTACTGGCTGGTGAAATAAAGTAGAAGACAATGCCCTCTGACCCAGGAAAAACTGCAGAATCTTATCAGATCCTTTCCAGATATTTTTTAAGGAAATAGACAATGAGGGTTCGCCCTATTTAGGAAATGTTACTTTTCTTATGTTGGTAATAATCATTTTTTAAATTGTCATTAGATAAGTATTTCTGTACACTTGAGTCTACTCTTTTCAGACAATGCACTTTGCAGAATGAGGAAATAGCAAGGCAAACACTTTATTCGGCACATTATGTCTATTCTTTAAATTTACTTTGTGATGACTTGTGTGATTTTAAAATGAAATATATTGATTTCAACTATATGCAATACATTGTTCTGAAGAATTGTTTTTCTAATTTTCTTTTTCACCAACTAAGAAATTCTTTGGGATTCTTAAACATATAAAGGATTACTCTATAATTCTATGAAAAAGAAAGGAGGGAGGGGAGGGAGGAAGGGAGGAAGGCTTCAAGATAAGAGAAGTCACTGAAATTATCAAATGATTAGATCATTTTGGAAATATCTAAAAATAACTTATATTTGAACTGGCAAAAATATAGTATTGAAAATCAATTAAATATTTGCCATTGAATTTCGACAGTATTTTATAAATATACCAGAAATGGATTTCTGTATTTCCCAGATGAAGAATGGTTGTCATAAAAATAAAATCACTGGAACAAGACTCTATTTTTACTTCGTTGGCTGTACAGTAATGACTCCTCTGTAAGTAACTTCATCAAAATGAAATTGTTGGAAACTTAACTAATAGATTCCATGGGAAGGAAGTTGAAAACTTAAACAGGATAGAGAAATGAAATCTGTTTTTTATATTTATGTGGTTTCTCTGTTATGGAAAATCTGAAGTTCCTTCTTTTTGTTCTGTAATAAAAGCTCTTTCTTTTTTAGTAATCTCCTATATGTGTGTATATGTGCACGCGCATGCATACGCACCAGTATTGGTATTCAAAAACTTTTACTACCGGTTCTGTGGGCGTGGCTTGGTGGGCGTGGCCATGTGACTGGGTGGGCATGGCTTTTCTTTTTTGCAGTCCCCACCCATTTTTGGGAGCTTCTTAGCCACAGAGGAGCCTCGGGGGGGGGGGCATTTTTGCTTCCCTAAGGCTCCTCTGGGGCTCAGGAAGGAAAAAAACAGAGCATGGGAGGGGCACGCAGCACTCCTCCAAGCTCCGTTTTGGGAGCTTCCTAGCCTCAGAGAAGCCTCTGGGGGGCATTTTTGCTCCCCTAAGGCTCCTCTGGGGCTCTGGAGGGAAAGAAAATGGAGTGGGGGGGGCTGAGCTCCTCCCTCCATTTTTTGCTTTCCTGGGCCTCAGCAAGGGGAATCTGGCACAGCTGATCTTATTTACAGCTGATTGTCAGGAGGGAAAAAAAATACCTTAGGCGAATGTCAGGCAGGTGGGCGGGGTGAGCGAGCATCAGGCGGGAGGGCGACCCAGTGGGGGGCATGACCAGCCAGAACTTACTACTGGATCGGCGGCCCACGCCAAATTCTTGCTACCAGTTTGCCTGATCCATTGCGAACCGGCTGAATACCACCACTGATACACACACACATATCTATATCTATACATCTATATCTATATATATTCTAGTTTTTCTAATAAACATTTAAACATGTCAAAATATGAAGTACGAACCATCAATTTCTGTATATGCAGAAGCTTGCATCAACTTGTCAAATTAAATATATGTATTCAATGTTTTTATTAGGGATAATTAGAGGTGAATATAAAAAAGAAATCGAGTATCTCATAATACATATTCTGACAGCAGCGAGAATAACCTATGTTCAAAATTGGAAAGCGGAGTGTAATCCCACGGATAATATGTTAATTAAAAAAAATTATGGATTGTGCGGAAATGAATAAGCTTACTATGGAGTTGCAAGAGAAGGAAAAAGAGAATTCTATACAGTTTGGGAGAATCTAGTATATATACTTGGATAGATAACAGGAATAATAGATAATATACAATGTAAATATGAATGTTTATATGTATATAGATATGAATAATGAAAGATGGAAAAAACAGATGCTACAGTGTATTGCAAAAATTGTAAATGATTTGTTTTTTTTTTAACTGTAAAACTTTAATAAAATTTATTTATTTTTAAAAAATAAATAAATATATGTATTCATTACCAGAAGTGTGACTGAAAATTATGAGGCAGGAAGTCCAACCTGCTTGGAAAAGTCTGTCTCCCTTTCATACTTTCTTTTTCTGTTGCAATTAAGAGTCATGTATAAGTCACAGTAGAGAGATTTTGAAGATAGTAGAGTTGTGGCTGGGCCACATCCAGGCAATGCAATTCAAGTCTTGGCATCTTTCTTATCCATAAAGGCTGTTAACTGATGCTCCCTGGCAAGTCCTGTGGAAGGAAGCTTCCCTTCAAAATGAAGGCAGGCATTATAAATATATGAAGTGGAAACACTAATAGTGGTCTGAGTCTACAATAAATTTTATTGATTAACTGAGCTAGTAAGACTTCATCACTTCCAATTAACTGAAGAATATTTAAAATATATTTTTCCTTTCCTCTCTTTTTATGCAGCAGGATACACTTTTAAACTAATCTGCATTGTCTGTATGTCTATCTATCTATCATCTATCTCATCGGTATCTATCTATCTATCTATCTATCTATCTATCTATCTATCTATCTATCTATCTATCTATCTATCTATCTATCTATCTATCTATCTAATCTACCTACTACCTACCTTTCTACCTATCTATCTCATCGATATTTAGAATTTATTTGATTTGTCAATTGCTTACAAGATAATAGGTATCAGTATATACATAGTTATGAATACACGAAATGGGTACATATAAGAAAAATAAAAGAAACAATAGGACAGGGACGGTAGGCACGTTGGTGCACTTATGCGCGCCCCCTATAGACCTCTTAGAAGAGGGGTATAATGGATCTCTATCTATCTATCTATCTATCTATCTATCTATCTATCTATCTATCTATCTATCTATCTATCTATCATTGATATCTACCTATCATTGATATCTATCATCATGCATCCATTTGTAGCTATCTATCTATCAAAATATCTCTATCTCGGGGCGGAGAAAAGAGGTAGAGAAAGACAAAGAGCGGGACAAAAGCGACGATAATGAGCATAGATATACTGTAGCATCTTTCAACGAATCAGAACTCAGGGACAAAGCGCAAATGTAGGAAAAGAGGCTGGAAGAGCGCGAGAGAAACCCCATACGGCTCCACCTTCCGTCACCTTGAATCCACGCCCGGCCGCCCGTCTCCACGGAAACCACCCGCGCGTTTCTCAGCTCTTTCGCGTTCCCCTAAGGCGGCGGGGAACAAGCGACCGTTCTTCCTTCAGTCTCGTGAGGCCCTCCGCGTGCCGGTTGCTCCCCTTTCTCGGAGCCGCGCTCTACTCGCCGGGCGGCACCGCTTCAGAGGGACACGGGCTTGGTTTCAGGGGGCGACGGCAGCGGTGGCTTTCATGTCGCGAAGGCGCGTCTCCGCCAGCCCAGAGCTGAGTTGGCGACAGGATCAGGCGCTGGGCACCACCATGCGTATCGTGCGGGAGCTGGGCCCCACCGCTTTCGTCCTGCAGGAGGAAGACCGGAGGGCGGCGGAGCTTAGGGTAGAAGAGGGGAGTGGGGAAGCGGAGGACAAAGACTTGGGACCGTCATTCCCGTTTGCGCAGCCCGGTGGCGCAGCGGGCTCGCTGGTGTGGATGCCAGATTAAGTACTTGGCTTTGCGTTCTTTTCAAGAGACCGGGATTTATCGCTTGCAAAGCAAACCTGGCTTCTCCTTCTCTCTCCCCCGCCTTTCCCTTTTAGCTTCACAAATAATTTTGAAACTAAAAACATCTCTTAGTGGCACCACTGCATTACTACAACACACGAACTCCCAGATTTGTGATGTTTTAACTGGACGGAGAATACTTCTGAGCATGTAGAAAGTGCCTTTTGCTCCCTTTAAAGTTAATATCTTCAACATGTTCCCTTCCCTTGGAAAAGCCTGAGCACTTGAAAGTGAAGGAAGGGATGCTCTGCCCAAACACTGCACTTCATTATTATTATTTTGCATTTAAGAGTGCTACTGTTTTTCTTTTTCACATTCATGCAGACAGTTCATAAACCAAGTGAAATATTGATTACTTTCGTTGATTTAGGGGTAGATTATAATAATATTGCTGTTAGAGAAGGGATACTATAAGTAATCCTCTTCTTACAACCACAATTGAGTCCAAAATTTCTGTTGCTAAGTGAAAAAATTGTTAAATATGTTTTGTCCCAATTTGCAACCTTTCTTGCCACAGTTGTTAAATGAATGACTGCAGTTATTATGGACAGTAACTGTGTTATACCAGTTGTTAAGTGAATCTGGCTTCCCCATTCACTTCGTTTGTCAGAAGGTCGCAAAGCCCGCGCTCATCAAATGGGTTGTTACACTGGTTGAATTGTTAGGACCTGGATTTGAAGTTCTGATGGTCACACTCTCTACTTCAGTCACATGACCAAATTTCAGGCACTCAGCAGCCAAGCCATATTTATCACCATTTGCAGTGTCCCATGGTTTCATGACTGCATTTTACAACAGTTTTGCTAAAACTTAATTCTTTTAACTTTTAAATATTGTATATGTATTTCTATATGTGTATTTTATCTTGGCTGCTCACCGCCCCGAGTCCCTTTGGGAGAGGGGGGCGGTATATAAATTTAAATAAATAAAAAAATAAAACTGTCATTTACATTCAACTGGCTCGCTTAGCAATTGTGTTAATTTGACTGCCCCCGAAAAGGTCATAAAATTGGATTGGTCAAATGACTGGCCTGTTTTATGACTCACAACTCAAAATCATGATGGGTAGGATCCATTGTGGTTGTAAGTGAAAGACTACCTGTATGAGAGTAAAAATTTAAGTTGCAAGGTGCTAATATATTCCCTACTTGCAAAAGGAAATTATTGAAAAGTTGAAAGAAAAAATAAAAATAGTCTATGTGGGACATAATGAACAATGTTTTTCAAATAGAATTTGATATATGTCACTACATTTTTAGTCTGGAGGAAAAATTTCCCATGCTGATGGGAGTATCTGATCAAAAAAGCTTTTATTGTTATGCTATAGTAGTTAAAATCTATGATTCATAATATGGAGTGCACACCTGCAAACCTGTATGTATATTCTTATAGCTTTACAGAAATACATTTTGATGTCATTCATTGACTTCGGTTGTCTTTTTCTTCTGTTTCAATGAATGATAGATGTTGATATCATCATATATTTTGAAAGTACAGTATATGAACGTAAAGTTTCTAGTACTATTATTTCTATTTTCTAGTACTATTCCAGATATACAGTACAGATAATATGGGTAAAACATATATGATTTTAGTAAATGCTGTCTTTCTTCATGTTAGTTTTCATTTTTCTCCATTTTATAAATGTAGCATAATTATTAAGCATGTTTTCTATTATCTTGGTATAAGGTTTCCCTGGGGAACCCTCATTCATGCAGCTGTTCAGTATTTCTGAAAGAGAAGGACCTTTGTAAACATATCTGCTGGTAAATTATTTTTATTAAAATGTAAAATGATATAAATTTCTCCTATATTTGGTGTACGTTCTGCAGTGCCTCTTAATGTTATTCAGCTTTTTAAAAATCAGATATTCTGCCACTGGGGAGGGAACAATCAAGATAAGATAAAATAGAGAGATAAAAGGACAAAAGCAGATAGGATGCTGAAAGATGAGAAAAAAGGCTTGGGTATGAAGAAAGTAGCGGCAAATTAGGTTGATTTTTTAGTATTGGAAAACAAAATGTTCAGGGAATTTATTCAGGACTCAAAGGGACTTTTAGAAATAAAGATAATATTGGAGATCTGGCACTTTGCAATATTCCATTGTTATTTTTCTTTAGTTTAAAAAAAGGGATACGGGAAGTATGCATTTCCTAAAAAAGGAAATATCTGGTTTGGAAATCCAATTAAATCTGTGCATCAAGAGAACTCCTAAACATCCATCAGGGAAAAGAGAAAAAGCATAATGTTTCACCAAATAAAAAGTTGGGGAGGAGGGTCAAATAATTCCTTACTTTGTTTGCTATGGGTTACAAGGTACAATAAGAAATATGAATGATAGTTGTAAACAAACAAGTTTTAATAAATGTCATTCAGATGGAATACAACTTTAAGGAATTATTGCATGATTGCATAATTGAGTTTATGTTAGTATGTCTTTAAAATTGAAAAGCCAACTGCATTTAAATTGTAAAGTTATTGAATAAATTATATTCAATTTGCTCTTTTATTTTTAGGTTACTACTAAAAAAGTTCAAACTTCCAAGAGACCATGAATGTAGGTATACGTTAATCTTGTCATTTTATTTCCTGTTTGGAACTCATTGCATGGAATATTTGTTGTATTTGCATTCCCCAGAAAACCCATCTATATTCACCATCACTCAAGTGATCATTCCATAGCTAGCAGTGGGCAACCAGGATTGCTGGGAGGGGGGGCAAGAATTTCCAACCACAAATGTATTGTACAGTATATTTTAGGGGTTCATTATACATATTAAAGTTATTTTTTTCTTCAACAGATGCTTTACAAATTGGTCTATTAGAACGAGAAATTAACTATCTGCTTCAGATTCCACAACTTGCTTCCCAAGTAAAAGTAATTGCCCATTCTCTTAAGGAATTGAAAACAGTTGATGATGGGTATGTTAAACAGAAAAGTATTGATAATGATGATATATGTCCTGTTTGCCAGGATACACTACTCAAAAAAATGCTTCCTGTCACTTATTGCAGGTGAGTCCCTGTTGGATTTAAATTGCTAGGAAAAAGTAACATATTTGTAATCATGCAGTTTGATTGATGGCATTTTCCTACAGTTTCTTATACATTTGCAAGACATAAAGTTTGGGGGGATTTTAGGAAGCATATTGCTGCTTCATTTGAACTCATGTCCATAATTCCACTTTGCTCTAGTAGAAGTGTTCCATGTGTCACTAGCAAAAACTTGCAGCGCTCCTCAGAATGGGCTTGTTTGGCAGGCACTGCTGCTGTGAGTTTGGTAGCAATATCTGGAAAACCACAAGTTGATTCCTGGATAGGCTATTTGATATTTGGACTCAAAATTTCAGGCTCACAAATACATCTACCAGTAGTACTTTTTGTCAGAATTTTAGTGATATTTCTCTTCTTGCAGGGTTAGATTTTTTTTTTATGTAAATACAGTCTGTGTACCAAGGTGACGCAGTGATTAGAGTGCAGTACTGCTGGCTACTTCTGCTGACTGCCGGCTGCGTGCAGTTTGGCAGTTCAAATCTTACCAGGCTCAAGGTTGACTCAGCCTTCCACCCTTCTGTAGTGGGTAAAATGAGGACCCAGATTGTTGGAGGCTTTACTCTGTAAACCGCTTAGAGAGGGCTATAAAGCATTGTAAAGTGGTATAAAAAAAAGGACTATTGCTATTGCTGTGCTGGTTTTCACATTATTGTAGAATCTGTTTTCTAATCCTATTCAGATTAGCTTGAAAATTCATGATCATCAAATTGATGCTGGCTGTGAATGCTCTGCATCAGTATTAAAAAATTGTTTCTTTTTGCAAGTAGATAAATAGGAAAAGTATTCTTTTTTATTTGGAATTCAAACTTCTATCTTTTTCTACATTAAAAGCAGCCTATGATTCTTTAGTTAGCAAGTATATGCAAATAGAAATTTTTTTTTTCAGCATCTTGATAAAACTTGTTATCTCAGGATTTCTAAAATAAATCTCTGACCAAATTTTGGTAGATTTTGGTAAATTTTGCAGACAACTAGCAGAGTTGTAGATGGAATCCCTTGGTCTATAGGCTGCTTATGACTTCAGTCCTTATTTTCCATTCTCTATACTGGTCTAGATTATGCCATCATATTTTTGTGGCAGATTCTATACTATTTCTTTATCAACTTCAAAGTTTTGCAAAAGTCTTTGAGGATTTAAGGTTTCTTTTTTATTATCCTAATTTTTTTAAAAAAATGGAGATTATTTTTGCTTCACATAACTTTCACATCATGGTCCTAGTATGATTTTCTAGTGTTAAAGCATTGTCCATCCCTTTTCTAATGGATCACCTTGAATTTCATTATTTTAGTAAGAGTTGAAAAGGTGCTCATAGAAAAGAATTTACTACCTGACAATTTGTCATTAAGAATTTGATACACAAAATTCCATGACAACAAATGAAAAATAATGTAATTCTAGTGAAATTTAAATTTATTAAAATAAATATTAAATTTATGTAACATTTCAAAAAAAAAATTAAGTAAATTTCTTGTGTACACAGGTTTGGTTGTGGGAACAACATACATATAGTGTGTATGAAAATTTGGATTGATCATCAGCGAGATTTAGAGAAAAATTCTTTAGTGAAATGCCCTCTATGCAGGGAAAATTTTGCACCACTGAAGCTTATCTTGGAAGAATTCAGAAACTGCAAAAAACTTGTGACTGCAGCAGAAAAACAAAGCCTTAACAAACACCTTGGAATCCCTTGCAATAATTGCAGAGTACTACCCGTTGAGGGAAATTGCTACAAGTAAGCATTTAAGACATTTAACTATTTATATCTGAATTCATTTATTCATAATATTCTAAACATTTCTTCTATAAGGCATCAAACATGAAACCTTTGCAATTATTATGAGTAGCCATATGTCAATTATTGGCTCAAATTTTCATCTAAGTTTATATATTTAAATAATGCCACATCTCAAAATTGTTTCATGAAAAGTTTATTATTCAAAATCTTAAGCTCACTGCCTAATGAATAAGCTCTGTGGCACCCAGCACAACTAGCTCCCTAACAAAAAGATGTAACAAAACTCTTTATCTGTAACTATATATCTTGAATCATAGGGATCAAGTTTTATTCACATTAATAATATCAATTTATATAATTGTACAATTAATATAGCTATACAATTAATTTTAATGTTAATTATATATTTATACAACAGCATACTGTATATCAAAGTTATTTTACCTCAATTAATCAAGTATCAAATCAGAAGGAAAAAAAGACTTTTGCACCACCTAGTGTCTACTTTTCTCATTTCATCTGAAGGAAATATATATCAATTTATTGATAGCATCCCAGAGCATGAAAAGCTTCTAAACTAGTGTGGGTTTTGCACTATTTCAGTATGTAATGCAAGATTGTACATTTAGAGTCAAGTTTTTTCATCTTAGCACAGGTGTTCACAATGAGCCAGTCATGAAAAATGAGATTTCAGCCTATTGTCATTGCATTTTGACATTTAGTGCAAGTCATAAAAGTGGTATCATGATGTCATGAGGCTTTCTGCTCAATTGCTCCTCTGCAAATGCATGTGCATATCAACTTGAAGTTTTAGCTTGTTGGTCTATTTAATTTCAAAGTAGAACATTTCTTTAAATCAAACAATAGTTTTTTTCAGAAAGATTTGTATAAATGTTATTGTTAATATTATTATTTCAAGGTGCACTGAATGCAGTGATTACCATCTATGCCATGGATGTTTTCAAAGCTTTTGTCATCCCTCACATACTTTTGCTTTCCGAGAGGTACAGTATACATTCCCTCCCCTAAAAAAAGCAAACTTTAATATACCAATTTAAAAAGCAGGCAATAGTAAAGGAAACTTTCTTCCATTCATGCCTTGTCTGTAAATTGTATCAAATAATGATTTGATTATTTTATTTTCTTGTTTTTAAACAGTGATGAATATATTCTGTACTGTACTATATTGTAGTCTAAAAATCAAAATAAAGATGAGATCCTAAGCACTGTTTAAATCCAATAAGGATTTCTGTGGTAGGAGTGTTTACATTTGAGTTGGTATTCATATAAGGTGCTACAGCAAGCAAGGTTAACTTAAGGCTTGCTTCTTTTAGCCAATATTGGGTAGAATATTGACAGAATATTGGGTTTCTTTTCAACCAGTCCTTGGTTAATAGCTGTGGTGCTTTTAACTTAACCAGTGGCCCACTAGCCTAATTCTGTTGAGCAATACAATCCCTCCCAAATCCGGAGTTGAGCATCCCACTATTGGTTGTGGAGAATTCATAGCCTCTGAAGAAACCAAATCCCTATGAACAAATACAGTAGAGAATGAAATATAGTTTTTTTAAAAACAATGTTTTCCCAATTATACTTCCTCTGTGACCTTCTTCCTTCTCCCTAAAATGAGAGTAAATATTCTGTGGTAATTGATATAGCTTTCTACAATTCTCTGTGACAGGTTGATTGTGTAGAAATGCAGCTTCTCAAGTCATGCATAGTAAATCCATCTGCTTCTCTGGCAGTAAGGCTGAGAAGGAAGGATTATCTATGTTTGATCTCTCCTTCATGGACAGAAAATGTTAGAAATTATGGATCCAAAATATAATTCTAAGGATCCACAAAACTAAAACTCTATAAAAGTAGGGTAAGATCTAGTTCAAAAGATATTTTGAAATGTCATGTGTGTAAATGTGTAAAATATTTCAGAAAGAAGCTGTTTTTTCATCCTGAGGGCTTCAGTTGAAAAAAGCTTTGTAGAATTTATTTACTGTTTAGTTATGAATTTTTACCTCTTGTTTAACTTGTCTATAATATTGATAGTCTTGCTATGCCCAGGTGCAGTTTTATTTGCTCACATAACTTACATAATTTTTCAAGTCTTGTCAGGAATACCTAGACACAAACAGACCCAGCCCAGGTGAAGTTTTTAATTTGCTAATACCAATCGTGGATCAGAATTATTTATACAAACTGGATTCTGCTGTTTTGGGTCTTCCCATGATCTCTATCACCACTGCAACTGCATCCATTCATATTGTTGCTGGTTTTTGTCTTCTCTTTTAACCAAAACATACAGCAGTGATATGATAAATGAGTATTTATTCAGCTTTTTTAAGTATCATTTTTTAATATAAAGTGTATTTTTCTGCTGTTTTACTGAAATGATAAATGCTAATAATTCCCTTTAAGCAGTATGTCCTGTTGCTTAGTTTCTTCATACCTCTACTTCAGAAAAGGAATCAGAGATGGAAATCATTTGAACCAAAAGTGCAGCTGTCAACAACAGAAGAAAATCTAAGGATTAATCCAGATGGGAAGTTTATAGAAGAAAAAAACAAGGAACAGTAAGATGAAAAATGCAATGAAATTCATTTCAGTGGTTTTTAATTTAAAAACTTAAGGAGAGGCATGATTTAAGAAAGTAGTGGTATTAATTATACATTTTAATCCATTATATTTTAATATTTCTTGGTATTTATAAAGAAGTGTAATCTATTCCCAGTGGGCTTCCATGGTTCCAGTAAAACATTTTGCATTATTACTTACATTATTAGTAACTTTTTGTAATGTATCAGTCTGCGGCATTTATATGAAATCCATTTGAAATCTTTCACCTTGTGATTTTAATTTTTTCTAACTAAAGGTAATCTTCAACTTTATTTATTTATTTGGTTTGTCAATTGCTTACAAGATAATAGGTATAAGTAAAAACATAGTTATGAATACATGGATACATATAAGAAAAATAAAAGAAACAATAGTACAGGGACGGTAGGCACATTGGTGCACTTATGCATGCCCCCTACAGACTACTTAGGAAAGGGGTGAGGTCAATAGTAGATAGTCTAAGGTTAAAGTTTTTGGGGTTTGGGGAAGAAACCAGTCAGGTAGAGTATTCCAGGCATTGACCACTCTGTTGCTGAAGTCGTATTTCCTGCAATCAAGTTTGGTGTGATAAACCTTGAGTTTGTATCTATTGTTTGCTCTTGTATTGTTATGGTTGAAGCTGAAGTATTCATTGACAGGTAGGACATTGCAATGTATGATTTTATATACTATACTTAGATCGGACCAAAGGTGGCGTAGTTCTGGGTTTTCTGAATTTCTAGAAATTCTTTCTAGAATTTCATGTCTGGTGGCGTAAGGTATACATGCTCATCGTGTTCGCAAATGATAATGGCCATTAAGTGAGATGATCTCACTTAATAATCCCCACTTCCTGCTTTCCTTGATGCAGTTTTTAAATGACTACACAGGCTGATAATTGGAGTACAGGGTGCCTCAGATGGCAGGGGCACTGGGAGCCTAGCGCAAGAACATGACCCCCTGCCCCAGGGCTTATACACTGTAAGACATCCTGTATTCCACTTCCCATCCCCCAGGATCCCCGCAACCCTTGCACCTCTTTCCCCATCCCCGAGTCCCTGCAGGCCTTTCCCATCCCCTTCAGATCCCTGCAGGGCTTGGCCTCTTCCCCATCCCGTCACAATTGCATGCCTACAATCTCTGGAGCTCAGGAAGTTAGGGTGGGAAACTCTGTTCCAGGCCGCATGGGTTGCTAGGCCAAAGCAATTTTCAGCTGTCTGCTTGCAGAAGCACCAGCTTGAAAAATTGGAGCCTTGTGGGATCCAAGTAATGGAGAGGCTTCCTTTGCTTTGCTAACATGATCAAAGCAAAGCAAATCTTTCTATTCTCTCTTCAATCTCTTGAGCTTTGGAGATCAATGAAACATAAGTAAGGAGGAGCATGTGGGGCCCAGAGAGGTGGGAAGCAGGCTAAGGCATGTGGGGACCCAGGGTAGGGGATGGGAGATAAGTGGGGGAGACACTGCAGCATCCTGCAGTTGGTTGTAAGGGCGAATGGCCACAGAAACACTGCAATGGTCGTAACTTTCAGAATGGTTGCTAAGTGACCAAAAATAAGCAGGGACTACCTGTTAGCATTGTTTGCATTGTTTCTTTGAAATAAGATTTCAAAATCAGATAAATGCATAAACTCATATGGAATACTCTGTTGCATCTCTTTCAGATTCAGCTGCATACCAGAGCAGGTACTGAATTCAATACCCACTATGGTGATTAGGAAGGGCAACCCATTACTAGATCCAGGCTTACAGTGTAGACTCTGTTTGAAGATATTCTGCCTTGGTCAAGTCACAAGGACCTTACCATGTAATCACAAGGTAAGCTGGAGATCCTTTTGAGCAGGAGCTTGGTTCTTTTTCTGAAACCCAGGTTAATTTTCGATACAAAATTTTTCAAGCCGTCGCAAAAAAAATATGATTTAATGCACGTGTAATATGCATGCTGCTGTGACATACCTTTTTATTGTTTTGCGTTGTGGCAATCTCTATAGAGTTAGCAAACAGTCTGGTGTCTAAAACATCTATTTGGGAAAGCAAGAAATTCTGTTTCAATCATTATTGGTAAAAAGTCAGGGATTTTGTCTACCACAATTCCTCTGATTTTTAGAACTAGAGCCACAGCCACTTCCAGAATATGAACTGCTTCAGGATAAAATGGTGCCTTGTTCACAATCAGATCATATTTATAGTTTCTAAACATTCCTTTGTGTTAATTAAGATACTGTATAACTACATTGGATTTTACTAAATCCAAGTTAGACTGTACAATGCAAGACTGTTAGTCAAGTCCAGCGTCAACCATATAAACTCACTGGATGAGTTGGAACAGTCACACTCTCATCCCAACCTACATCACAGAGTAGCTGTGGGCATAAAATGGAAGATCTCCCCCCATATGCTCCTCCAGGTCGGGTATGTAAATCACTAGTCTCTGCAGATATGATTGTACAATGCTCAATGTTTTTTGAAGATTAGTCTAAATATTGGCTTAAGTTTCTCTTTTGCCTGCATTGTTGTCTTCCTATGTATCCAGTTTTTGTCGCTCCTTTCTCTTTGTTTTCTTCTTTTCTCAGTACGGGTCGCTTTTTCCCTCACCATCTTATTTTCCTGCTGCTTTGGCTATAAAGGGGACAGGAAATATGCATTTGTACACTATTATTATATTTTGTGTAGGACAGAAAATGATTGGAATATGTAAATGAGGCTCAATTACTTCTGTAAATAGGTTACCTTATTTTAAGGCATTTTTAATTCATTAATGTATGTTATTTTGTCCTAATTGTGCTATTTGGGAAGTGGGGGGAAGGCACTGATGCTACACATATAAGGATATAACATCTGCACATATATAGATTGGGTAGTTCTAGCCACTGGTAGCTCTTAAGTTGACAAGATAGGGAAACTGTCCAGATCCAACACAAGGGGCATACTCCAGGTCCTTTCTGAATATCATTGGAACCATGCCTTTTCTGTCACAGCACTGTGTGACATCCCATTAGACTGGCCCATCCCTGCCAGCCTTTCAAAGCATTGAAGATTTGGAAGTGCTCCAAAGTTGGTTTTTACTTTTTTGGAGTTGGGGGGCTCACCCCTTAATATATATATTTAAAAAACATGTTAGCTACCCATAGTCACATTTGCAAGGAGGGGAGTCATGTAAGTCATGTTACTCCACTTTCCCATAATCCATGATAAACTTGGCTCTGTCTGTGTGGCTATCCTTAACATGAGCAAGATTTACTATTTATGTATTTTTCAGTTATTTTCAGTTATTTTTAGAATCATTGAAGAGTTGGTAGAAGCCATTTAGATGTTTAAGTCCCATTATAGGCTTTGCATGAATCCAAATCCAAGCATCTCAGACAATGGCAATCTAGCCCCTGCTTAAATACATCCAATGAATTGGAACCTTTTCCCTCTCAAAGTGTCTGATTCCCCTTAGGAAACTTTTCATTCAGGATCTGACTCCTTCCAAGTTAAATCCAGTATCTCATGCCTTACAGTTAGGAGTAAATTAAAATAACTTTTCAGATATTTGAGGAAAACTGTATCTTCCCCTTTCAACATGATTTTTATTCAGCTTTGTATCCACTTATATCATTCAACCTATACTTAAACTAGCTTGTTGGAATATTTTTATGAAATATTTTGCTGAATCTAAGACCAATTGTATTTCTTCAGATCTACAGGCTATTAAATAATATTACCTTCAGTGATCAGTGACAACTAATTTTATTTCAAAGCCTTCTAAATGAGCTTTTATTATTCTTAGCATCTCTCAGTAACCTGAACTCATTTTGATTTGATTTTGAGCTGTTGAATACCTAAAAGACAACTTAGATTGCTTCAAAGGAAGCAAGTCAGCAACTTCCTAATTGTTTCCTAGCAATTCCAATAAACCTTAAGTAACAATTTTCTTAAAAGTACGTGACACAAGAGATAATAGGAATGTTAGCAGAGATCAGAGATAGCTCTTCGATCATGGCATTTACCTGCCTCAAAGAACTGAATGGCAGTTCAGATATATTATTTGATATGTAATATTTGACACATGCAAGATACATAAATAACGTTGGTGGAAAATTACCAAGGCTTAATACATTATGTATTTTATTTAGTTCCACAGAAAATGCATTGACCGTTGGTTGCAGAAAGAAAATGCATGTCCTATTGATGACCACGTTGTTTATAATCCATTAACTTGGGAGATGGCAACAAGCAAAGACAAAGTAAATCAATTAGGGTGTCAACCAAAGCACCTCCTTGCAAAGCAGCCTGGGTTGGATCTTTTTATACCAGGTACTGGATTGTCTATCAAACAAATAAAGCCTCACCATGCCACGGAGGTACCTCAAAGTAGTTTTCAAGGAAAATGTAACAAGAAAAAAAATTCTGCAGAGACTGAGCAAAATTTAACATTGAATGGTTTCAGTTATCCTTGTACCAGAGATGCTGGTTCTAGCTTGCTTAACGCTCAAAAACCAAGACATTTGAAATTTTCTAGACATGTAAAGGGTTTAGTCCTTATTCCAAAGGCTCATGCTGATAAATTTACCAATAAAGTAGTTGGTACTGATTTTAGAGTAAGCCCAAATTGAAAGACAGATTAAAATTGTAACGCTACATATTTTAAAAAGAAAATAGATTCTATTGGGTAGTTATTTGGATGTACAAAGGATCCAGATGCTTTAATTTTTTATATAAATGTAAAAAAAATTAATGTGAAAATCATTTTTACTTGGTTTGATGTCTAATAAAAGTTTTATATAAAATAGTGTTTATCAGCATAAAAGAAGTCTCAAGGTTTTTTTGGCTCCAGTAAATTCAACTTTTTCTTTAAGACTAAATATCTAAATTACATTTTTAAATATATAAAATGATAAATACCCAACCATTTGACACTCAACTATTTGTCCCAATTCTGCTTAACTGATTTAAACTCTAAATTCAGCTTAAACTACACTGTGGAAATATTTTTCTTGCTGCATTTGGTAACACTTTTATTATTTTAACCAACTAATAATTTAAATTCTAAACCAAGTTTATACTTATTAGCATCTTCAGTGTTTATGTCTCTTAAGAGATAAAGAGATGGCTAATAAAAACATTTGCTCGCTCTTGCTGATAGAAGTGGAATCCTTTACAAAGAGATAAATTGCTTTTGTAATAGCATTGTAATAAAAATGTTTTCTTTAATCATGAATGGTAGCTCTAGTATGAACCAGAAAATAAATGTAATAGGAAATATTGCTTTTATAATATGAACAATAAATAACAAGTATAGCAAAACATAGACCAAACAATTTGGATGTACAATTTCAGTGGTCTACAAATTGGAACACATGTTTTACAAAACTGCTACCAATATTAATGTATTAAAGTTGAGTTGTGTAAAAGTCCCAAGTATTATCCTGTTACGTCTTTCAGTTTGTTAATAAAGAGCTGTACATATTTCTGAATTGCTCAAGTGCTGTCATTACTAAATTTAGTATTTGTGATGTTTTTTTAAAAAAACTCAAAATATGGACGAAAATTAAGAATGTTGGATTTGAAGTGATGCTCTATAATTCATGCATGTTTAAGAACCATATGCTATATTCAAAAAGATATTTTCTTTTATGGAGAAGAGAAACAACATATACATTCAGGGCATACATACAGTCAGAATTGCAAAGTCACTATGATCATTGAACAATGATAGAATGTGGAATAAAATAATAGGAATACTTGAACCAGGCATTCATATATGCCACTTCATGTCCTCTAACCAAGATTATAATTAATACTAGAACATCCATATAGATCAACAATGACTATATTTCCAACTCTCAATATAATGGGTTCACCATGCATGGCTGTCAAGCCTATCACAAACCTTTATTTATATTCATTATTTCCAAGCTCGTCATTCTGAAGCAGCAGCACTTCCAAGCACCTCTAATGTTCCTAACTCACTTCTTGAAACTGGCATCTTAACAATTTCTACAAACTGTTCCTTTCAAGAATCCCTGATACTACTTGTGTAGCCATACAGTGAATGGCTGTAACACATTCTCCATGAGATGCAACGATCAATTTGTTTTTTTAAACAATCAAGAATCACGAAGTTATTGGTAAGATTTTTTTAAAATTAAACTTAGCAGTGTCTTATAAATTATAAGATATAGACAATCCATTGGCACTGCAGTAGTTGCATAGACAAGAACAGCTACTCCTGGTAGAAAAATGTGAAAATGAAACGAAAAGGATCAGCATTAATAAACCGTAAAACAAATTTAAAATATGCTGTGAAAAAAGGAGTCATTATTCTTGTTATTTATAACATAAATCTAGTAAGGAAGGTCTAATATTTTGGCAAGAGCTGGGCTCCAATTTCTTCAGTGGATTAGATTATCAACCTTTACATGATTCAATGACTAGTCTTAATTAGTACTGTGAACTTCTTTTGAAATAAACCACTCTGCATTTCTTTCCCTTAACACAAAGCACTACAGCAATATGAAAGTGGTGCAGCATATATGAGAAAGTATCAAGCTAGTTTCTTAAACAGCAACAATGGAAAATGGGCTCTCTGCTTTGCTGGTAGCTAAAGATAATAACTACACCGAATGATAGCGTGAGAGGGGCAAATTTCAGGCCTCTACTTGGCAAGATGAACAGGTGGGCCCTAATGCAGAACAGGTGGGCCCCAATGCAGCAAGGCTAAGCTAAACGATTTCATAATCTTAATGGGCAAGTTTGTAAATTCAGAGTCTACATTTATCTAAACTTTGTATATCAAGTGGTATTGGAATTGCTGAATATTCAGCAGTTCCTCTATTAGAGAATATCTCACCTTTTAATAATAGATGGCATAAAGGACTAATTTCAGTGATGAGTGTTTACATGTCTATTTCAGATTCTATTCCAGCCACTGCTGCTCACAAAATTAGATTCCAATACAAACTATACTCTTTAAGATTGTAAGCATATGTATATTTACTTATTTAGCAGGAAATTCCATTGAACTATAAAGAACTTCCTTCTGAATAAGCATGCATAGAACTGTTCGTTAACATGCATGCAATACAGTAAAATTGAACCGGTATGACATAGAAATACATTTTTAAAAAACCACAAAGATTCTATATATGCTGAAGAATTACACACCAGTATATTTTAAAGTTAAAGAACCGTGTATCTCAATTGAGAAATGTACAATTATTTGACAATTCTTTTTGTTATTTTCAAAATTAGCTTAAATGTCAGCCAATATAACTGAGACAAAATGCTAAACAATGCATTATTTCAGAAATATTGATTACGCATTAAGAGGAATAATACCATCAAAGGTTTTACTAGGTATAATTCTACCACTGCTGTTAAAATATAAAATGTCAAAAAACATTTTTGGTTTGAAAATTATTTAATATTCCAAAATGCTTAAAATGTCTGGTGCTATTTTAGTGCATGAGTCACATATGAAGGGAAAAGCACTTATTTTCTGAAAGTGACTTCCAAAAATATTTTAATATACATTATATTTAAGTTATTAATATATCTCCCACATACCCAGAGAGGCATTTGTGCTTACATTAATTTGAAATTTTCTTAGTCTTATCCTTTCATGCACACTCTGGTAAGAACCAATGTTGTAGTGAACAATTAAAGAGGTAAAGATTTTTCTGGTCGAAATAAAATGTTAAAATGTTATGATATTTAGCAAGCACATCTAAATTATATTAAAGCAATAGGGCGTTGGTGCTTACCTGATACGCCCGTTCTCAGTGAGCTGCGACGAGCATCCAGAGAGTGGGAGATGCTTAGTCTCTGGTTCAATAGGCTGAGCTTAATTGATAGGACGCTGTCGCTCCTCCCTGGCTCCTCCCTAGTGTCCCCCAGTTTTGGCGAAGATGAAGGAGAAGGAACCCCCCATCTTCATGCTGTGTACTGTCAGCTATGTTTGTTGAGTTTTAACGTTGGTTGGAGCAAGACACATCAGACGGATATTGGGTGGAACTGGATGCTCGTCACAGCTCACTGAGAACGGGCATATCAGGTAAATACCAATGCCCTTTCTCCTTTGAGCTGCTCTGAGCATCCAGAGAGTGGGACATACCAAAGCTTGGCTTGTCCTACGGGAGGATCTCCGTCTGTGTTGTAACCCCCTCCCTGTCCGAGTGAACTTGTAACACCCTGCTACCAAAGGAGGCTTCAGCAGAAGCAAATACATCAATTTTGTAATGCCTAATGAAAGGTGATGGAGAGACCCATGTCGCTGCTCTAAAGATTTCTGTTATAGGAGCTTGGGTGGCCCAAGTCGCCAAAGTTGCCACGCTCCTTGTTGAATGCGCCGTGATACCTCTAGGTACCAGTAATGAGTGAGTCTCGTACACCTTAGCTATCGTGGCCTTCAACCACCTGCCAATAATCAAAGGGGACACCTTCTGACCCTGAGTAGCCAGCTAAAAAGATACAAAAAGGGCTTCTGTCTTTCTGAAAGGAGCCGTGCGGTGGAGGTATGTACGGATAGCTCTGCGGACATCCAGTCGGTGCCATTGATATTCCAGACCCTGAGAAGGTCTGGGACAGAAATTTGGGAGAATCAGCTCCTGTGCCCTGTGGAAGGCCGAATTGACTTTTGGTGTGAATGTGGGGTCCAGACGAAGCACCACTCTATCCGCATGGAAAATATACAAAGGTCCTTGCAGGCCGATAAAGCTGCTATTTCAGAGATGCGTCATGCTGATGTAATAGCTACGAGAAAAACTACCTTGTATGTAAAAAAATGAAATCTCATAGTTCTCAGGGGTTCGAATGGACTCCTAGTGAGAGCTGTAAGTACCCTATTAAGGTCCCAGGTGGGATAACGATGTATCATCGGAGCGCATAAATTCTGGGCGCCTTTAAGAAAACTTATTTGCGGGTGATGGGAAATAATGCTAGGCCTCCCAGCACACCACCGAAGCAATGGCTGCCACCTGCCATCTTAAAGTATTTGGAGAGAGACCCCTATCTAGACCGTCTTGAAAAAATTCCAAAAGTTGTGCCACTGATGGTGAACACGGGTCTACCCTGGATTTGGTGCACCATTTACAAAAGATAGACCACGTGGCATTATATATGTAGTTCGTAGAAGGGCGTCAAGCTGCCTGAATGGTGTTGATCACCCTGGCCGAGAATTTCTCCCGACTTAGATGCTTCCGCTCAACCTCCAAGCGGTTAGTTATAACCATTGAGGTTCAGGGTGTTGGATTGGTCCCTGAGTAAGATGAACCTTGTGAGGTGTAATCTTCTCAGGTTCTTCTATGGACAATCTCCTGAGGTCCGCGAACCATGTCCTCCTGGGCCAGTGTGGGGCCATCAAGATCAGTTCTGCTCTCTCATCTTAACATCTTCTGGATCACCTTGGGTATCAGAGGAAGAGGCGGAAAAGCATAGAGGAGCTCCTGTGGCCACTGGCAACAGAGGGTGTTGAAGTTCTCTGCCCCCTGAGCTGGGTATCTTGAAATGAACCTGGGGAGCTGCGTGTTTTGTGGGGAGGCGAACAGATCTACAATCGGGAGACCGAACTTCTGGACTGTATCCTGAAACAGATCCGCATGCAGGTGCCATTCTGATTGATGGACAGTGGCCCTGCTCAACCAGTCTGCTTTTGTGATTGTCAGCCCCGAAATGTGTTCTGCTGTGATGGAGCCCGAATTCCTTTCTGCCCAGCGGAACAGTCTCTCCGCTTCCTCCATGAGCTGTTTCGAGTGTGTGTCCCCTTGTCTGTTGACGTGCGCTTTCATTGTGATGTTGTCTGTAAGAATGAGGATGTGTCTCATGTGAATATGCGGAAGAAAACTGCGAAGGGCCATGTGAACTGCCCTGAGTGCCAACCAATTGATGTTGTTCAATTGTTCTGTTACCGACCAAAGTTCTTGTGTCGAGATGGTCTGGAAGTGCGCCCCCCAACTGGACAGGCTGGCGTCTGTGGTAATGGTGAGCCTGTGGGGCTCCTTTAGTAGACAACCTATGTTGATTGTCGGAATGGTCCACTAATGTAGAGATAGACGGACTCTTGTTGGAACCAAAACTCGGATTCTGGAATTGCTTCGCCCTGATCTTTGGTAGGGAAGTAAGAACCATTGGAGTGATCTGGCATGGAAACGGGCCCAAGGAATAATAGAAATAGAAGAAATCATTTTCCCCAGCAGTTTTGACAAATCAGCCAAAGGAACTCATTTCAGGGTTCTGACATTTTGAGCTAATTTCTTAATGTTCTCCAGTCTGTCTTGGGATAGAAATACTCGTCCCTGAACTGTGTCTATTATCGCACCTAGGTGAGATAAGCGGGCAGAGGGAACCAAATGGCTCTTTGCCCAATTGACTGAGAAACCATGCTGCTGAAGAGTTCGTAATGTAATTTGCATATCCAATTCTGCCTGTCTATGGGAGGAAGATAAAATTAGAATGTCATACAAGTAGCAATGGAGTCTGACTGAAAAACTGTAGGTGTGCGGCTACTGCCGCCAGAACCTTTGTAAAAGTCCTTGGGGCAGATGACAACCCAAAAGGCAAGGCGACATATTTAAAATGTTGATTGTTATAACAGAATCTGAGAAATTTAGAGTGAGAAGGTCGAATTGGAATGTGTAAATAGGCATCCGTCAGATCTATGGAAGATAAAAAATCTCCCTCTCTTATCCCAAGGAAGATAGATTGCAATGTACTCATCTTGAATTTGCGATAGAGTACGGTTGAGTCATTTTAGATCTAGTATTGCTCTCCACCCCACCGAACTCTTGGGGACTACAAAAAGAAGAGAGTAGAAACCCTGGCCCTGTTGATCCCGGGCTAGTGATTGGATGGCCTTAATTTCTAGGTGATTAATCGCCTTCTCCATCAGATTCCTTTTAATAGGGTCCCTGGAGAGAGGGCATTGCATAAAAAAGTTCGGGGGTGTGGAGTGAAACTCTAGAGCCAGGCCAAATCTGATGGTGTCACGAACCCAGGAATCCAATGTAGAGGAGTCCCAACTGTCTGCGAAGAACCTCAATCGTCCCCCAATGGGAGCAAATTCCCAGGAATTGTCTTGGACGACGGAAACCCATTTCCAGAACCTCTGAAATGTTTCTTCCCGTCCTCCTCTGTGAGGTCTGTCACTGAAATCCGGTTCCTCTGACTGTTGGGCGCCTCTATACTCTGGTACCCTCTGGAGTCTAGTGGGGAATGAGCCTCAATAATAGGGACGAAAGGAACCTCTTCGAAAGGGCTGATAGGTTCTGGAGTCTGAACAATGGAGGAGGGGGGGAGAACCTTCTTGTTTCTGGTTTCAATTAGCAGCGGATCTAAGGCAGCGCCAAACAATTTTATGTTCAAAATTGGGGAGGAAGCCAGTTTCCATTTGTGTTTGGAGTCGGCTTGCCAATGTTTGAGCCAGAGAAGTCATCGGGCCGTAATCTGAGAAGCCATGGCTCGAGCTGAAAATTTGACCGAATTAAATGTGGCAACCGCAGAAAACTCTGCAGTTGCAATTAGTTTGGCGATGTCTTGATGTGCTCTAATGTTTGAATTTGGAATAGTGTCCCTCAGGTGGCGGAGCCATCTGAGGGAAGTTCTAGTAAAAAAGGATGCGGCAGTAGCCGCCCTTATGGCCCACACAGTCGATTGATGTGCCTTTCTGAGTGTTATTTCAATTTTTTTCTCCTCCACTCTTAAGAGCATCCTCTGACTCAATGGGAATAGTTGTGGAGGATGCCAAGGCCACAATAGGATCATCTACCACAGGAGTATTCAAGTAATCTGAAAAATCCAGAGCTAAATTAAAAAATTTCTTATCAAAGCTTGTGGGGGGGGGGGTACATTGCTGCTGAGGACCACTGCTTGTGGAGCAGATCTGAGAACATTTGAGGAACCAGGATAACCTTGACTTTGTTAATGGGTTGAGAGAAAACAAGGTCTTCCGATTGCTCTTGACAATCTTGTTGTTGAGCAGATAGAGACTTATCAAGCTTAGCTGTGGGTTTCGCCTTATATAAGAGAGATTTGAAAAGCTGTGGGTGGAAAAGACCCGTAAAAGTAGGCCGGTCAGGTCTGATGTCTTCATCATATGACAAGCCCCTTTCTGGAGTCTCCTCTTCCAGAGGGGTTTCGCTATCTTGAAGAGAGACAACATCTAAATGTTCCATATGGTCCTCACCTTCTCCCTCCTCCTAACCATGTTGTGAATGTGCACGAGAAATCAAAGAAGGTACCTGAGGGTAATGAAGGTCCGTTCTGCCTAGAGATCTTACTGACTTGAATGTCGCAATCTGATGTTGGTACTTGTCTGGTTTTGAGAAATTGTTGAAGCCCTGCTGCGATTCCCCTGCTGATCGCCAGCTCCATTCAATATTTCAATGCTTCTGGAACCTCATCTGGAAGGATTTCTTCCTGCCGTAACCCGGCCGCCATAGGTGTGAAGGTCGCTTCTGGAACCCGTCTCGAGGTCTCTGAATGACTAGATACTGCGGTACCCGGTGGTCGAGCTGGTAAGGATAAGTCTAAGGTATAGGTGTATTTTGGATCTGAGTTTGTGGAGATGGAGTGGGAGGGTGGGAAGCCCTCTCCATCTCCCTCGTACGTCTGTCAATTTGCCTTTCTAACACCTTTTGATGTCTAGTGGCATCCTTATCTGCGGCCTTCGAAGGACCCTTGGTTCTTAGATTTATCTTGAGTCCGTGGCTTGGCTCCCCCTCTGCCTGTCATTGTAAAATAGTAGATATGACTCTCTCTCACACAATATATGTATCTGGATATGTATATATCTAATTATATATATATATACACACAATATATATTGACTGTTATATATATATAACATACAGTTATATATATATAACAGTCCATATATATATATATTATATATATACAGTCCAATATATTTGGACTGTTGGCACGTCCGGGCTCCTGTACCCCAACTGGGACAGGGAACCCAATCAATATACTTCTTCTCTTTTGGTCTTTTTTTTAAAAAAAATCTTACTATTACAATATCTACAATTACTCTAAGTATTTATTTACAATTATTATGATTATTAGGTATGTACAAAAATGGATAAGAATACATTAAATAAGACCAAATAAGCCAAATTTGAGAACTCCAACAGGTAGGGCACTTAGATAACAACAATGGCCCTGAACAGCCATCCCACAGGCCTCATGCCTTGGTAGTGCTGTTTTATGCTGTGATGGATTACAATTTTATTTGAGCTGTGAGGGCAGCCAACAAAAACTCAAGGAATAATCTCCCAAACCGGAGATAAAGGGAGTAAAAACTGTTTGCACCCTCGTTCCTTTGTTTAAAGTTTGAGGGAAGAAACCTCTCAACAGCAAACTGGGAAAAGAATCCAGCAAAGACCCCACATTGCAACGTGGTAAGGTCTATGGCCTGGGAAGTAGGTGCCCAAAATGGCGGACAGATCCCAGAATACAATGGCGCAGGTCTTTACTTTTGGCGCCAAATACCACAGCAAAAAAACCTCGCTGCTCAATTTAATCGGAACCTGCTACTCCGGATGAGCGGCGGAAAGGGGAGAAAACCGGGCTCCACCGCCCTCACCCCTATGTTCTCTTGGGGAGGAATTTGATTTGAGAGAGTAATGCGCTCTGCTAACAGCGTCAAAATTTTGAAAGGCAATGGCAAGGAGGGGGAGACACAAGGATGAAAAGACGCCAGGGAAATGCACCTTTTCAAATTAAAGAGGCAAGGAAGAAAGCCTCTGTCTGTGTGACCGCGATAACATCCAGAACGCCTGTGGCGATCCGCGATCACCCCGACTGCTTCTGCCAAATGCAGTCGGGTCTACTGGCGAAACTTACTAAGAAATTTGAAGAAGTCCAATTTAAAAGAAAATAATCTAGATCACCTCAAATTGCTCCTGCTCCAATCAAGGAAAAGCTGCCTACCAGCTCCAAGGCTGAGCTAAAACTGGGAGACGCTAGGGAGGAGCCAGGGAGGAGCGACAGCGTCCTATCAATTAAGCTCAGCCTACTGAACCAGAGACTAAGCACCTCCCACTCTCTGGATGCTTGAAGCAGCTCAATGGAGAACAAAATATTTTTACAATATCCAAGGCATGTCACAACATTATCTCTAAAGTTTGGAAACTGAAAGCTGAAAAATTGACATACCCTGCAGATGAGACAGTAAAATTTTTGAATGTAAAACAAATTGTATTTTTAAAAAAGCCTTTGGATATACTACCACTGTGGGATTCAGTGCAAGAACAGGATAACAAATGAATTTATCATATCTATGCAGCCAATTAGTATTGGCGCCATTTATTTCCAACCTGAAGAAAATGTCCATCTTGTCTCAGATACGTTCTGTAAGGACATATATATTTTCATTAAAAAAATCCACTACTGCAGATTGTTGGTATGTCTTGTCTAGTAAAAGTAACACAAACCCTTAGGGAATCTCTTTATCTCTTTCCCATCAGTTTGTACAAAATGACCTGCAAATAAGTAAAAATTTGAATATCGTAAATTGACAAACCATCTAGAATATTTTACTCAAAATCCATTATTTCTGTATTATTGTGCCTTTAAAAGTTTCATTTTTTCTCACATTTTTTAGGAAAAGCAAACCCAAAACGTAGGTAGTTGTGCAGTTCCACACTATAACCTTTCAATAAAAGTTATGTCTTTCAGAACTACTCCATTTTTGTTCTAACAAATCTTTGATTTTGATTAAAATCTTCCCAAAATTTCTATTTATTTCAATATAAATGAGACAAATGAGTTTTGAACTGAAAAAGTAGAGTGGCTAACACTTCAACCATGATTTCAGAGGCTACAGCCTTACTGCAATAGAAATAAGCCAGTCCTCAAATGATTATGAAATGACAAATGGAAAAGGGAATAAGAAAAGTCTTTAGTTTGCATAAGTTTCGTTTTACTTTGACTTTAGGAACTTTCTGATAACAAAATTAGTATCATTAGATTTTTTAGCAAAAATCAAAATTCTGGAAAATACTTTGGTTAACAGATTCTCTAGCAATAATTCACTTACTGATATCTATTTTTCTCTTAGCCAAAAATGAATTATCAGAAACAAATTTATTATTCAAAAAACAAATGAACATTTGTGAACGTTTTTTTCTTCTATAGTTCCTTCTTTTATATTTCTTACCATCAGTTCTTCATATAATCAGTGTTTTAACTCTATAATGAATTCTATAACCTAAGGATGGCTGTTGTCCTACAGGCCAAATTTCAGTTTCCATTTAATGTATACAAACGCCCCAATTGATAGTCCCTGAACATGTTCATAGTGCACAATCCAGTTAGGACACACAGTAGGTACTTCTAGTGAATGGTAAATCAGTTAAAGTACATTTGCCATATATAACTGTCAGGCATGGAATCTTAGTTTTGCCCTAATTGCAGAAATGGGTAATGCCATTTAGCATTTGGCCACCTTAATGCCTATTTGTTAAGTCCTCCTTCTGTCCCCAAATATTGTTCGCCTCCCATTTTTTAAAAAAATTATTCTACTTAAAAGTGTCTCATAACACAGAAAATGTAAATGAATGGATATTTCCATTTGGTATTTTAAAAAATTAAGAAATATATAGTACAAATGTATTAACATCTTAATTACATCTCCACTGAAAAGGAGATGGTGAAAGTTGTTCAGGGGAAAATAATAGATTGTTTTGTAATTTCAAGTAGAGATGTATGCATGTTTAGCTTTTAATTGTGGATGCTTTTATGTGAAACAAATTCCACTGAAATCAACAATCTCAAGTAACTATATTTAGGGCTGAAATGTTTATTTCAGAGGACTCCATGTAATTCCAAAATCCATAACTTTCATTAAGAAAGGGTTATCTGTACATACTGGAATCCTTCCCCAGGGAACTTTCCAAAATCTTCCATTTTGCATACTATCAAACTATGGTGTTCCCCTTTGTTTTGTCTGCCTTACAGATTTATTATCAGATTAGAAATTTTGGGTATAACAAAGTGGTCCCAAAATCTCCCCAATTTTTTCATTAACAAATTATAGTTATGGCTAAATTTAACTCCAAAAAATTTCAACAGCTCATAAGCAACAATTGACTTTCATGACTTATGACAAAGCTAGCTGAAAAGGGAGGCACATTATCAAATTGCTTAATAACACATCTGTTTTGTCTTTTTAAGGCTAGTACAGAATGCTGTTTCGGGCGGAAATATCTAAAAAGGCATCTTTTTGGCCATGTTAACAATGGCACACATTGTGGGCATAAAGGGCCAAACTTTGCTTTTAGTACAATAATATAAATCCACTATCCTAAAAATGGAGCACAATTTGGCTCAATACAAATTGGAATGGCAGAAGTCTTCACACTAGAAATACCTTCTGGATAACAAGTCCTTAATTTTTCCTCCTCCACCATAAAAGGCTATATAGGAATTATAGTGAGGCAGGATGTTATATTAGATACGAAATACAAGATCTCCTATCAGCATTTCGATGAAAAATACCATACTACACGATATCAAACCATATTATGACAATGTCCATTATCAGACACTAGTTGCAAAAATAACAAACACTTGTTATCTATGTATGTTTTTTTTCCTAAACCAATGCAATTTGGTATCAACAAAACTTCTTCTTTGCCAGTTGTCTAACCAATTCAAAGCAAGTAAATGAGTTTCCATACTGGTGTCTTTGAGACAATGCATATATGTCCTTGCAGATATACCACAGAATAATCTTTCAGGTACAGTTTTACAAACGTCCTGAAATTGAAAGCAAGATGAACTGGTTTTCAGAAAACAATACTCCTTAGGAAGGTGTAATCTGTTCTGTCTCTTAAAAAAGAAATGTCACCTACATCTCATTGCCCCACTGAAAATGACCAGTGCAAATTTACAAATAAAATGATAGAGAAGAGGTAAAGTCTACAGGACATGAAACAACCAGAAGATAAACACTACTGTAATGTTAATTTTTTGGAATGAGTGGTCTCTCATCTCTCTTTTTCCAGATCTTTGTTTTGCCTTCTGTCTTAGTTAGACATGGTCTTCCCTGTTTCTTCCCAGGGGGAGGGCTGGCCTCGTGTTTTTTTGCCATGTTTTTTCTTCTAGGCATCTCTTCCGGGGGCTCTTGCTCTATGATGGGGTCATTACTTCCTTCTGGCATATGCTTCACAGCTTGATCCTCCGGGGTTGAAACCATGGTCCCACATTCACTGGTATTCAGATCCAAGTCTTCTAGGTAAAGTATCTTAGAATGCTGAGTGCTTTTAATAAAGGTTTTCTCCCTCTCCAATTTTCGACTTGGATTATGCTCATTCATGTCCACACCTGAGTCTAAGCTAGTATCGTTGCTCTCAGTCTTCCTGCCCTTCTTGAGATCAATGAATGAATGCCGCACTTGAGCTATTGGTTTGCCATCCAGTGACACAAACCATGCTCTTGGATTTGGACACTGTTTTCCTTTTGAAAGCTCCAATAAGGTTTGCTCTGAAATGCCCTGAAGTTCTGATGAAAATGGTGTCATCACCACAGCTTCATTTAATGTTCCGGGGACAGAAACCGACTCCAGCAAGCTACTAGTGTAGCGGCCCCAGTTGGCAGTCTGAGGAGACAAACCTTGTTGCCTATCTATAGCAACTGTTTCGTCTCTGGATGTTGGTTCCTGCAAGTGAGCGAACATTGGCATTTTGGGCAATGTCTGTGTATAATTTTCGTGATTCATACTCTCCATCACAGGGGTGTAGACTAACTGTCCTTTTCTTGGTAACGTAGCTGACTTTGCAGCATGCAATTGCTCCTGGGAGTGAAATAGCTCAGATGGTTGAAGCATAGCATCAGGCTGGCTATATAGATGCATTAATTGTTCTGGGAGGGAAGAGAGTCCATAGATTTCTTCAGTCATTGGGAGATACTGATTCTGTTCTTGTACATTTTGGGAAGGAGGAAGACTTCCACTGAGATGTTTAACTGGTGGAAGATGTCTCAATTCTGTTTTGGCTTCCAAGGACTGGGGTGAACTCCTACACTGGAGATTTTTACCAGAGAATTGGTACGGAGTACCTTCTGTGTAAACTTTAAAATTGTCTTGGACTTGCCTCTCCTCACCTTCAGCTGAAACCCGTCTCTGGGGGCTATAAAATGCTACTCTGGGTGAATACAATCTAGATTTGTCCTCTGGCTTCAAAGATCCTTTGGCTGCACTAATATGATTTATGTGAGTTGTTGAAGTTGTTTGGTCTTTTTTTAAAATGTCTAGTTTAGTTGGACTTTTCTTTCTCTTTTTTGGACAACCACATTTATCCCTAAAAAAAAGAAGCAAAATAAAAAAGAAATATTAAAATTATGTTTTAATATACATCAATGCAATTATCAGTAGTAATAGTTTAACCCCACCAGGCTTATTTATGTAATTTACAAGCTTATCTTTCTTGTAAAGAAAGAAAACATTCACTTAATTTTGGATTTTAGCAAATCATATGTATCTATATTTGAAGCAGACTATCACCACCACTAAATCTATATATTTTTTAAATTGTACATTCAACAAGATTCTTCAAAAATGGTGTAAAAGAAGAGTGTTACAGAACAGACAAATTAGCATTTCCTTTAGGCATAGAAAGTGGGCATGAACTGTAAATCAATTATCTTTCAAAAGCAAAATCAACCTGACCACTAATCCTATGCTTTCAAACAGTGCATATTGTAATCAATTATGGGGGAAAAAAAGGCATTACCATCATATCCTGTCTTACCTGCAATAGCAAAGCAGAAGTGCAAAGAACCCAGCAATGATGGTGATGGTGCCTCCTAATATTGCCGTGAGGAATACTGTGTGGTAGGCAGTGATATCTTTAGTAACTGTTGTAATAATGGAATCTGTGTTTTTAATCAGAGAAAGGAGATGCAGGGATAATAAAAGTTACATTTTTGTACTAGCACAGACTGAGCATTCCTGTATTACCTGACTGGGTTTTTCCTATACATTCTGATACTGGATTTTTCAGCAAACAAGGAGACATGGCTGCAAGCCTCCAGCAAAAACGGAATAGAGAATTTCACGTTAAAGAGCATCAGGTCTACAATTTATTTATTATAGAAGCAGTTTAATGGTATGCAAGAGGCCCTGAGATCAGTTTCATTCATTGTCTCAATACTGATGGGGTCCTATCTCAGTCAAAATCATTCAAGCAATATGCATACAAGTAATTCACGGGTTATAACAGCAATTGGGATCAGAATTTGGGTAGTTAAGTGATGTGGTCATAAAATGTGACATCACACAAACTTCACGGCTTAGCAATGGCAACCCCTGCACAGGTTGTTAAGTAGGAAGAGGTGGGAATTTCAGGCAAAAAAGCCAGTGGGTGAGAACTGCAGGTAAGAGCTATGAACAGATGGGGAATTGTTACAGGCAAGTGCTAGGGAAGGGAGGCAGGTGTGTAGGTGCAATGGGGGGCACTGCAGGGAGGCACTATGGAATAAAGGTGGACACCTAGGCCTGCACATGAGTAGATGCCACAGGTGGGTATTATAGAGCACACATGGGGGTATGGGTGCCACAATTGGTGGGAGGTGCCACGGGCAGGTATTATAGAGAGCACGCTGGCAAAAAAGCAGTGAGAGCAAGAATGATTTGAGACCTGCTGGCTTTCCCATTGATTTTTGCTTGTGGGAAAACTAGCAGGAAATGTCAGAAACCATGATCACTTGACCATGAGCACACTGCAATATCATAATTGCAAGCCAGGCACTGGTCACCTGGGTTGCAATCATGTGACCATGGGGATGCTGCAATGGCTGGAACTCCAAGGAATGGTTGTAAGTCCCCCTGATTCAGCACTGTCATAACTTTAAATGTCACTGAATGAGCAGTTGTAACATGAGGACTACCTGTATACAGAGAGCATTAACTCAACAAGATGCATAGATCTGGGTCATATTAGATAAGTAAAGCATACTATATTCACATGCACTTGTTCTTCCTGCTGGGGGTTTGAATTCACGTTCAAGCAAAAATTTAATATCCAACCTGAGTAGACTGGATATGAGAGCGAAGCTAATGATCCCAACCCACATGCACATTAGATTTTGAAACATGTACTTTAAATAGGACGTTGCTTCACTCTAGGAACTCTTTCCTAGGATTTTGTTAGGAACTGAATTACCATGTGTACTAGATGTTTAGTAATACAAATCTGTGCATATCCTGTAATACCTAATTGCATTTACTTTGGCATCATTTGGAATATTATAAGAATATTACAATTTATTATGACTCAAAATCATATTTCATAAGCCTAAAGAAACTCTACCTTCAATAGAAACAATAAGAGATAAATCTCATCATCCCAAATAAATTTGGGAAGAGTTAGACTTGTATGTCCTGTGTTCTGATTTTATGAAAATAATAAAAATTAAGACAGACATAAAATAATTTCCATTTCCCCAGTTTTACCTCTAGTTCCAGACAATGGGGCTGCTATCCAATATCCCAGACTTGGAGCAGTATACGTCCATACTAAGTGATCGTCCATGTTCTTTACCATTCCCAAGCCACGATTAATCCAAGCACCTGTAAGACAAAATAAGATGCTTTCTTTCAGACTTTCAACTAAAAACAGATGAATCAAAAGCTTTAGGTAACTCCTTTATACTCATAATGATATACTCATAATCAATGTATTAGAGACAGATCCACCTAATCCAGCATTGTTTTTCTAAAAGTAGTTAATGATATAGTGCTTTATCTTTAATACCTAGAACAGGTAGTCCTCATTTAACAACGGGTTGTTTTACATAGGAAGTTAGGATAGCCATATAAAGTACCCCTGAGCATCACATGATCATGTGTCAGGCAGGCCAGTTTTATGATGTTACATTGTTACATGGTCATGTGATTGTTTTTTACCAGTTTCAAATGAATGGGTTTGCTTTATGACTTAACCACACTGCAAAAAGGGCTGGAAAATTGCTTCTGGCCACATTTGCAATCATAATTCCAGGATCAATTACGATTGTAAATTGAGGCATATTCCAAGTTATGTCTCAAAACAGTTAAGCATTTATTATTAAAATGTAGACTTTAAATCATATGCAGATTTTGCAGGAATGTATATACAGCCCTTTGGTGACATCGGCAATTGGGACCGGAACTGCTGTTGTTGAACAATGCAATTGTAAAATGTGAATCACGTGGTGACATTGCTTAGTGAAAGCAATCCTGGTTGCCATTGTAACCCTAGGATGTGTGAGGTTTGTAAATGAGAAGAGGCAGGCATCCAAGGTAAGGAGTATGTGGGGAGGGCATGTGGCGAGTGCTACAGATGGATGCTAGGGAGCTTGAACAGGTCTCAGGTTGAACAGGTCTCAGGTAGGTTGGTGGAGGCTGTGGAAGGGCATGTAGAGGCTTCAGGCAGATGGAATAGTGCTGCTATTGGGCAGGGGGTGCTACAGACTACGATACCTGGGATCTGGAGCTCCATAGCGGACTCCTCAACAACAACAAAAAGATGGTGAGAGTTATTTACTGGGGCAACCTGTAACTTTTCCTCCTGGCTTCCTCATTGACTTTGCTTGTGAGAAGCTGGCCCGGAAGTTCACAAATGGCAACCACATGTGACATGCCTCACTACATCATCATAATTATGAGCAGGGTACCAGAGTGCCCAGATTGCAATCACAAAACTGTGGGGATGCTGCACCTTTCAAAAAAGGTTATAAGTTTATTTTTTTCAACTCTGCCGCCGCTTTGAATAGTCACTGAATGAACAGACATAAACTGAGGTCTATCTGTAAACTGCAACCTGTGCTCGAAAACTAAATAAGGATCCTAGATCAGATGGATTTGCATCTAGGAAAGCATATTTAGGATAATCTCAATGGGGATTTTTTTTTTTTTTTACAAATAAAGGAAGCTGATTAAAACTAAGCTTTCTTCCAATCATAAGCAATACCACTTGGCTGTGAGAAAGCACTCACCTGTTTTCATATCAAAAGTCCAGGCTGAGATAGGTTCTCCTGCTTTTACCGCACTTGTAGGCAGAAGAGGTAAGGTGATCTGAATGGAGCCATCTACCTGCAGTTCTTTCCCACTTGAAAATATGTTTATGCAAATTGCAGCAAGGGGAGTCAGTTCAATACTTTTGAAACCTAAACATACAGAAAAGGTGGTGTTAATTTACTTTTCCTGTTAATGAAAACATATAATAGTTTTGAAGCAGCTTGATAAAATGAGTGCTATTAGTAAGTCATACATAGAGGTTTTTTTTCTCCATCTCCTGTGACGGAAGTGTCAAATTCGCAGCCCATGGGCCGGATGCATTATACACTGGCCAGATGCATCATGCACTGGCCCATGCCCAGGTTAGTGAAGTGGAAAAAAGTCATAACAACGATGCGAGTTTGACACCCCTATCCTATGGGCTCCTGTAAAACTACTATTATAACTATTTAATCTGAACCTGGAATTATTCTACTCCTGGAGTAGAGACAAAAGTGCTTCTGCATAATTACTGGTAGTAGCAGCTTTGTTTTATTTAATGTTTTATTACATTTCATAGATTGTTACGTCTGTAAAAAAGTATCATTTACCATAGTAGTTGATTAAAGCAATCATATGTGAATTTAAAAACAGAATAAGTACTGTCAAAATTTTAGTATATTTCTTTAAAGAAGTAAATGGTCATCCTCCCCTGTACTATCTTCTGCTGAGCAACCCCCTTTTCCTTTCACTTGTATTTTTCTAATTGTCTGATTATCAAATTAGATATTAGGTAAAACTATCCCATTAAAGTAAAAAGAAGTCTGAAAACATATGCTCTAATGAGCTTCAATTCAGTTTAGAAATATGGGCAATCTTGAGCTTAACCATCCGATGGAGATAAAAACAGAAAACCACTTACGTTCCCAACTGTTCATAATTAAATATGGAAGCATGTTTAGATAACACCCAACCTAAGAAAGAGATTAAGAAGTGACAGATCCCATTCACCACCCAGGAAGGATTTAGCAAATGAATGTTTCATACTAAGGTACTTTCCAAGGAATATTGACATGTGAATACTTTGCCAATGGATTGATACAGCAAAAGGGACCAACCACCAGTTCTGATTTGTAGAGTGTTTTATCTCTGTAGGCATTCAAAAAGCCAAACAAGCAGTAATGTAAATTGGCTGATTGAATATACCTTCTCTCCAAAATTCCAAGCTATTTCTTAGAACTATTAACGTTAGAATTGTTGGGTTGTAGGGGTTCTCTGAGTCTGACTTTTCATTTGCAAACATTTTATAGCCAAATTCTTAGATACCCCAAAACATATCAATTCTTTAAAAAGATTGTTTTTCAAAAAGTATTTTGTTTTTGCATCATCATTTTTTGTGTTTCTAGGCATCTAAATTGTCCAACTTGTCAAAAAGAATTTTTGATAGTTTCCTTGTATTGTATTTTAATATCTTTTTCAGAGGTTCTGTCCTTTTGTGGATAAATTACTCCATTCCACTCTTCCATTGCATATCTACTTTCATATGGTAAGTCCATTGATTTATTCATAAGTTTTTTGTAAAAAGTAACTTTGTGTTCATTTAGAGCAGTGGTTACCACTGGTGGTCCACGAGAAAATTTTGGTGGTCTGCAGAAAAATTATTTGCATTTTTTATATTGCACTAAATCAGGGGGTCCTCAAACTACAATCCCTGGGCCAGATACGTGTAATTGAATGTTTGTGTTGCTGCAGAGAGTCTCTCCCTTTGGGATCTTTTTGTGTGGGCCAGAGGGGAGCAGAAATTCCAACTTGGGGTCTGCTTCAGTCTCCTGCTGCGGGGTTTTGAGCAAAGGCTGGAGAGAAGTGCCGCTGGTGGCGAAGAGCTGGAGGGCCTTGTTCCAGTGGGACGTGGCTTGGAACTGGCTGACCATCTCAGCCCGCTGAGCCTCCAGGTGCCGGTACCTGGCCTTGCACTCTTGCAGGTCTTGCACTCTTCTCTCTGCTTGGAAAGCCTATGCTTGTAATCTTCAGTAAGGTGCTTCTGTTGAGCCTCCTTCTCGGTCAGATCCAATTTGAACTGAGCCAGCAGTTTTGCCAACTCTTTCTGGTGGTGGATGCTTAACTACAACAACTGCTTCCTGTTGGGGCCCTAAGAAGGCAGGGCAGGCAGGCAAGGAGTGGCTGGGAGGGGAGGGTTGAGTAGAGGCTGGTGAGACGTCCCTCGACGTGAGTCACATCGAGTTGGCCACGCCCACCCAGTCACATGACCACCTAGCCACGCCACCCAGCTGGTCATTAGGCAGATCATATTAGTGATCTGTGGGATTAAAATTATGAATTTAGCGGTCCCTGAGGTCCGTAAGGTTGGTGACCCCTGATTTAGGACATAAATTCTCTCTATCAAAATCTTGGCCTCCTGTAAATTAGCTTCACCCTCCACATATCTACCATGATCCTCAGTCAGTATCTGTTCTGATTGTTTAGAAGTTTGTTTATGTTGTAATACTGCAGTTGCAACTATAAACTAACCAGCAAATACCAGTTAACTATACCATATGTTAACTGTCATTAAATGAATGGTTGTAAGTTGAGGACTATCTATGCTTCCTCCTGAATGGTAGGGAAGAGCGGGAGAGTCATTAATATGTCAATTGTGCTACAATCTTTCCTTTTGGCTAAAGTAACTATCTCAAAAACATTGAAAAAGTTTAAGGTAAATTTTATTTCCAGATAAATAATTTATTTAAAAAACAAGCGAACCACAAGAATTTTGAGGAATATTTTTATTAAAAAAATGTTTATTCACATTTTCACATTTTCCTCCCTTATTTTGCTACATTAATAAAGTATAGATTACGTTTCCCTGTAGCAAAAATATTGAGTACATATGCCTAAAACTGCTCCTTCAAATGATATATGCATCTATGATCTATTCTCAAATTAATATAAACTTCATTTCTTCTCTTTGGGTTTATTTTTTCATTGTCCTTCTTATCAACTTTGTCATTTTCCCCTATTGCTGATATTTATCTATTTCATTACAATGAAAAATAAACATAAAATTTCAAGTAGAGATATGTTGAACATTTTGGCTTTGGAACTGTAAAACATCTGTAACGTAAAGCATATCATTGTGTAGTTTTATCAGCTTACAGTCTCAAGAATAAAGTCTCCTTATGTCTGCTAAATATAAACCATTATTCACCTAAAAGGTTACATTCAAGGGCCACAATAAGGGGATGAATACTGGCACAGAGCTTTTAAAGATGAGGTAAGAATGATAAACCCTCAAGAATTAATGATCAGTCTGACTTACCTGATTTATTTAAAAGAATTCCTGTTGTATAGAAGAAATGTTCCACTTTTAAAAACTGTTGTGGCACTGTAAGATACGCTGTTACATTAGTGATATGGTGGTTTACAGGAAGTTTAATTAAATATTTTGGAAACTGAACGCTTGGCTGAGATTTCGCTTCTGAAAAATAGGTGAAATTTTAAACCAGGAATTTAGTAATGCTTTGTTTAAATAATTTTATGACCAAATAAGAAAAACGTTTTTCATCTCTTTCCAAGCAATTACATGTAGTTGCAAATGTTCTAGAATTACGCTACATGAAAGCTAACATTAAAAAGATGATAGCATAAGACAAAACAATGATGTATGCAGTATCCAATTACTAAGGTGATACAAACAGAGCTTATAAAGCTGTCTAAAAATATAACCAAACTTAGAAAAAAAAGATGAGCTTCATTTGTACACTCCCTCCTAACAAAAATATTCTTATACTGCTTTTGTCATCTTTAATCCCAGTTCAGAATGCTCTATCATCATTTATACTTTAATTCTAACCTGAAATAGATTTTGACAGGAAAATCAAGAGAGAATATCTGCCCTAGTCTTTTTCAACCACAAACACAGGTAGTCCTTGACTTACAACAGTTCATTTAGTGACCATTCAAAGTTACAATGGCACTGAAAAAGTGACTTATGACCAGGGGTGGGATTCAATTTTTTTAACAACCGGTTCTGTGGGTGTGGCGTAATTGGTGGACATGTGACTGGCTGGGTGTGGCCAACTCAACATCACTCACATCGAGGCAGGCATCTCCTCGCTTGGCCTCTCATGACTGTGGGGATGCTGCAACAGTCGTAAGTGTGAAAAATGGTCATAAGTCACTTTTTTCAATGGTCACTTCTCACAAGCAAAGTACCAGCAAAGGAGGGGAAAAAACTCCAGAGACTTTCCTGAAACAGGAAGTCTAGTCATGCCAAGAATGTAATAAGAATTAATGGAGAGGCAGTTTCTGTAAGCAACACCAGAATGTTTCCTTCCTGCTTTCCTTACAGGATTAGGCCAGTAATTTCTTCTAACAACCGGTTCTAGCGAATAGGTGTGAACCTGTAGAATCCCACCCCTGCTTATGACCGTTTTTCATACTTACATGTGATCAAAATTCAAATGCTTGGCAACTGACTCATACTTATGACCATTGCTGTGTCCCAAGGTCATGTGATCCCCTTTTAACAAGCAAAGTCCATGGAGATGCCAGATTTACTTAATAACCATGCTTGCACCCCATATATTAAAACACAAGCTGGAAACTCTACTGACTTCGGCACATGGCTATATCTTAAGAGAAAATGGTTTGCAAACCTGGGTATGTTCTGTTCTTACTTACCAGATAATTTCCCAGTGATTAAAACTGTATCATCAAATAGCCATATATTTGCTTGGCTTTGGGGGAACAATGAAAGTGTAACAGATGAATATACTGTAGGAGATAAAATAATACTATGTAAGTATATATTAAAACACTGTTGCCCTAAAGAGTATTAAAACTTAGATAGAAAAAGCTGAATCCTCTGAAAAACATAATTATTATTTTGATTTTGATTAAATAAGATTCAGGCTCAATTCCATGGATGTCCTTCTGAGGTCAGATTGTTGGGAGAAATATGCTGACTCTGTAAACCGCTTGAGAGGCGGTAAAGCACTGTAAAGCGGCATATAAGCCTAAGTGCTACTGCTATCATTGTATGACCAAAGTCCTAAATCTCTGAACATGTTTTTATATTTTTCTATATATTACTCATACACTTGACACACATTATTTTAAAAATAATAAAAATAATGGAAATTTATAGATTTTTGTATATAAGCCTAATACATTTGATTATAGACATTAACATAATGAAAAAGTATGGAAATAACTTCAGTTAAAATTTAGGAGTACAAATAGAAATTTGATTTTTACAAAGATCAGGATAGGATTTGCTTTCCTTTCTTCTTGCCTTGGGGAGAAGGAAATAGAAGATTTATGTCAGTTTGAGCATAATTCTTTGTAATTTTGCTAGACATGCTCTTTACTTTTTGGGTGAAGAATATATTCAGGTTTTTTTATTCATATGTATCTTAATAAAAAGAAATGGAGGTAACAATATATACAGAAACTTACATATTGATGTCTCTATTTCTCCTCCTTACATACAGAAAACCTTAATATGGATTTAAATTTTACATCTCATCTGCTAAACGTGTTATTTTTTTGGGGGGAAAGCATGAATATATGTCCATTTATGCATGCATATTGCTAGTTGAAAACACAAGTTATTTTCAACAAAGATTCAACCAGATGATACAATAAGAGAGATCTGAAAAACTGGGTTTGACAGGGAAAGTGTTAGCCAATGAATGCAAATTATACATAAATGGCAACAAAAGAGCAAATACATAAAATTCTGTACTATGGTAGAACATTTAGTAAAGATGGAAAATGGATTGACAAAATTTAATTGTGCAAAGGCCTTGTGAGAAATGAATGTTTATTAAAACAATAAATGTCTATGCGTAAGAGCATGTTCCTCCTCATTTTATTATATGGAAGTGAGGATTTGGTATGTTAGGAGAAATAAAGGTAAATTTAATGCAGTGAGAATGGATTATTTAAGTGGCATGTGTATAAAAAATAAAGGAGATTGGGTGAAGATTGAAAGGGTGATTAATACAGAAAAAAGCAAAAATAAGTGACCAGCATGAAATAAATGAATTAAGTGATTTGTTCAATGAAAATAAAAACCAAATCACAGAAAAAATATAAAAAAGTAAATGGATGGATAGATAGATAGATAGATAGATAGATAGATAGATAGATAGATAGATAGATAGATAGATAGATATTTATATACCGCTCCTCTCCCGAAGGACTCAGAGTGGTGTACAGCCATCCAATTAAAATAACATTAAAATATACAAAAATTAAAACTGAATTAAATAACCTGGCTGTAATAAACAGGTTAAAACCCCCACTATAAACCCTAAAATTAAAATACCCCAACCCTCTGATCGCCACTAGGGACCCCCAATTTAAAACCCCAATCTAAAATCAGCTCAAGCCGGCCTGGTCAAAGAGCCAGGTTTTCAAGGCATGCCTGAAGGTCCCCAGATCCGTGTCTGTACGCAACTCTGGAGGCAACCCATTCCAGAGGGCGGACGCCCCCACAGAGAAGGCCCTATTTCTCGGGGTCAACAGCCGGCACATAGATGCCGACGGGACCCGCAAGAGACCCTCCCTGTGAGAGCGCACCGGTCGGTGAGAAGAAACTGGCAGAATGATAGAAAGGAAGAGAAAAATGGAGAAGGCTAGATAAAAAGCATATGCCACCTAAAGAACTACAAAAATTATCTTTTAAAAATTGATTTAAATAAAATATTTTTAAAATGGTGTTGTTCAACTTGCTTACTTACTTGGCATTCTCCCAGTTTTCCAAGGTAAAGATGTTAACATGTAACCATCTTTATAAGAAACAATGGTTAAACTCAGGCCTAGCTGATAGGGAACCTGTATCAATACTGCTCCATTCTTTCCAGTTAGAGTAGAATTTGTTTTAGTATAGTTGACAAAAACGTCTACAACAGCGTGGTGTAGGTACTGATGACTGATTATATCATTAACTTGCACTTTTAGGGTAAACATAGGTCCTACAAGAAAAAGAAAAGAAAAGAAAAGAACAATCTCAATTATTTTAGTTAAATTCCAGATTTTTTTTAAAGAGTAGGGTCTTTGATTTCTTGGGGATGCATTTTTGAACATCTAGGAAAATATTTGCAGGTTTCATGACTTGAGAGAAAGCAAAATACAATCCATATTAAGTGGATTGCTAAGACTTCTATTGAGAAATAGATATTTGCATTTTCTTACTTATATGCTATAAAGCGTGCACTGATTTTGAAGACTCATAAGGATGACTCATGCATATTCCCACCTTCAAGTGAAAAGGTGGAGAGAAAGATAGAAGAGGAAAAAGTGTGATGTGAGCTAACTAGTACAAAGTTTCTCTGAATATTTATGAGGTACATGGTGGAAGGAATAGAATAAATACATTTCACCATGCAAGATTGATTTCAATCACAGTTCCTATTTGGTAGTTCACAGTTTTCTTCAACACATATTCAGTTACACAAATAACAATCAAAATATTATTTCATCTGAAACTAAATATAATTTTTATAGAATTTGGAAGCTGACGGTCTCTGAAAAATGACACGTACAGAGAGACAAAAGATTTGTGCACTCTATACGTTGCAAATGCAGAAAGATTATTTGCATCCTAATATAAAGTGCTGTATAATTGTTTTGCTAAGCTTTGTTCAGAAATAGTGAAGGATCTTAAATCTTATTTTTCTTGGAATATTTTGTTACCAAAAAGCAAATTCCCATACTCCCCCCGCCACCCCCACCCCCCCAAAAAAACCTTGTTTCTCCTGAAGATGCCATTTCACTATAACAGCTAATACTGTCATTCTATAGCTACTGTTTTGATTTTAAGGCCAAGAAAATTTAACCTGGAATAAAAATGCAAAGGTTAGAAAGCTGTTTCCAGAAAGCATGAATTAGGAAAGATAAATAATGTCCTTGCTTGATGGAATTGGTCCTGATTGGAAACGGAAGACATCAGATATGGAAGCACAAGTAGAACAGGATCATACTACAGATTGTGATGAACACAGCATCTCTAATTATTACAGAATTACATGTGGCCAGCAGGTTGTCTCGTGATAGGCATGCCCAAGTACACTAGGCATGCCCAAGTAGCAATGGACACCAGAAGGTGGACAAGTTCTGGTAGGGTGATGAAGTAGGGAAACACAAAGTAACAGATGCCTTGGAGTACAGGGCAATGAGGGCAACAGGGGCTTTGCTCCATGCTGCTGGGCCATGATGGCTGGTGCTTCATGATATAGTGCTGGGCCCATCTCATGTCATCCAGTCACATTTCCAATAATGAGGGTAGAAAAATGTATGGAAGGGGAACACAGCTGTTGCATTCACTGGACACTGGAAGATAGCCCTTCTTGGAAAATCAGGTGAGTCCAAGTATTGTACTGATTATTTATTGTAGAACTAAGAAAACCCACATTTATGTTCCCCAATTCACTACAGAACTTAATGGGAGTCTTTAGGACAGTCTCTTCTCCTCCTGATTTCCCTCACAGATTTGTTGAGGTGGCCATAAAATAAAAGGATCCCTCTCTAGTAGCTTACCTTGAGCTTCAAGAAGAAACACAGAATATAAATGCAATAAATAATCTAACCTGTTCAAGTTCACTAGCACACATTATTGTGCAAAGCAGCTTGCACATTGGCTCTATACTAGCAAGCTGGTATTCAGAAATAAACTAAGTGCTTTTTGCTTATTTATTAGTGCTACTTATTAATGTAATCAATAATGGGTGAATGCATATTAAAAGAACATATATCCTCCGTGGAGACAGCAATGGATTCCTGGACACTATGCTTTCAGATATGATGGATTACCACTTGAATTCCTGCCAATGAAGGCTGGCTCACATGTTTTCTATAGCTAATGTAAGGACAGACACTTATAGCATCATCTTCTGTTTTGCTTATAAACAAGTTCAAGATTCTGACATTCTTTTAATACATGTGGAGGCAGTCTCTCCTGTAACAAACTGTCCATGTTTAGGATAAAACTACTTATTTAGAAATCTCACTTCCGCAGATCCTAATAACTGGGTATCATCCTCTTCACAGCTGTTTAATGACCTAGTTTTGTTCAATATTCTCAAATATAGGACTATACGGCTATCATATAAAGGCTTCGGCTCCACAAATATATGCTTAAAGACAAGGACTGAACTGTAAAGGAATTACTACCAATTAAATATGCAGGCTTGGGATATAAAATGCTTTAAATTTTGTTTTCCAAATACTAAAAGAAATGCTTACTGAAGCCAGCACTTTCCAAATTCTGTTTTTATTCTCTCAAGAATACTTCTTAAATACAAATAGAATCTTGAATTTTATATTTGAATTGGCCCATATTTCATTATATGCATTCTGAACACCCTTTTCCTAAATTCTTATCTGCTAATAGTTATATACCATGACAGCTGCCCTTGGAAATCTGGGAAAAAATGGTTGGGGAGAGGGAGAGTAGTGCAAACTAAGGTAAACTAAGTGAGGATCTGGAAGGCAGCTGCAATGCTATGCAAAACAAATCAACTTCATGAGCTGTCAGAAATAGCAGTTGCTATGGGCTGCTGTTCAGGTTGCTGGACGTAAGGAGGATGATAACCGTAACAGAATGTCATTAGAGCTGACAGAGCCAGGGACTAGAAGAGTCCCTTAATAAGGCCTAGAATTTTACCATTGTTCCCATTGTCTGACAGGCTGATGAGAATCTGCCACTTTGAGTGGCAAGGAACTGGCTTGCATAGGGAGGAAAGGGGGGTTTCTCCTTTGCAGCACCCCCATGAGGTTTCTCCTTTGCTTCTCCACGTGATACTGTTCTGCTCGTAAGAACTTCTGTCATAATGTATGGAATTTCACATTCTCTTCCTCAGCATTAAATCAGTCCAGAAATCTTTTTACTGTCTTTTCAGTTTGCCCTATTTCAAAAATTCCTGATGTATGCTTCAGATTTTACTAAAAACTACCTCCAATATGCATTTCCGTCTCACTTGCTAAAGATCTTGGGAGCTCTCATATGCAGGGTGATTTATTTGGTCATAGTTGAATGAACACGATCATTTTCCATGTCTCACTCATGTTATTTCCTCCTCAGACTTATTAGGGATATGAAAGGTGCACTGACCTATAAAGAAGAAATCTGTTACGCCGAAGATACCAATCTTCTCACTGCATTAACTCAGCATGCACAGTATCACAGAAGGCCAACAATAAAAGTGGCTAATAGATTCAGCTCACCCCAGTAGAACAACTCAGAGGGAAGCTGTGCCTCTCTGTGTGAGTCTGTCACAGTTTTGGAGGTGGGCCAGGCACATAAACACAAAACTTTTTCCTCTAGTGAACTGATAAGCAGAAGGTGAGAATAGGAGCTCTGTTTCTCTTAGGAAGATGTTGCTACAGGAGAAAGAATGGCTACCGTGCTGCCACTATAGTAGGCCTGTCAAACTGAAGGCCCATGGGCAGGATGCGTCACATGCAGGCCACGCCCACCCAGCTCCGCAAAGGCAAAAGACATTGTGATATGTCACGATATGTCACGTGACGTGATCGAGTTTGACACCTGTGCACTATAGTCTTAAAAAAGAACAAAGTTAACTGAGGGAAGAATTGTCATTTGCATTTAAATGTACTATTCATGTTTCGTGCATTTTTTTAAATTCATAATGAATACTTCAAGAAAGAGGACCTCTAAACTGATTACCATTTCCATTCAAATATTAATTCCAAAACTTAATTAAATGGGGCTGTTTTAACTTTTCAGTGCATAAATCCTATTTTAAATTAATACAACAGGAATTGGTTTTTTTAACCTTTGTATTGCTGGAAAAGGCCATGAGAAAGTCATATTATGAATAAAATGATGATGTTACCTAGTTGGCTAATGAAGTGCCTGCAAGAAAATAACCAAACTCAGAGAGCACTAAGGACTCCACAGTTTAACCCTCAGCTACAAATATTCTCTTCTATTCCACATAATGATGACCTTCTAAATAAACTATAATTGGTATAGTAGTAAAGTACAATGCTTTATATCAATCTAGTCAATATGCAACCTAATTTGGGCTTCAGTTATTAAAAATACACTATAAAAACAGAACTTTTCATGTTTTTATTCTACCTGAATTGCTTAAAATCTGAAATTCTCCATAACTAGTAAAATGCAGAAATGATGGACAACAGCTAGTGACTCACTATTAATTTTCATTATTTATTGAATTGTATGGAAACTTACAAACAACACATAGGGCTATTTTTAACCTTGTTATTCTTGGTTACAGTAAGTATGTTGATCCAACTTTATATTTTAGTTCATCTCATGCATTCAAATTCCATATCAAAAGAGCAGCATTTACCTCCTTCCAGACCTCTGTTGAAATACATTGAATAATTCTGCTACAAACCTTTTCCTCCAGACCTCACTAACAGTCTGCCTCCTAAAATGGTATAGCCCATCCTGAGAACTGAACACATTTCTATATGGTTTGCAGATAACTGCATTTCTACATGCCTGTTCCTTAATAATGTTCTAAGTAAAGTATCCAAAACCAATTTTAATGCACAAGCAAAGAGACAAATATGATGAAAGAACAGAAGTTTCTGAGCATTATGCTGAAGCAAATTTCAATAAATTGAATTGTTTTATGGTCATATGCTCTTTGTCTACATCATTGTCATTCAACCTTAACAGCTTTAAATGTATGGACTTCAACTCCCAGAATTTCCCAGCAAACATTGCAAAAATTTGCAGAAAGCAAGAAGATCTGAGTATGTAGATTAGCTAGGAAACAAACATGGCTTGAATCAATTATTTCCTTACAGTTATTTGCTATAATTAAGTAAAAAATACACATTTAAAAAAAATCACTTAAAGCTGAAGTAATAAAAAATACATAAATGTATCCATACCACCTCATGAAATGGTTGTTTCCATGCCAAAGCTGATATATGGTGGTGGTTGTTTTTTTCCAAATAATCACATTCCAAATTCAGAACTCTGAGAAATAAGACCAGGTTTGTTTAAAATTCTAAAACTCAGCTGAACTTATAAAATCTTGATATAAAGTCCAAGCTGCACAGTCCGAGCTTTCTCAGTCTCCCACTTCGTTTGCTTATGAGCTGCACAATACCATGGACAATGATTTTATTGTTGTTAGTGCTAACTTATCAAAATTCATAAATCTTTTATAAATACTCTTCCTATCGATATTCCATATCTTACACAGAATTAATTGTATCTGCAAACAAAAGAATTTTATTTATCCTTAAGCTCTAAAGTAGCTTTGTCAATATGGAATGAACTTAAAGATATTAAGAATGTATCTGAAAAGAGATTGCCTAAGATCTAAAAAATAGAATCAAGCAAAGAGGATATCAGCCAAGAAGAGAAGCCAAAGCAAGCAAGAAAAAGATAGCAGAGAGGAATTTAACAAAGAATTTCGAAGAGTTGTTAGAAGAGTCAAAAAGCAGTATTACAACATAAGTAAAAGATATTGAAGAGGGAAACAGATAAAAAGAAATAGTCTTCCAAAAATTCACTAAAGTCAGAAGCTTGTTTTAACCTCAAATTGATATGCTAAGATGCCAATGGACAGATAAAAACTTAATACTATTTACAACTGCTGCCACATTAGTGATATCTTCTTATAATTTAATTTTTCTTTTTCTTTTGTAATTTATATGCCAACTGTGTCCCTGGCTTCTTTGCAAACTCAGACAAACCCAGATTATGCCTGAAAACATCTTTGAGGTTCTTAGCATAAGAAGCATTTTATAGACAAGAAATAACAGGCAAAACCAAATGGCTATCATGAGATACTATAATTTTGTCAAGGAGAAATCAAAATAAAATGATTAAAAACTGATAGCAAAGGCATATAGTTGCCAATGATTCTCAGATTTACAGTTTTTAAAAAGATTTAAAGTAGGCAAAAGAGTTTATGCTTCGAACATTATAAGACTGTTTGAAATTATGTACAAATGATGACTATGTAACTACTCAAATGTATAAACCTTTATTCAAATTTGAAGGAGAATAAGTAAAATAATGTCTGATGAAGTAGGCTAAACATTTTGGTTATAACATATAGATGGAAAATGAAAAAAATGTAATTGAAAGGATTGAAATTTATATTATACTATGAACCTTTGTTTTCATAAAAATGTACTATTGATATATTATCAGATAACTCTAGACCAGTTATCTAGAATGTATAAAGACAATTCAAATTTATGTTAGAAATGTGAACGATAAGAAGGGACATTTTATCATGCTTGGTAGACATATGAAAAAGCTAGAAAATTTTGGATTCAAATATATTCACTGATTCAGGGGCCTTTAAAGATTAATATACAATTAAGACCAAAGGATTTTCTTTCGGGATTGATGGACATATAGTTGGAAAACAGACCTGAAATTTTGTTTTTGTATATAACTGCAAGGTTATTGTATGCAGAAGAAATAGAAAGATTTGGTTTTGCCCACAATGGAGGAACGGTTGGTGAAAATGATGGAACTAGGCAAAATAAACAAATTGACTTATTTGATAAAAAGGACAATAAATTTATTGCTTACCTTTTATGGATTTTTAAATTAGATTATAAAGAGTCATGTTGTAATCTGAGTAGAAGGTAAATTTGTAACTGTACTTATAACTGCTATAAAGATTGGAAGTCTCTGCTTTTTTTTTCTTTTCTATTATTCTTTAAGCTTTTGCTCCATTTCTTCCATTTCTTTTTCTTTACTTTTTAGATCATATTAGTTTGCAGTAGTTTTATCTTCCCTTTTAACACTTTTAATAATACTGTATAAAAGAAATATGGCAAACAAAAGAAATAGTAAAGATTGTAATCAATTATGCCAGCAAATCTGGGAACATCATAGCAATATCTGGAAGATGTCAATCTACGTACTAATACCAAGGAAAAGAAACTCAACAGTGTGGAAACTACCATACAATATTTCTAATTTCACACATAAGTTAAAAAAAAAAACACTTAGGACCATCCAATATAGACTACAGCCATGGAGATGCCAGATATTCAAGCTATAAATATGATGGGGAAACCACTAATGCACAGCATCACTTTCTGATCCAGATAAACAGGCACTCAAAGATAGCAATAAATCACCAAGACTGACTGCTCTTAAAAGTAATCCAGACAAGACACACAAACCATGAGTCTAATACTACATTTATTGCAACATTACAATAACAGAATCCTGTAAGTTTGAAAATATTTCTCTCCTTCCTTAAAATTAGGGAGGGTTCCTTAATTTCCTTTCCAGAAAATTAGGGAGGGTTTCAAGATGCTTCCAAGACCCCCTTTCCTTCTGTGGGCTGCCATTCCTCTTAAATGCAGTTGTCCAGGCTGTGCTTCTCCCTCCTGTCTCCCCATGTCATTCCCATCTCCATTACAGATACATCCAGCCAAGGAGTAAATGTTATAAACTCTAGACAATATATGTGATCATCACAATATATTGTAGATTTGCAGTTCCCAAATAGTGTTCTGCAGTATCATCGAATGTTGCAGTAAATTCACAGGATTTCCACAGAATATTTTAACTTTGAACCTAACTACTGAATAGATGTAACTATTAGACATTTTATTTTTATTTATCCAATTTATCTAGCTGCCCATCTCAAACAAGTGACTCCAAAAAAAACCTAAAACAATACAAAATGGAGTCACTAAGGAAACAAGGTAAATTTGGGAACTTGTGATGTAGACAACTACATGAAACATTGCCATCATCATCATCCCCTTCAGCATTTTATCATGCATTTTATTTTTTTTATAAACTTATTTACACAGTCTTAATGACCAAGAGAGACTAATTTCTGAAGCAGCAATAGATGTCGATAACTAGCACAAAAGGAAAATTAAAAAACCAAATAAACTTATCTCCAGAACTCAGAAAAACTACGCTCAGCAATACGTTACGTTTGAATAATTTAATTCTCTCTCACTATTCTTGATTCATTTCAAATTACAAAAAAGGCCCTGAACACTTAACATCTCTTTGTAAAAAAAATAAAAGGTCCAAATGGCATGTGCTGTTTAATTGTATGAATTTCTGTCTAAAGAATATCACATTTTCTTCAACCCAGGGTTAGATTAGCATTCTTTGTACCACAAAAAATAGCTAGCAACTATAATAGCTATAATCACAATTCACACACACACACACACACACACACACACACACACACAAAACCCCTGGACCACCAACCTTTTGACATCCTTTCACTAGTTACATGTATGTAACTACAATACCTGGTATTCTTAGGAATTTGGCATAATGATGGGATCAATCAACTTTTCAGTCTGGTAATGCTTGTAGAGAGCATAGGGAATGGCCTTAAAGGTCAGCCAGAAAAGCTGCTAGCAAAAGTGAGGTCAGATAAGCAGGGCTTAAGCCCTTTCCAAGAAATTAATTTGAGAAAAGTTCTCCGACAGGCCTCTCCCTAGTAGTTCACCCAAAGATAAAGCAAAGAAGAGAATGACAGACACCAGTGTTCTAGAACAGGCTCCTTCTTCTAGTCATGGCTTTTATCTTAAAGGTAGCAAGCAAGTAAATAAACACAAAATAATATATAATATATAGAATGACCTCTAATCCATGACATACAGTAAACTTTTGGGTGGGGATGTGTGCAAAATGATGTTTAATGGTAAAGTTGTTCAAGCCTAAGATTCCTATCACCATCCTGCACCATGAAAGAATTCCATGCACTACTTTTGAACCTTTCAGAGCTGGTTGAAACATTTCTGATTCTAATATTCTAGGCACAGATACATTACTCCCCGCCCCCCACAGTACCGGACAATTGCCATAAAGTTGCCAATTTAAAAAGTCCCTTGGGTGACCAGACCACCAATTTTGAAGCAATGAAATACAATCTCTGGCTAGAGTTTATCAACAACTGGCTTGGCATGTAGTGTGACACACCACAGGAAATGTGAAGTCAAGCAGCCATAACTTTTACTGTAGAAAAACAGAACGTAAGGTATTGCTCAAGAACAGTTAGGTATGAAATATAGAAGGAATTAGAAACTGCTTCAGCTACTCCAAGAGAAATTTACATGAAAAAGAACTTAGCAAATATAGCTGGTTCATATGCACATGTGCACACACACTGCAACCTATATATTTTCAATTCACAACTTCTGTTGCATTGGTGCCAAGGCATGGACAGATAAATTAGCCCACACTAAATCTGATTACAATACACAACTCATTTTTTAAAGTCCCTTTTTATGAGCCTGTAATTCCTTAATTCAGGGTAGAGTCACCATCTTATAATTACTATTTATAATCAGAGATAACTACAGAATCCAACATATCTAAATATGTGTCATTACTTGACTTTATTTTTCTGCTTCAAAATAATGTATCAAACACCTGCTGTTAAATTAATTCAGGCACTGCTCATGAAACTTAACAGCTAAATCCATTTTAATAAATAATATATATGTGATAAAATATTTAGAGGGCAAGTTGATATTTATATGAAGGCAAGCTAATTTGTGGAAAGTGTTTTTTTTTTCAACTTTGTTCATTGAATTTTCAGAGGAAAGCAATCAATAGAGGCAAATATGAGGGCAGATAACAAGCTCAGAGAGCTCAAATAAAGCATCAATCTTATACAATCCTTATAGATTTGATTCTCTTACAAAAGAATTTAAGAGAAAATGTAGCATATGGCAAGTCATTACTTTCAAAAACCTCAAATTATAATGAAGAAATATACACTGACATGTATTATTTCAACAACAAAAATCAATTACTATAGAATAACTCCACATAATCAAGAAATCCTGCTCAAATGTCCATACAATTAAAATGTAGAAAGCATTCAATTCTTATATTAGCTTTCCCAAACTATCCAAATGGTTGGCCTACATATACCACCTAGAGTGCCCAACTGAGATTGAGTATTATGGAAGGTGCTATCCAATATAGCTAGTCAAACCAATTATACGTGTTGAATTTTGACCAAGGACATCTGGGTTCAAATCCTTCTCTTATTCGTGAAATGTATTATTTATTACTTGTTATTATTTGTTTATTATTCTCATTCTATATTTTGCATATCGAAGCTGAGGTTCTTAAAATGTAAGGCAATCTCCTAGTCCTATTCTATAGGATCAATTCTCAAGACTAATCTCCTGAGCCTGAATATGGTAGAGAAATATAGTGCCTCTAGCAAAACTATGATTAAGGCAAGGAAACAAGTACAAACAAGAATTACACACCCAGCCTAGTTGTCTCTTCCTCCTTGTTACTGTATGAAAACACAGATGTATTCTGGTATTTGGTATGATAACAGATTTGTTCATATACAGAATTCCTGTGTAAATCATTTTACTTATAGTTTTCAAAAAAATGTAGATGAATAATATATATATTATGATAAGGAGCTGATAAGGAGAGAGCCAGTGGTGTAGTGGCAATTACAACTGCCTCACATGTAATACTTCCCTGGTTCGAATCCCAGTAAGGGTATGGCTAGCTGAAGAGAGCTAACTAGCTCGAAATAGATCTATACTAGTCTCCCTTATTTATTATTTAAAATTATCAGCTTAAAAACCTTACACACACACACACATATATATATATATATATATATATATATATATACACACATAAAAAACAGTTAAGGAAAAAGGTGAATGAAAATGCAGAAAAGAAAAAGATTCTATAAAGAATGACTTCCATTCTTCTTTACAGTAGTCACAAGTAACCTTATTTTCTATCCTCCTCTTTTAGCTTCCATACATATTTCTTCTCTTCCTATATTCAATCTTTAATTAAGAAAAGCAAAAATCACTCAAGGCATTTTAACTGTTTTCGGGGGGGGGGGGGGGGGGGAGTCAATTAAGGGTTTTCAACATTTACAAAGGTACTTATTTTATCCCTGATCAAACAAAACAATTTTGCGTTCTTTCCTTTTCAAGTATCTTCTAATAGAAGCTTCTTTGGGTAGGATTATCTTTATGTTGAATTACTGTTGTATAATTTGATCTCTTGTCATCTTCCTGGGCAAGTGCTGGATCTGTGCACCCTGTCCATTTTTGTGTTCACATCTTCTCCTTCCCATACCATAAATTAGGATAGAATTTTGATGTTCCTCTCCTTAGTGCCTTCCCCAGGTTGTTTCAAAATTATTCTCAGTCTCAAATGAACTTTTTCCTCTCTTGATTCCAATGATGATATTCCAGGTCTTCATTCCTCAGGTTGTTTTCTGGGATCTCAATTTTTTCTTATATTTGTTTACTATTCTTGAAGCATTCATGACTTGCGTACTACATGTTGTATGGTATCTATTATATCTAAATATATAATTATTACACCAAATTCTGTATCAGAATCTGTGTCCTCACATCCTATTTTAAAAGGCTCTTATGGATCTACTTCCATAAAAAATTACTTCTGTACAATATTTTGAGCTGCTTTTGCTTTTCTGAATAACATTTCAGAATAAAACATGACATGTTCATAAACATTATTTCTTCAAGAAACAATTTCACACATAATTTTTAAAATTAACTTATTTCACCTTTACTAGGATTCTTCTGGATTTCTTTTCTCTTTCCAAATGTATGATATGTATTCAATATAAAATTTTGTTGTATCAGTTTCAGATTATCTTCAACCTGTTCCACCATAGTTCCACATCCTGAGCCTCATATAAACCAGATAAAAATCAAACTGTTTTATAAATTGAGCAAATTTTGAAGTGTTTATATTTGTTTTGTGACTGGTCACTGTAAAATATTTGATGTCATTACTTTAAACATAGTAAACAAATGTATTTGATTCCTGTTTTATCCATACTTTTCAGGTTTTAAGAGAAATAATAAATTTCCCATTATTTAAAAAAGCAATTAGTTAGCTGAAATCTCATATAACAGAATTTTCATTATTTTATCCCTGGAACAGTAACATACAGATTTCAGAAACTATGTAGCTCAGCTATGGATCAACAAATCAGTCTGTTTCTGATTTGTCAGTTTCACATTCAGGCCATAATAAATTCAGTTTTAATAGCACATTGAATTTTTTTAAAAAAGCCCCCCAAAATATGTGCAGTTATTTCTATCACATTTTCCATAATATGTTTTAAATCCTCACTTTATCATTATTCAGCTGTTGAAGCAAATAAATGTATTGGAAAATTCAGACAAATACACAGCTCATATGCCACACAGCCAGATAAATACAAATAAGCTCAGGTTGCATAAAAATGTGGATCAGAATTATCTCTTAATCTTATTAAAAAACCCACTTAATCACTATATCCTTCACATGGATGCTGCTTAACTATAGTCATATTTCCATAAAGAAAAAATGTATTCTTGACTCTCTCCAGAGATATATTCAAGCTACACTGAATTAAAATGATGCTTAAAACATAAATGATGAGCTGCTAACTTCAAGTAGTCCTGATCCAAACATTAAAAATAAGGTTTCATAATACAACAATGAGTATCAATTCTTTCATAGCACAACCATAATGCAGGAGAATCTGCAAAGCAAGATTGATTTCAGAATCTTCCTATGAAACATGGTACTCACTATTGGCAGGAAGGTATATATATATATGGGGAGGGCAGAAAGTACGCTCTCCTTGCTTAGCACTGTAAAACAAATGAGCTCATAGATTTGTATCAGAAAAGAGATAAAATATAGATTAGTCTTTACAGCCAAGATATACTTACTTTTAAGACATGTTCCCTATTACCTTACAAACTAAAGACCACTTTCAAGTGGCATATAAAATACATTGCAAAGCCACCACTTATCCTGGAAAGGATAACACAAAATGATATAATATTTGAAGACTTTAAGAGAAAAAGAGACAGCAAAGTACACTCTGATTAGGAAGAAAAAAACCCCACCTTTATCATAAAAAATTATAGGCAATGTCACAAGCCAACAGTTCTTTTGTAAATTAAACCATAAATTAAACCACCAAAGATGCAGTCACAGATCACTGGATACCTACACTCCTGGCTGGATGTGTCATGCATGGCATTATTTGAACCAATGCCCAATGAAAGCAGAAAATGGAGTTGCCTAATAGCACATTCAAATGCCAGCATTTGCATTAATGTAGAACTGTAAATGGTATCTACATATGGTATATACTGAATACATAGGTGCACATACAGACAAAACACAATTTTGATATGCAAAAAACCTCCAAAGCTATTTTGTTTAAATTATGGACCCCAGCCTACAAATCGGAGGCATCTTGTACAAGTAAGAATAAAATATTTTCCTTTCAGTGATTACAGGGGAATTGTGAAAGACAATCAAGTCGCCATATGCCAAAGGAGCTGCTTTCATATTCCCTTTAAAGTAGAGCTGCAGCTGCTCTTCTGGAGCCATTAAAAACCCAGCAGTGGGGAAGGAAGAGCAACTGGAGGGCTAATTCACACCTCCCAAGAGGCAAGGAAGACGCTTCATTAAGCATACAGTGGTCAAGACCCTTCCCCAGCAACCCTATCCATAAATAACAAGTGACACATGTGGTCTAATGTAATCCTCCTGAGAAAAGGGGAGTCTGCCAGACTCAAAGGAAAAGCTTAGACATCAAAGGGAAGGCACCTACCTACTACCTGGGGAAAAGCTGTCTGCAGGCACAAATTGAGGGGGAATGAAAACAAGCTAAAGGGAGAGGAGTGTTTACCCAGAAGAGATAAAAATAAGGTGGCAGATAAAAAAGAGGCACATTCTCTAGACAGGGAGCATTTTGGGACACATGTTTATGCTACTACACCATTATAATCCTCCCCACTAGAAGCCAAGCTCATTTCCCTACCTAGGAAAAAAACAACAACCCTTTCTAAAAATTGTGGAACCTTTTGATGAAGATCGCCCCTTCCGGGCTTGATTTCTTTTTCATTTTTTTTTTAACCTAAGAAAAATGAATTCTAGCCTCCTGTGCCCTTACCCATCCACCTAAAGGCAAGCACTGAGATGGATCTGACGCAAAGGATGCGATGGGGAGAAGACGACGGGGAAAGGGGCCGAGATGGCCGCAAAACTGTCAGAAAACAAGGAGGCCGTTTACATAATTGCGGGAGGGAGGACAGAGGGCCCCGGGAACGAGTAGATGCTCTCTGATCCTCTGCAAGCCTCGCGCATCTATCCAGTCTTCCAAGCGCCAGACCGCCATCCGCCACCCTAGAGAAAAGCCAAGTCCTACAAGGGAAAAAGGAAGCGCGAACTACTGCTTGCCGAGGAATAAAATGAAGGGAGAACCGAAGCAGACCTAAAGGAAAGGGAATGGCTGGAGGGAGGGAGGGAGAAGCATCCTTCGCAATGCCTCAGGCATCGAACGGGACGCCGAGGATGCCATTCAAAGCCAAATGCTGGGGGCGTTTGGGTCGCAGGGAAGAAAACCTTTGCCCAACCTCCAGGGCCGAAAAAAGAGCACCTACCTGGAGCAGCCATGGAGGAAGGCGGTGTCGATAAGCCGGCTCGCTGCTGAGGACGCCTGGTTAAGCCGACGGCGCCGGTGGCGGCCGCGGAGCCCGGGCGGCACTTCAGCAGCAAGAGGAGGAAAAACGTCGCGGCGGCCAATCCCAGCAGCGAAGAGGTCGGCGGACGCCCGCGAATCCCAGGCATGGCGGGCAGCCGGAGGGCAGCGGAGGCATATTGCGGGCGAGGAAGAGCGGCCAAACAGCGGGAGCGCAGCCGCCCGGCCGCAGCTGAGCCGCCGCGACACGAAAGACGCAGCTCCCGACTCCTTCACCCCGCACGCGCCTCCGCGCCGGCGGCAGGAGGCGGCTCTGCTGCAACCACGTGACACGGAGGGAGGAGGCAGAGGGAAGATGAGTCTTCCCCCGGGGAATTGTTTTATCGACCCTCACCTGTGCGTCGTTTGGTTTAGGGAGGTTCCCCCCCCCCCTTGGAGGCCACCTGGTCCCTTCCAGATGGTTTGTAAGTCAACACCCAGCACACGGTTCCCGACGACGCGAGATCCTGGGAGTTGTAGTTCGAAGTGTCTGGAAAGCTCCACTTAGATGTGGGACGGGGGGGGTTTCTGTCCTGCTGTTTTGAGGCAGCCTGCTGTCGTTTCTCTTGGCCTTTTGCCGAACTATCTTGTTGCCCAGAAATGGCATTAGGGTGCCCCTCTCCCGCCAAAATGCATAAATGCCTCAGGCGAATAAGGTTGGGGGCCTCAACGATCAAGCATCGAACATATACTGGTTTCATATTTTAACCTGGAACTCCCCTGGAGCCATAATCAAATAATAGATTATGTCCGCCCATATGGGTTTTATCTTAACTATTGGATCTAATCATTGCTAGCTCTGCCATGATGCAAAAACAGGTCCAAGTACAGATCCTGTTAACTGTGAGGCATTCGCATGAAATCTTAAAATCAAAGGCTGCGTTTGCAAAGAATGAGTCACCATAACCCCAACAGTTGATGACATCACTATGACACAACCCTGGAGAGTCAAAGACGCTGTGATTCACAAAAAGTACAGGTTTATACATCAAGTTCCAAATAACTTGGCAGCTAGCAACTTTTTAACATCAGTGTGGCATAAAATGTGGATCGGATTCGCCTGAAATCTCTTTGAAAACAGGTCACAAATTTTGTCAGCAGTCAGCCACCAGAAGTACAGATCTGAGAATTCTAACATTATTACACTGAAAGTGGTTTATTTGTGAAACATAAATCCTCAGTCTTCACAGACTTTTTTTTCAACAGGCATAAAGAGACAAATCACAACTGATACCATTTGGTTCTACAGCCAGGGTGTCAAACTCGCATTGTCATATCATCATGTCCTCACATGGCATATCACAATTTTTTTCCCCTTCACTAAAATGGGTGGTCGTGGCCAGTGTGTAACGCATCTGGCCTGTGGGCCGTGAGTTTGACACTCCTGCTCTACAGGGATACATAATGTTTACTTTATTTTGGATCCACCAGAAACCACAGAAAATTATCTTTTCCCTTATGCCAAATCTGTAAGTAGCCATGCTACTTACAAATTTGGCAGTTTTTATCTTCCACTTTGCAGCTGATATTTCAAGGTCTGCTGCCTGCAGTTCCAGAAGCAGAGCACTCCTCAATGCCCTATTAATTTGTTCCCTTGGTCAACAGGTCATGAAGATAATGGTCTTCAGCACAGTTAGGTCTACAACATATATCTATATATGTTATCATGGGTAATCACTTCTGCCCCCTACCCCACTTACTCACTCTAAGCTTTTAAAATATATCTCTGAAGCTTATGGTATATTGTAAGCAACAAATTTCACTTTAAATATTAAATCCCTGCCCGGATCTACATTTGTTTGCATTACAAGGACACAAAAAAGCCTTTGCATTTATGTTTACATGTAGATTGATCTTGTCCATGACTTAGAAGTTATTGAACTGGAAACAAGATCCTGATTTCAAGAGAAAAATAAGATTTACCAAAACAAATAAAGGTTAAAAAGAAAAAACAATTACAAATAACATATTCTACCATGACAGTCATCTGAGGATTCTTAATTAAAAAATAAAATTACTGATCTAACATTATTAACATTAGCGTTTGCTCCCTAGAAATGAAAAATAATCAGCATCACTTTAATTTTGAAAATGGATGGTGAGGGCACAGAAAATTTGGAGACATAATAGCAATAGCACTTTATAGCCCCCTCTCTAAGCAGTTTACAGAATCAGCCTATTGTCCCCAACAATCTGGGTCCTCATTTTACTCACCTCGGAAGGATGGAAGGCTGAGTCAACCTTGAGCTTGGTAGGATTTGAACTGCCAAATAACCACAATAGGTAAAATGATAGAAAGTATTACTAAAAAGAAAATAATACTGATGCAAAAACAAGCTTTGAAGAGAAGGGACCATTTAAGCTTTTTCTTGCCTTGTGAATCCAGATTTCTTTTAACTCAACACTGTATACATGGGCACAACATTTTATCAACGCTGTGTACATGAACTTTTTAAAAAATGGTAAAATCATTCTTCAAAGACTACGGAATAAATATAGCAGCTCTGGAATAAAAGGATAAGTCCCCAAAACCTGGAAGTAGAATACAGGGATAAATTAACAATTTCAAATTAAAGAGTTGTTCTGCACGAGTAATATCAAGCATGGAATTTGGGGGAGATTGTAAAAGAGCAATACTAAAGAGAGAGCAACGAATTGGGTAGGTTTACTAATGATCCCATATTGCCCTGGATAGTAAATAAAATAAGAATTGCAATGAAACCCTAAGGGAACACTTCAAACTGGGTGAATGGTTGCTTTTAACTTTGAGCAGAAGCAGGAAAAAATAGAGATGGTAGATGTATATCATACATCATACACAGAAAATGTACATAGTGGATGTGCCCTGCCCCCTGGGCTCATAATATTAGAACTCTGACTCATTTATTAAAAAACAATGCAAGCAATTCAGAAGTGGTAAAAGAAAATATTTTACGCAATGCATTGTTAAGCTATGAAATCTGCTGCCATCAGACGTGGCTAGGTCAGCAGTTCTGGACTAGACAAACATAAGAAGAATCAGGCTATTTGGACGTGCTCCAGCATGAATCACAGACAGTGCCTTTCACAGACCAGCTAGTGATATGTGGAAGAGAGCTATTGCTTTCTATTTCAGAGATCCCCAAACCTCAGTCTGTGGTCTGCAGCCATAGAAGTGGTGGGTGAGCGTGCATGCATGCAAAACCACTCCCCCTCCCCACCGCTGCTGCTGTTTCCATCACAAGCTGAAAAGATTGGGGGATGCTGTTCTACTCTATGTCTGTAAACTTCATGAATTCCTTCGACTTGACTCTTCATTTATATGACATGCTGGATTGAAACCATTATGCCATGATACAGCCCTTTTCAAGATTAGGTCATTTCCACAAAATGCAATATGTTGTCCACATTGCAGTTAGAATGTTCTTCAGTTTAGGAGCGTTTTGAGGTATTTTTTGTGCATTACTGTAATTAAAAAATAGGGCTTTCTCTGAATATGTGCAACCTTATCTTAATGACAGGATATGTGTAATAATAATATTTATTTATTTTTTCCTGGTAGAAATCCTGTACTTCTAGAAAGTAAAGGGTTGAGGAAGATTGCTTTTGTCGTGGTCTGAAGTGCACACCATGAGGAACTTACACTCTCTTATAATTCATTAGGTTAATGGGACAGCAGGCTGATCCCCCACTAAGCAAACTCAAGTAGGCTTTTTCTAATCTAATGATCATCAATCAGCTGCTGTTGTTGCAAGTTGGCTTTGCTGGAAGCATTAGAATGCAACTTTAAAAAAATAAATCTCTCACCTTCACATTAACCAAAGTGTGGGAAAAAATTAGTGATTATTTGTTTGCCAAAGAGATTTCCTATTAATTTAAAACTGGTGCTTGGTATACTGTATTTTATTATCCATAGAAAGCATTTGATTTTTGTTTCCAAGAAAATACAAGAGATATTCCACTGAGATTGTTTAGCAAAAATGATTGTGTGTTGTTATTGCTGGACATGGAGCTCTCTTGGAGATGATGTGAATGTGTACAAGGACATCAAATGTTGCTGACAGGAAACTCACGGTAGCTTGCTAACTTCAGTGTCTTATCCAGTCTTGAGTAGTATTTTCCGTTCCTGTATATAAATCTCCATATACCAGAATAACTTTGTTGGTCCTTTAAATGACCCAAGGCAGAGGTGGTATTCAGCAGGTTCTGACCAGTTCTGGAGAACCAGTAGTGGAAATTTTGAGTATTTCAGAGAACCGATAGCAGAAACTTTGAGTAGTTCGGAATACCACTTCTGATTGTCCCCGCCCCCATCTATTCTCTCTTCCCAAGTCCCAGCTGATTGGCTGGGTCTTCTTTTGTTCCGTGCACAGGAGAACTGAACTGGAAAGCAGGTTAGTGGGGTGGGGAGGGAATGGGGATTTTGCAGTATCCTTCCCCTGCTACTCCCACCAAGCCATGCCCACCAAGTCAAGCCACTCCCACCAAGCCACGCCCACAGAACCGGTAGTAAAAAAATTGAATCCCACCACTGGCCCAAGGTATATCTTTTTATGGAAAAAGCTACATAGCTACCCAGATTTTAAGAAGAGATTGGACAACCATCTGTCTGAAATGCAGCTAAGGTTTTTCCTGCTTGAGCAGAAGGTTGGACTAGAACAGGGGTCGCCAACCTTTTGGACCTCAGGCATCACCAAACTCATAATTTTAGATCCCAGGGACCACTAACTGGTTCTGTGGGTATGGCCTAATTTTGGGTGTGGCTTGGTGGTCATGTGACTGGCTGGGCATTGCTTGTATGTAAATATTATAAATATTTCTATAAATATTGAATTTTTTATAAAAAAAGAGAAACTTTTACCCAAAATCAGGCAAAGTAGGCAGGCAGATTGAGTTGCTCACAGAATCACAGATTCAGAGATCTACCTATCTGCCATTGGCTAGCTCAGTCTGTCATATAAAATTTGCTTGCAAGCAAACTCACAAAATTAACTCACAGCACACCATGCATGTACCTGTAAATATGATTTTTTTATTTTAAAAAAGAGCAACTCTTACCCCAAATCAGGCAAAGCAGGCAGATTGAGTTGCTCACAGAATCATTCAGTGATCTATCTATCTGCCATCGGCTAGCTCAGTCTCTCAAATTTGCTTGCCGTGAGTCTGCACTGAATTTGCTTGCAAGCAAACCTTCAGTCCTAAGGGAGGTTCGGCTGTGCTGAGCTGAAGATCTAAAGATTAGCTAGAAAGCAAGAAATCCAACCATTTCCTTCTTCCTAGCTAATCTAAATCTCCCGGCACAGCAGAACAGATGATGGTAGAAAAAGGAAAAATAGAAATTTAGCAGGCAAGTTTACCGGGTAAGGAGTGAGTGGGCAGGGAGGGTTCCCGCGGGCCATGTGGGTGGCGCAGCCTTGTGTTTCTGCACAGCCTGGATTAATTGCTTTGTGGGGGTGCTCTGGGGGTGAGATTTCTCTGTGGTCCACCAACATTTTCTCACGGCCCCCCCAGTGGGCCGCGGCCCACTGGTTGGCAACCACTGGACTAGAAGACTTCCTAGGTCCCTTCCAATCCTGTTGTTCTGTAAAGTAGCAAAAGATTGTTTCCCCCCCCCTGCTAAAATGGAGAAAAATACCCAGAATGATGAGCATATTAAAAACTAGCTTGATACCCGTGCTTCGCTACGAAACTATGTGGTCGTGATTAGTTTTTTGGGAGGAAAATAGGGGGAAAAAATTGTGCCTCTGCCTACCAGCATCCATTGGTATTCATTTGACTAGCTTCCTGTCAGTATGTGACAGAGTTGAGGGCTGTTTGGAAAGTAAAACAGTATTTGCTATGTGAGCAGAGACAGCAAGGAGCCTGGGCGTGGCTTAGCTCAACTGTTCTGTACTAAAGCTGGTTGCTGCTGTGAAACTAAAACTGAAAGTCCTCTCTGCTTCAGATTTCTTTTCAGGTGGGGAGGGGGAGTAGAACTCCTTAGTATCAGAGTGTGTTAATAATAATAATATACGAAATACTAATGCTGTGATGGTCATTTCAAAAAATCCTTTCTTAGTGAGTACCTAGAAGCCAAGAGGAACATACGTACCAAATTTGAAGTTTGTAGGCTTTATGGTTCTGGAGATTTTGTAATAATGCGTGAGTATTTTGCTTTTATATAGATTTGATCACTATCAAACAGCAAGTATTTTACTGATTATTTTTGTTAGTATTTTGAGAGTTATTTCTACCATCTATTACCAGTGGATTACCAGGATATTATAGAAATTGTCAAAAAAAAGGAGATAATTCTATCGTTTTTCAATCTCTTCATACTCGAAGAGTGGATGGCAGTTATAGCTAGGAAAATCTTTTTGCAACTTCGTGTTGTGTACCAGTTGCACCTTGTGCTCAGTCACTCATGCCCTTGTCATCTCGTTTTGATTTCTGCAATGCCATCTAACATTTTAGTATTTATTTTAGTATTTATTTGTCAATTGCTTACAAGATACAGGTATAAGAATATAGTTTTGAATAATGAGATAGATACTTGTAAGAAAAATAAAAAGAAACAGTAGGTCAGGGACGGTAGACACGATTGGTGCGCTTATGCACCCCCTACAGGCTCTTAGGAAAGGGGTGAGGTCAATAGTAGACAGTCTAAGGTTAAAGTTTTTGGGGTTTGAGGAAGAAACCAGAGTCAGGTAGAGTATTCCAGACATCGACCACTCTGTTGCTGAAGTTGTATTTCCTGCAGTCAAGTTTGGTGCAATTAACCTTGAGTTTGTATCTATTGTGAGCTCTTGTATTGTTATGATTGAAGCCGAAGTATTCATTTGCAGGTAGGACATTGCAATGTATGATTTTATACACTATACTTAGATCGGACCGGAGGCGGCGTAGTTCTAGATTTTCTAGGTCTAGAGTTTCAAGTCTGATGGCATAAGGTATTCTGCAATGAGTAGAGGAGCGGAGAACTCTTCTTGTGAAATATTTCTGGACTTTTTCAATTGTGTTAATATCAGATATATGATATGGGTTCCAGACTGATGAGCTGTATTCAAGCATAGGTCTAGCAAATGTTTTGAAAATGAAAAGAGTATTTGTAAGCTGATTCGGAACACAACAGTACAGACAGTAGTGGAGGCTCGTAGGGTGGCACATGGAACGCTGCTGATATGCCAGCCACATTGGTTGCCAGTTTGCTTCCAGATCAAATTAAGGTGTTATCATATTTAGAGCCTTTCATGGCATGGGACCTGGTTATCAGAAGAACCATCTTGCTCCTACAGGATGAATCCACCCTACTTGGTCCAGTAGAGGAGGCTTTCTATAGATCCCAGTGACCAAGGAATTTCAATTGCAGGAGTTGAGATCATGCTCCTGAAGGCTTCTGTCCCCTTTGCAAAATGCTTTCCCCGCAGGCAACGGTGGCCTGCAGAGGTGCAGAAAGTATTTTGCAAGAGTCAGAAGCGTCCAGGGACAAAGTCTGCCTCTCTCAAAGATACAGATGTCCCAATACATTGCAAAGTCCTACCTGTCAATGAATACTTCAGCTTCAACCATAACAACACAAGAGCAAACAATAGATACAAACTCAAGGTTAATCGCACCAAACTTGATTGCAGGAAATACGACTTCAGCAACAGAGTGGTCAATGTCTGGAATACTCTACCTGACTCTGTGGTTTCTTCCCCAAGCACTTTAACCTTAGACTGTCTACTATTGACCTCACCCCTTTCCTAAAAAGTCTGTAGGGGCGTGCATAAGCGCACCAACGTGCCTACTGTCCTTGTCCTATTGTTTCTTTTATATTTTATTTTTCTTATATGTATCCATGTATTCATAACTATGTTTTACTTATACCTATTATCTTGTAAGCAATTGACAAATATAATAAATAAATAAAGTTGTAATAGATATTCCCTCCAGTGGAGTTTTTATTTGGCCTCCACTCTCCTGTCTTTTTATAAGAGCAGCGACAACTTTATATGAAAATACAAAAGATGCCATACTTTTCATTGTACATTGTTGTTCTCCAGAATGTTGGAAATACTCCAGAGGAAACTGGTGGAGCATGAGGAATTCTTCAACAGGTTGAAGAGTACGGAAGCAGAATTTAGTTTAATAACTAATTTGTAATAATCATTATACATTACAAGAACACAAAACCACGCCAGTGCCATGGAGTTTTCATCACTGTGTTTTCCCTCTACCTTTAATGCCTCTGTAGAGTAATATCTGTTGCACAGAGATCTGGATACATAATACAGGAATTATGGCTAAAAAGCTCTATGCTGATTCTGTTCATTCAGAAGTACTGAACACGTCTTGGACTAATTCTGTTCCTTCAGGTTGGTCATTGATATATCTGGGCAGAAAAGTGTATACGAAAGCTTTATGTTCCACCGAACACTTGTCAAAATAGCCCAGTCATTCATAGTTCATAAAATATATTTGAACAGTCATCTATGCAAGTGAAGCTATTTGGGAAGGAGATCAAGTGAGTAAAATTTGTATGTACAGAATATGAATGAAAGGTGGTTGATGTGCTTGCAGTTTCTTACATTCAAAACTTTATTTATTCAGGTAAGTGTTCATTCAGTAATACAAGCCAATTCACAAGTAGAACACACACACACACACACACCCTCCTGTCTTTTTTCCTCTGATATTAGTTCAGACTCACTGTTTCTCTCTGATACATAAATGCCACTGCTGGTCAGCAAGAATAAAGTAATCGATAGTAAAAAAAAAAATCAATATACATGTATATGTGAACTGGACCATATGTCAAACACTGCAGTTCAGCCTATTTAGATTTTGCTGTTCAGCAAAACTAAAGAAAAATATTTAGGAAAACTAGTAACATTTCTCAGACATTGAAAGCTTTATAATATCAATGGCTGAACATATAAGCTTGACAGCTCTTATATGTGGGACCCATTTATCTTTACAGTAACCAAAGAAATCATAGTAATCGTATATATAGTAATAAAAATTTCTTTTATTTCTCAACTAAATCATACCTTTACATTTTCCCCATAATAAAGCAAGAAAAAATGTCTAAAATGAAGCCCTAAGAATTTCGTTTTAGAATTGCTTAATGTACTTGGCCTCAATGATCTCCATAAACAAACTCTTCATATAAACCCTTCCATTTTTATCGACGTTCTGAACTGAGGTATACGCTTACCTGTGTACTGAAAATCCCTGCCAGGATCCCAGAAAACCTCAAAAAGTTCCATTCACTCCAGTGGTCTTAAGAGAGATCTTTAAAGCTCACAGGTATTTGAAAGGAATGGGTGATTGAAGAGACAAGGAACAAACATGTGTGACACAAACTCAATTACTTATGTACTTGTGCAGGGGTGTCAAAACTCAAGCCCCCTGGGCCAGATCCAGCCCATGGGGTGCTTAGATCTGGCCCGTGGGGCTGCCCTGGAAACAGCAAAGTACCAACCCGCAGTGCCCCTGTCAGCAAAAATGAAGCTCGGGAGGGACACTTGTGGCCCCCCCCCGAGCTACATATTTGCCAGCAGAGGGTTGCAGGAAGCTGTCATGGCTGAAAACGGAGCTTGGGAGCCCGTTTTTACTGGCAGAGCACTCGTACCTCCACAGCTGCCTCCAATACAAGCAATGTTGAGCTGGCCATGAGGTCAAACACAACCCTGATACAGCCCTCAATGACATCAAGTTTGAGACTCCTGTACTTTGTGTGCAATTTTGTGATGCCAGGACCAAAGGATGGTGCATTGTACTCTACATAGTTTGTCATTTTAGTGCAGTTCTGGCTAAGGATAGATGTCTGGGTTGAGGTGTTATTTTTGTCCAACATCAGCATGTTTATTTATTGATAACATTTATATAGCCTCCCTCTTATAATCAATTTTGGGTGGTTCCCAATCAGCAGCATGTTTTTTGCACTTTATTCAGAACAAACATTTCTCTCTCTCCAGTATTCCCAAGCTTTCAGTTACAGAGTTCTTTTTTACAATTGTACCTTGAAATTCAAGCAATTTTGTTTGACACTACACTCTGATGTTGTTGGCGGGAATGTAGCAAATCAAGTGCAAAAACTGTGGGATGGATACAAAGTCTGGGCATAAAATTGGGGGAAGGCTAGGTGCGCTCCATTAAAAACCACGTTGTTCCTCAGCATCATTCCTGCTTGGCCACTAAAACAATAACTAACACAACATTTATTGTTAGGTTTATAGATGGGAGTGTATTTAGTTTGGGAATACCAGAACTTTTGTTGGCCAAGTTTGCATTTAACATTTGAGTTAGGGGAGCTGAAGGCCACAGATCATTGGGGTCTTATCTCGCATGTAAACAGGGTAAATCTTGAGAGAACACTGGGGGTATATTTTTTTAACCATGATAGTCCTTTGTAAAGGCTTAAACTAGAGTTTCTATGGGCTTTCCATCCCAGAATGGTAGGAAACTACTGTTAGTATTCAGCAATCATTTTTCAAAGAGGGTTGGAAAAGGTGGCTTAAAGATCAGTTGTAAGCTGAAGGTCTCAAATTGACCATCTATAATTTACTTTATAATAACTACGAACATAGGACCCAGGATCGATTATGATACTACTTTCTGAGATGAGGATGATGTTCCTTTAAAATTATTATGAAAACAATACATTTAAAGGAATTTTAAAAAAATCTATATGAAAAGTAGAGTTGAAATCTGTAATGTGTGTCTGATGAAGCTCTACAGGAATAGCAGACAGCTTACTGAAATCACTATAGTATGGGTTTTATTGTTTTAAAATACCTGAAGTCTTTCAAAATCTTCTTTTAACCAGAAATTATTTCAAACTATTTGTAAACCTGGAGCTTCAAAACACAATTAAATAATACAGGAACATCTTGGAATTACTTATCCTTAATGTAGAATTTGGACTACTTGGCACAGATTTTGATTTTTTTTAATGTAAAAAAAAACACAGAAAATTAAAAAAGCGTATCAGAAAATGATTGCATGAATCAAATCAATTTCATGATGCTACATAAAACTGGATATAGGAACTGGTAAATGGATCTATGATCTTCCATACAACCAAAGTACATCTTTCCAGATGAAAGTTTCCATAAAATGGACGGCAAGTCCTTAAATAGGAACCACATCATGGCGACAGTGAGGTCCTCTTCTATACAGAAGTTATCCCTAAATAGTCAATTGAAGTAGATCTGTCAGTATTTCACTTAATGCTTCGTGCTGTTCATATCTCCAGCTTAGAAAAGATGAAAAAATTCTTCAGAAACTGGTGAGTACCTTGGGAAAGTCCAGTTAAGAAGTTCAAGAGCAGGTCTTCGGTTTATGTTCATGTTCTCTAGACAGATGTAGTTGCTACAAGTTTGCAAGTAGTGGAGGAGCTCAAGTTGTACCAATAAAAAATAAAATAAAAACAAACCAACCCCCTATCTCCTCACTTTGCCTTTTGGGCATAGTAAGCAAAATTGTGGCACTAAAATACATTAGTCAGTGCACCTGTATTAATCAGAAATGTGAACGTGATTAATATGAGAGAAACAAACATGTCACTTCAGTTCCCAGTTAATTTTGCCAATAGCAAAAAAGGCCTTTGCTATGCAGTCCTCAAGGATCAAAATGCATATTTCTAAAGGAAGTTGTCAATCATTCTAAATCTTTTGGTAAAAGGCGCAGTTAAAATACTGCTTAAGCTTCTGAGGTCCCTTCTCCATTTTCATGAGGTTGCAGTTGTTCTCTTTCTTGTTCTTCCTGAGGTGGCCGCACACGTTTGAAGAAACCCACCTATAATGTAGAGAATACATTATATAGCAGGAAGTGGGATAATGTCAGGTGCAAGCAACCAGAAAAACTCCATGAACAGACCAAAGCAGTTTCTTTATTGTTGATAAAGAACCTTTGTTGTCAATACATATAAAGCCTATTTATAAGAATCTCACCAGACTGACTGCATTCTCTCAAGAACCTATAGATAAAAGTTTTAATAGTCTTGCCTCTGCCATTTCCTCCCATGAAGCAACACTGCTGGAACACCTTTTTATTCCTTCCTCTCCTTTAGTTGATGATTCCACCAGAGATATAGCAATTATTATCAAACTTTTGTTTCCATACAAAGCTTGAGGCTAGTGAGCCTGTTGATTAATGGTATTATATCAGAAAAATTGGAAAGATCTGAAATACTGTACTAGTATAATCCTCTCACACAGAACATGCATTTTTGTATTAATTTATGCATGCCGATTTCTATCATTTCCACAGAGAACCTTCAAACAATAGTTTCAGCCAAGAGATTTCAATTTAATTTTCAGCTTTCTCTTCTTCCCAGGAAAAATTGGCAAATGGCCATGGACAATATTTTAAAAATATTTCAATCTTGTCTGCAAGTTGAAATGTTCCAGCTTTGCAATCACTGATCTGATCTCCTTGCTGGCAGGATAAAAATAGGGATGAAGACACATTCTCTTTCTCCCTCCCTCTCTCTCTCTCTTTCTCTATCTCTCACATACACACACGAGTCTCTTTTCAAGCAATGGAAAGGAAAAGAATCCCACTGTTATTTATTTATTTTAAACGTCTTATATGACTACCCATCTTACATAACAGTAATTCTGAATGGCTCACAAAACCACAACAAAAGAACCATACAATCAGCATCAAAATAACTCTAGTTGCTCCCAAATATGAATCCCTCAAACCTGAACATTCACCTTTACTGAGCTCCAGTCACACCTTAGCTCATAACTTGGAGGAAGAGCCAGATCTTTCAGGCCTTTTGGAAAGCTAGAAAGGTAAGGTCCTACTGGAACTTCACAGGGCAGGAGCAGGCATGGAGAAAGCATGCTTTGTAGGCTCCATAGTGTAATTGAACAGTACCTCAACTCTCCTTGATATTTCCAGAAGGGTCAAAAAGTCAGAGAGAGTCTGCCCCTCAATAATCAGGCTTTATGCTATGAAGGTCTTTATAGGTAACAGACAGCATCTTGAACTGCATCCATTTCTTTTTGCGGGGGCTTTCCAAAAAGTGAGTTTTCTCAATCACAAGGAGAACCCATCTATTTATTTCAATCTAACAAAGCCAATACTTCCCCAGTTCATAGTTACGAAACTTTCAGGTCTCCACGCTGGGTTATAATGAGAGATTATTTCAAACATTTAGTTTATTTTTAATGAAAATGGACAGGATTTCATTAAATACTCACTTACCTTGTGCATTATAAAAACTAGAAGGGCCAAAAGTAATAATCCTGCTAAGACAGCCAGTATGATTACCCATACTTGCACTGTTATTGGTGCTGGCTGAATACCCCACAAAATGTTTGTGGTAACCTAAAAAAGAAAGAAATGTCAAAATATTTTACTGAAAAATGGGTCAGATAAACCAGGTCAGGGATATAAATAGGAACTTCATAACATGGTACAAGATTTTCACCACCATCTGATAGGCTGAACTACATATTCCACAATGAAAGTCATAGAAGAAAGTTTAATTGGCTTATGATTGAAAACCTACAATATGGAGGTTCTCTCTGCTGCAACAGAATCTGTAAAATCAAGCTTTCTATAACATTTCATAGAAATAAAAAAGTACGTTTCTAGCCCTTAAGACAACAAGAATATGGTTTGAAAGACTAAGGTATTGGAATTCAGAAGGTAGGGAGACACAATTTTAACAAAGGGATGGAGACAGAACCTCAGGGCTATTTATATCTCCTACTATGCCTTCTGCTTGAGATTCTCCATCCAGCTGAAAGTCAAATGCACAGAGGTATCTTAGGAAGCTTGTGCATGGTATTATAAAAATCAAAACAGAAGGCCTTTAAAGCACAACGTTTTCTGGCTTAATTTTATTGGCTTTTATGGAACTAAATTAAATCCAGCCCATGTTTGCCAAGTGAAGACCATTCTAAACTGTGCTATAAGATAAGACTGTCTAGTCTCAGCTAGATTATTTTTATAAATAGGAAACCTAAGCAAGTGTTATTTTGCGTGTAAACAGCTGCTCCCCTCCACCCCTAACAAGTCCAAATTGAGTCCAAATTGGACAGCAGTCTTTAGATCACGTCCAAAGCTCTTTAAAAGACTCAAATTTAATAAACACTTAAACAGCATGTAATCAGATGGTATAAATCTGACTACCAACTGTGTAATATTGCCTAGCAAAAACAGCAGAAGCTGATCAGATAATTGTTTCATTTCATATTAATTACACTGACAACGTTAAAACTACTTTTGGTTATCAAACAGCTTACTACTGTAGAATTGTGGACATCTTCAGGAAAAGAAAGATTCTTGTAGGGGAACTCAATGACATTGAAAGAAGCTGATGACTTGAGAGAATAGGAGTGGTTTTGGTTTTCTTTCTGTCATGGAATAATTACAGAGAAATGTTTTATTAGAATTAGTTATTATCTGTACTCAGGAGCAGAGTGAAACTGCAGGAATAGGTACCAAATACTTACAGTCATGAAAGTCTGAGCCCAAAGGCGAGATTTCAAATAGAGAATTGCAGTTTTTCCCCTCTCTAGGCGACCAACTTGGCAAAATATTTTTAAACAATCTGCATTTCCACAACCCTGGCATTTAAAAAGAAGGAGGATGAAAAGAACAGTTGGTTTTATTTAGTTACTCAGCTACTTTTTAGGTTTAATTTAGAGACTGTTATTTTCTAGCCCAAGAGTTGGTAATACAACCACACAATCACATAAAGTTCCATGCAGAAAAGGAGCAGAATTTCAATTGCATGGTTGTGGTTGCTATCATGACTTTTTGACCCATGAACGCTCTGGTAATATTCATAAAATTATATTGTACAGCATATTGTACATTAGCCTCTTAACAAATTTACTGTAGGAACAAAGATGGAGATATAATTGAAAGAAAATATCAGAATTTTAAATAGGCTTTTCTTGCTTCTGCACCTCTGTATTATTTGATTTGTAAGTCAAGATTGTAATACCAAAAATTATGTTTTATATTTTTAGTTGATATCCATATGATGCGATCTTATGCCTGTATTACTTTAAGCAAAATCAAGTAAAAGGGAACAAGTGTCTCTTTTCATTGCTCTTCCTTTCATCATACCTTTATAATGAAGCACTTTTAAAAATATGGTGCCATTACCCTTGAAATAAAGAAGCCCTTAGTACATCCTCTTAAGAACTCTACAAGTGAAACTCAAAAAATTAGAATATCGTGCAAAAGTTCATTTATTTCAGTAATGCAACTTAAAAAGTGAACCTAATATATGAGATAGACTCATTACATGCAAAGTAAGATAATTCAAGCTGTGATTTGTTATAATTGAGATGATTATGGCTTACAGCTCATGAAAACCCCAAATCCACAATCTTGGAAAATTAGAATATTGTGAAAAGGTGCAATATTCTAGGCTCAAAGTGTCCCACTCTAATCAGATAATTAAGCCACAACACTTGTAAGGGCCTTTAAATGGTCTCTCAGTCTGGTTCAGTAGGAATCACAATCATGGAAAAGACTGCTGACCTGACAGTTGTGCAGAAAACAATCATTGACACCCTCCATAAGGAGGGAAAGCCTCAAAAGGTAATTGCAAAAGAAGTTGGATGTTCCCAAAGTGCTGTATCAAAGCACATGAATAGAAAGTTATGTGGAAGAGAAAAGTGTGAAAGAAAAAGGTGCACAAGCAGCAGGGATGACCGCAGCCTGGAGAGGATTGTCAGGAAAAGGCTATTCAAAAGTGTTGGGGACTTTCACAAGGAGTGGACTGAGGCTGGAGTCAGTGCATCAAGAGCCACCACACACAGATGGATCCTGGACATGGGCTTCAAATGTCGTATTCCTCTTGTCAAGCCGCTCCTGAATAATAAACAATGTCAGAAGCGTCCTACCAGGGCTAAAGAAAAACAGAACTGGTCTGCTGCTCAGTGGTCCAAAGTCCTCTTTTCTGATGAGAGCAACTTTTGCATCTCATTTGGAAACCAAGGACCCAGAGTCTGGAGGAAGAATGGAGAGGCACACACTGCAAGATGCTTGAAGTCCAGTGTGAAGTTTCCACAGTCTTTGTTGATTTGGGGAGCCATGTCATCTGCTGGTGTTGGTCCACTGTGCTTCATTAAATCCAGGGTCAAGGCAGCTGTCTATCAGGAGATTTTGGAGCACTTAATGCTTCTTTCCACAGATGAGCTTTATGGGGATGCTGACTTCATTTTCCAGCAGGACTTGGCACCTGCCCACACTGCCAAAAGCACCAAAACCTGGTTCAATGACCGTGGGATTACTGTGCTTAATTGGCCAGAAAACTCTCCTGACCTGAACCCCATAGAAAATCTATGGAGCATTGCCAAGAGAAAGATGAGTGACATGAGACCGAACAATACAGAAGAGCTGAAGGCTGCTATTGAAGCATCCTGGTCTTCCATAACACCTCAGCAGTGCCACAGGCTGATAGCTTCCATGCCACGCCGCACTGAGGCAGTAATTGGTGCAAAAGGGGCCCAAACCAAGTACTGAGTACATATGCATGCTTATACTTTTCAGAGGTCCGATATTGTTCTATGTACAATCCTTGTTTTATTTATTGCATGTAATATTCTAATTTTCTGAGATTGTGGATTTGGGGTTTTCATGAGCTGTAAGCCATAATCATCACAATTATGACAAATCACAGATTGAACTATCTTGCTTTGCATGTAATGAGTCTATTTCATATATTAGTTTCACCTTTTAAGTTGCATTACTGAAATAAATGAACTTTTGCTCAATATTCTAATTTTTCGAGTTTCACCTGTAGTGTTCCCAAGAATGTCTCAAAAAATGGTTTTTAGATAAAAAAATTATTCAGCTGCCAAATCACACATCAAAGTAGCATGAACTGCAGTGAGGAGGCAGCATTAAATCATCCCTACTAAGGACCATTGAAATCCAACTTTTCTGCAGTGACTGGGGTATTGTAATAAGAACTTCTCCATATGCAGGCTATACTTCAACCTGCCCCTGCTGGAGAATATACCATAAGGAGAAATGATGAGCTGGATGCAACAGAAAAAGGAGTTCCTTCAAGCCACTCTTTTTCCATTAGGAGTCACACATTAAGAAAGCTTTCAAACAACCATTCCTAGCTGCAGCTCTTGAACTTTTCTATTTCAATCTTGATTCAAGGATTAACAATTCAGAGAATGGTTTTCCATTGGGTTAATGGTACTATAACATACACTAAAATTGAAATTGGTTTGAACAACTTAAAATTCAAAATGTGTTGCTTGAAAGGGTGAATAACAGAGTGAAGACAAAGGTTTGCTTTCTGATTCAGTTTTTCTACTGCTTAGAGCTGCCTGCATATATTCCCTGTATTGCTTTCAGTATATTTCAGGTATATTCGGCTATTATTTGGTCCTGATTCTAATTTATATTTCTACCAGCTAAATTTTGCAAGATTCTTAAGTCATTGGATTTAATTTAATTATTCAGAGACACTCTGTTCTACTCTGTTCATACCTGAGACATCTCTAAACTAAAGGGAAATGTCTGTTGAAGATGTGAAGTGTTTTGAACATATCACATTTTATTAATCTCTCATCAATATTGACATTTTGAATATTCATTGAAAAACATCCAGACAATTTTAATTCCACTTGGGAATCTTAAAAGATTGAAATAGTTTAAACATTCTACAGAGATAGAGAAAAAGATGGAGTTGAAGACAGAGACAGAGACAAGACAGAGAGACAGGCAGGCAGAGAGGTAAGCAAGGAGGCAGATAAGATTCCCTATGGTTCTTGACAAAGAAAAGAAGCTGTTCAATCAGTAAAGTCTAGGCCTCCGAGAAAAAGAGAAAACTAAAGAAGCAACTGTACTATCAAGTTGCTCAGCAAGTAACCCTTATTTTTTTCTTACTTTTATCCATAGCCCATACTCTTACAAATTAGGGCAATAAATTGATTCCAGCATTTGCTTCACAGAATACTTCTAAACATCTGGTCCTTCTTCTAAAATATTGACAAGGAACTGTTTGCAAAGCAGTTAGCACAAAACTTTTACCAAAGTTTGTACATGCTCCTCTGGAACACTTAGATCTCTCCGGTGGATTTGATGATTGCGGATATCTTCTCCATTAAGTGTTTCATTCCTTTCACTTTGCTGAGAAGTTGATACCTGTATAATCAAGATAGGTTTGACTACTAGCACATTTCCTGAACAAATTCCCAATGCTGTTAACCCATATTTATTTTCTGATATAATCATGTGTGATCCACTGGAACATTCTGTGTGCCTTGTTTTCCTACCCATGTACAACATCAAAGACTCAATGTCAATGAGGAAGCCATTCACTGGGATGAATGAAATCAATGCATACGGTGGCACAGGGGTTAGAATGAAGTACTGCACGCTACTTCTGCTGACTGCCGGCTGCCTGGAATTTGGCAGTTCGAATCTCACCAAGCCCAAGATTAGCTCAGCCTTTCATCCTTCCAAAGTGGGTAAAATGAGGACCCAGATTGTTGGGGGCAATATGCTGACTCTGTAAACCGCTTAGAGGGCTGTAAAGCACTGTAAAGCGGTATATAAATCTATGTACTATTGCTGTTGCCATTGCTATAACCCCAAAATGATAAACAACATAGACAATGTTGAGGAACACCTATAAAGTCACATAATATTTCATGCATTAACCCTACAATATGGAAACCAACTGGTTGCAGATTTCCTTATGGAAACAAAGGGCTGCCACAATCTTTTTAACTATGGGCTGAAGCTGCTTCTTCCAGCCATTTTCATAGGTCACACCAATGTGATCACCTCTATTTATCAACTTAGTGCAGATGGCTCTGCTATCTCATTAAAATATTTTCCCCCCTCTGTTGATGCCAAACATGCTTTATTGGTACAGTTAGTGACAGTAATCCTTATAGTTTAACACATAGACAGATGGGAAGGCTTGATATGTAGACAATCGGAACAGGTTTTTCTTTTACCTTAATTTTTAGTGGGTTAATCTCCATATCAGATGTACAGTTCATGGGTCCTTCAATTTCATATTTGATAATATATAAAAGAGTGTTGTTGTTGTATTTATACGGCCACTGAAGATTGAGCATCAGCTTGCTGAAGGTACTTGGACCGTTGTTTCTGAGCTAACGAAGTAGAAAATGAATCTGTTTAATAGGAACCACGTTCAATGAACCAGTCAGCTTCCAAAGCAGGCTTGCAGATTGTGACCCAGTTAGTAAAAAGCAACCAGTCTCTGAATATAATGCCACGAAATATTTCATTTTACTCCTTGAAGCTGGTCAACAACAAGCAAATCTCAAGACTTTTCTATGCTGTTTAGAAGTGCATAAACTGGCTATGAATGGAGCTAGCTTAAGAAACCCTTTTGGGATTTCAACTCTTTCCTCCTCTTTTGCCAGGATGATTGCCAGGCAAAATTAGCATGGTTCTGATTGGCAGATTCCCTTGCTTTTGATCCCTCCCACCCATACCATGAAAGCAGCCACCAATCATAATCTTTCAGATCATGTAGTTTCCATCGATAAACCTTTTGCATGAACCCATCTCTGTTGATTCCTTCATGTACTTGACAGTTGGATGCATCTACCAGTGGACTGGCAAAAGAAATACCAATATTTTAACAATTTGTGGGATAACTCTTGTCAATTTCATTTAGTTAAAAACATTTAAAATGTATATGTTTCACTTTCTTATTGGTGAACTAAAAAAAAAAAAAGCCTAGCCTTTTACTATTTCACCAATGAACTGTACAATGAAAATACTTGAGAATTTCATATTCTGACCATCTTTTTCCCTCTGTTTTTGGCTCTTTTTCTAACCATTTAATCACATCATTACCAGGTGGTTGAATGGGGCAGAAGTAACAGGGAGAAATGGTCACAGAAAAATAGCTTGATGATCCAAATGGGGAAATGAAGGGAAAAACAATCAAACAGAGCAAGAGGATTTTTCAGAAGGAAACTGACAGTTTGAAAGCTTGGGACAAAATAACTGTGCAGGGCAGTAATCAGTGACAGGAGAGACAGAATGTTCTTGATACAAGGCACAGTAACCATTTAAGACAAAATTTTATTTCCCTTCTTTGAAATGAAATACAGAAAGAGAACTGGGTTGCACTATTTGTGGCAGTGCAAATTAACAAACACTGATCATGGGGTTACTATGGAGTTGATTGGCTTTAGTAATCTGATAAATAAGTAAGCAAATAATTAATGTATAATATAAAACAATGGACAAAGGTTGATCACTAATAGGCTAAGGATGGATAGAAAATGACATGACACAGTCCTCCCCCTGAAAAATGATAAGTGCCACATATACATGGTTGATCATGCAGATCAACTCATTGAATATGGCAATGTATGGGCTGCATTTAGCTTAATAGGGTCAAAATCAGCCTGGGATAGAGAAGGTTAGAAAGATGACCTTGATAGTAGTAAACACATAGTTACAGAAGGCTGCAATATTGAACTGGCTACGCTGATTGGGCCATGCTGGGATTGAAATCCAGTACTTCCAGAGGGCAAAACGTTAAAAAAAGCAGGAGTAAAGGAGGGCCAGAAGAAGGCACTTGGCTTTTCCTTTGGAAATAAGTAGACCACCCACAGAGTCATCTGGTCAGCTTATTGGTACAAGAGATAAAGATGAAAAAAAGTTTCCGTATTTTCAAATCTATGATTATTATTTACCGTTCTGAGCGTCAACTTACCTCATAGATGTGTTGAACTAAAGGCCCTATGTCATCCTCTGTTTCTGGATTTTCTTTTGGTTGCCAGTTGGGAATTGGGAGGAAAATATGATCAGGAGAAGAAACCCTAAATTGGGTGAGGAACAAACAGAAAGGAATGGACATGGCACATGGAGCAGAACCCTCAAATCAAGACAGAGGTTGGGAAGGAATCAGGACTCACCCTCTGATTTCTACAGCAGCTGAAATGGCCAGGTCCACTTGATACGAGCTCACTGGGCTTAGGTTGTTGAACAAATTGGAGCTGTAAAATAATGACATGGTTAAGATTCAAGTTGTGATATGCCATCAGATTCAGAAGTTTGGCTATATCAAATATGTAGTACTGAATACTATTCAGTAATGTTTTCCTGTCCCTTTCTTTCTTTTAATCTCTCACTCAAGGTTTTCAATATTGTAAAGAATTAAAAATATCAATAATTAGTACCAGATAATCATATTTAATCATAACAAAAACACATGCTGTAAGTGTTTCTTACCTACGGATCTGTAGATCAAACTTGACAGAGGTATCCATTTCAGATTGTTGATGAACACTAAAATGAAGACCAGCTGAGAGCTTTAACACAAGAGAAAATATATAGGTTTTAATAGGTAACATCCAGAAAGACTAAAGCTTGGATACTACCAGTAGCTCTGAATTAAAGTACGATGCTGTCTCTCATAGCCTTATTCTATGGATGGGTTCCCCTTCTTTTTTCCAAAGACAGCAAACGAAGAGTTGAATTCATTCTTACCTTTGTTCCTGCTTTCATAGGATTTCCAAGGTCACAGACAACCAACCGAGTTTGATTCTCGGTCTTAAATGCACATGAAAGTCTTGTGAGAGCCTGCAATAAATGCAAATATTATTTTTTTTCAAAATTAAATAGCCACAGTACAATTGTTCATTTGGTACACCAGGTAAAATGCTCATAAAATCATAAAACAATCACGATACATAAAATAATAAATTAATTGGCTTAATTTACTGGTCATCAGATGCAACAGGAAAAAAAGATGCAACTGCATTTTCTCCTGAAAGAGAGAATTAAGTCCATAGTCTAAATTATTCACTTATACTTACATTTTTTCAAACAACTTTCAGTCATAATTACATAATTAGGCATATGATGCAAAATTTTGTAAAAATATATCATGTCATAATATATGTTGGATTTAACAGATATTCAGAAGTAACAGATATCTCTTCCCTTAAAAACCCCACAATATTTAGTTTTTGCTGCATTATATTCTTTTTGTGGCCATCCAGACTCCTAATATCAAAAACTCACCGAAATTCCAATGCGTTACATTTTCCTTGGTGGACAATGTAAAACTAAACAAAACTAAACAAAACCCAGTAACAGCTTTTCAAAGGAAGAAAAGCTGAAATAAATAGGTTTGTGTTAAGAAGCCATTACAGAACGATTCCAGCAACTGTGGTCAAACGTGAGACCAATGTTTAGTGAAATCAAGATTAAAAGATGTTGTATCTTTCTTTTGCCCAAACAATGTAATAAGCTGCATGATCCTCTTTTTGGGGAAGGAAGCCTGGTTTCCATTTGTATTTGAATGATGGACTGATTTGTTATCAGTTCTCACACAAGATACAGAAGAATAGCCAGATCGGAAACTGATACTGAGACTTTACACTGAAAGCATAAATTCAAGCTTTGAGTTACTATTCCAATGAAGAGCAATAATAAGATCATTCATGTAGGTCCACAAGACTTACCTCATTGTTACGAACTATACCAATGAAGTCTGCTTGTGGTGGGATGGTTACAAAGAGTTCAGCTTCATAGGCTCCCTCACCTAAATTCTGAGTGTTGACAGTTAGGGTTAATGGATTGTCATCTCCAATGTAGATTTGCTTCTGATCACTGCGAAAGACCAAAGCAAAATAAAAGTGATCCCCCGATCACAATATTTTTCCAAATAAGTAAGATCCGTAGTCCAATGTCAGGTTGGGAAACTGCTATTTCTACCTCCATAGAGTTCTTTTCAGAAGTATTCTGAAGCACAGAAGCAGATTAGATTGTCATCAAATATAAATGCACAAATTACAGGCAGCTATATAGTAGGTTCCCATACTTTGGTAACAATAACAATAAGAGGTTTTTCTTTCTTTTTTCTTTATGTTTCTATTACCCTTATGGCAATTAGGATTTTCTAAAAGTTTCCAAAAAAGTAAAAGTACTTTGCTATAGAAGAGGGAATCTGAATCCCCTGAATTCTGCTGCCTTAAGTCATCCTAAGTTTTAATAATGTTTATGATCCTAGATATGACTGATTGATTATCCAGCTCCAACTCTTAGTGAAAAACATGGATTCTCCATGAAGATCTGTACCTAACCTGGTCTTTCAAGTCCTCCAGTAGTGCATCCATCACCATGGTAATTAAGTCCATCCATCTTGTTCAGGTTGTCCTTTTCTCTTTCTTTCCACCTTTCCCAGCATTAGAGCTGTCTCTAGAGAGCTAGGTTTTTGCAATGTATCTGAAGTAAGATAATTCGTACCTGGTCATGTGTGTCTTGAAGGAGAACTATGGATTTGTTCAATTATACATTTGTTTATTTTCTTTTCTGATCATAATATTTTCAGGAATCTTCTCAAACACCAAAGTTCAAAGGTGTCTATGGTATTTTTTTTGTCTGACTTCTTAAAGTCCAAGTTCTTCACTTCCATCCAGTCTTCCAAGGAATACTACTACCTGCACTGTTTTAATCTTTTTAGGTTTAGAAGTTTCACAGCATCTGAATATCTTGTCCAAAGCCTTCATGGCTATTCTACCAAGCATTACCCATGCAAACAATACTTTAACTTTATGCTTAGGAGCAATTAATGAAGTTAGGAGAACTACTTTTAAATTACACACAAGTTTATGTCTGAATCCCAACACATTTTCCCTCTTTCACTGCTTTTATAAGCTAAGACAATCTGGGATAAATGACTGTAAACTAGAGAAATTTTGGAGGAAGATAGAGATTGACTCTGTAAGTGCTTATCATATCCCAAATGTTGCCTCTTCTTTGTATCTTCTTCCTGTAGATTCAAGATTTCTGTTTGTGATGATAAACTTATGTTTTATATAGACACATTAAAAGCTACATGACAGGTCACAGAGAGGGGGAAAAAGAAGGTTCCAAGAGAACTTGTCTCTGTTCCTCATTTCCCCACCTTTGGCAAATTGATTTTTCTTTAAAATGGGACAATGTATTTTGTTGCTCCTCTGGAGTTCAGACTCAAACTGAAGGTGATTTGATCTTCTGTATCCCAACAGGTATAGTTTAAAAACATTACAACAGTTGCACATTTGGAGGACTGAACACTGTCGTTTAAAAAAAAACCTAATATACAAATATGTTTAAATTCATTTAATTTCTTTTAGTATAATTTAAACCATAAAGTCTCTAATCACAGTTTCCAGGATAGGTAAAGCACAAAACTATAGTTAACAAGCAAACTTTGATTTAGCATCAGGAATTGTTCTGAAAATGATATACTGTCTTGTTTGTTAACAAGGCAATGAGCAAGGCAGTCAGCAGAGTTTCACGGTGTAAAGAAAATAATCAGATTTAAATAAGTGCTTCCTATCTTCCAACAAAAGTGAAAGGGCTGCAGGCATGGGCTAAAGAGTCTTTCATTTCTTACTTTAAAAAGTAAGATACAATATGCTGAATTGAGTGGATGTCGGCAAATCAAGATGGGCATAAAATCACAGAACTCCAAACATTTCATTATTAATACAGCCTTCAGATAGCTTGGCTGAAGTTTCCCCGATATGATTTAGCTAGATCAGAATAAATATTGCAGACAAGAATGAAACCTCTCAGTGCAACTGATTGCCTACTGCAGCATGGATAAGTTGGAGACGTTAGAATCTGTTTGCTGAGTTTCCTCCTTCCATGCTTTCAAATAGATACTTGGCTGGTTGCTTGATGTTCAACTGCCGAGACATGTGAACCTAATAGCTCTCACTAGGCCCTGCCTTGCCAATTTAAGGTTTTATGTCCTCATCTTTACATTTGTGTTTATTTACTCCTTTATTAATTGTATTTATATACCTTTAAAAAAAAAAAAATCAACCAGAATTTACCTGTCAACAGTCACTTTTAAATCTGGACGGCAGATATTATCTTCCCCACAATCCAAAAGAATATGAGCCTAAGTTTGAGAAAAATTAAAATTAAATCCCAAATATCTGACTCTTTATTCTTGTTTTGTCCAATTACTGAAGACTGATGTAACTCACCTTCATTTTATTTTGGTGCTAAGCTAAGTAGTAATAGGAAAACTTTTCTTGTCGGAATAAATTTTATAATAGGGAAGATTAGTAAAATACTTGGTGCTTGCATGCTTGGTTCAAGAAACCGTGCTATTGTTCATCTCAGAAAAATGACATCAAAGAACTACTATTTCTTTTATAAAAGAAACTGTATAATGGGTCAGAAAAACTAATCCAAAGGGGAGGAAAAGTTAATAACCTTTCTTTCTCTAATACAATTTCTTAAAAACATTAATATTCATTAACATTAAAAAAAATCACATTGCTGGTTGCAAAAATTGTGTATTATACTTCCCAGCTTTATACCTGTCTGCTAATATTAGCAGGAGTGAACTGGTTGAGGATGGGCTGTAAACCAGTAGAATCCAAAGCAGTTTTGTAATCCAGTTGATATTCCATGAATATAGTAATTGGAGTAAGCTTATCTCGAAATTCAGATTCATCCTAGAAGAGACAAAATTAGAGTTATGTTTTAAAACAAAACAAAAATCAGAATTGCAGAATTTGATGGATATGACTTCGATCAAATGTTGTCTGCCCTTTGACGGGGACCAGGTCAGGAAACAGATGTCACATATCTGACTGTGCTCTACTTTATTGAAATAAAATCTAGTAATAGAATTCTGAAGCCTAACTGATTTTTCTTTCTCTTCCTCCCTATCTCCCTCTTATACTCTGGTGAATTAGAGAGGATCTGTATTTCCTCATCACATTTTCTGTTTCCTGTGCTGAAAGCATGTTTTTGCAGTTGTTATTTCTGTCTGGTTTGTCCACAATCATTTCTATTATTCTCTACAAGGGACTAACACAAATATTTACAATTATCTATAAGAACCCCAAAAACTTTAACCTTAGACTGTCTACTATTGACCTCACCCCTTTCCTAAGAGGTCTGTAGGGGGCGTGCATAAGCGCACCAACGTGTCTACCGTCCCTGTCCTATTGTTTCTTTTATATTTTATTTTTCTTATATGTATCCATGTATTCATAACTATGTTTTACTTATACCTATTATCTTGTAAGCAATTGACAAATAAATAAATAAACAAAAAAGAATTGCATTAGCCTAGTTTGTAAGAAGAAAAATCATCAGCTATAGAAGCCTGGCAGGTTTCAGACAGATTAATGAGTCAAAGCACCACTGAGATCAATGGGTAAACTGTCTGTTTCTTTGTTTAGTTTTCTCCATCGAGGCAATTCCAAAGAAAATATCCAAACACTGGATCAAGAAGTGTGACCATCTTCATGTTCATGTCCCATTTTATCTACAGCTGGACACATTTGAACCTTTTGCATGGACATAGCTATTCTATTTAAAAATATATGGAGAAAATATATATAGTCAAACCAGATAATGTACAAATTATTAAGTTGGCCCTTGACACTGGAAGCTGCTAAGACAAACCATATCACACAAAAGGAAAAGTGAGTCAGGGCAAAGTACAGTTGTGTATATTTTTACCCTTAAAAAAGCATCAAGTTCTTCACAACTCTTTCGACCTCCTTTGGAGACTGTCATGTTCTTTGAGTGACCCGGTTGTCTGTTGTGGAGAAACAGAGCTCGCCTTATGGCACCTTTTTGTTTAAGTTTGTCCAACAGGAGCTCCACATGGAAAGCTATCACCAAACACAAAAACATTTTAGTAATACAGCCTTTAGATTTGTGTGTTGCTACAGCAACCATTGGTAATGTATTTTTCTCAGTAGTTAGAAAGGCTGTCGCTGAGAAGCATTCAAGGAAGATTCAATACCATTCACAATATGAGTTAACAGGGGTTGCAGAAAGCAAATATGTTGGCAATTGCTCTTGCCCTTTATACAAGGTATCTTAGAACAGTTTTTTTAGATGCCTACTTTGACACCTTGTTCTCAAAGTAAAATAGGAGGTGTATACTCTAGTGGTTTCAAATTATTATAAGGACACCATGTGGAGTAATTCATTAGCCTAAAGGCTGCAACAGACTTTTTTATTCATTTATACTTATGTGAAATCACAATTTCCACCATCCACAGTTCCAGCTAAAAATGAGGGATGGTAGGTATAGCATTTAAGCAACATTGTAAGAATGGCAGCCACAAAGGGTTGCAGCTGTTGATGCTGGGCACCTTGTCTGACCCTCCAGATCCTTCCTCACCTATTCTGCCCTAGTGACATGTCCTAGCTGGGTTCATAAAATTTGACTTAGGGAGAAGTGGGGCAGTACTTGCTTGCCTTCATGTTTGTGATCTTACCCACATGCCCAACTCCTCCCATAGAAAGCCCCCAAGCTTTCTTGGATGGAAAGGCTAAGAATAACCCTCTCAGAGTAAGCAAACAAACACATGCTGTAACAGAATAACAAAGTTGGAAGGGACTTCGGAGGTCTTCTAGTCCAACCCCCTGCAGAGGCAGGAAGCCCTATACCATTTCAGACAAAGACCAATCTCTTCCTAAAAACTTCCAGTGTTGGAGCATTCTTAACTTCTGGAGGCAAGTTTTTCCACTGCTTAACTGTTCTAACTGTCAGGAAATTTCTCCTTAGTTCTAGGTTGTTTCTCTACTTGATTAGTTTCCATCCATGGCTTCTTGTCCTGCCCTCAGGTACTTGGGAGAATAACTTGACTCTCTCTTCCTTGTGGCGGCCCCGCAGATATCGGAAGACGACTATCATGTCATCCCTAGTCCTTTTTTTCATTACACTAGACATACCCAATTCCAGCAACCACTTGTTGCTATATGTTTTAGCTACAGATGCTACATATTTTATATGATATGTAAACTGGGATGGATTAAGCCCCGAAAATGTGCTAAGGGACCCTATGTTACCTGTGAATTTGAGAACTATGTTCTATCATGAACTTCATATACAAATGTAATTACTCTTGGCAGATATTTGTAGCAATTGTGGATGACCAGAGCACTGAAGTATTTTGTGTGCCCTCAATCCCTATGTTCATGATCTGGTAAATAATTAATCCTGCGCTTTCAATATCAGAGGCCAGATGGATGTTGTCTGCCAGAAAGCTCAAGCTGCTTCTAAAGTAAATCTGTTTCTGGTCAGCAATCAGCACAAATCCATCATCCATATTCTAGGTAGTACTGAGTGGCTTTATTTATGTCTTAATACTGGTGGAGCTTGGACCAGCTTCCAAAGTTTAAAAGCTTCAGTTTATAGTATGAACGCACAAGTACAATATATTAAACTATTATTTTACATATGCAATAAAAAAAATCTACAGAACTTACTGAGTTCCGTGGGGAGATTCCCTTTGCCATCAGCTTTTAAGCAGAACTTCACTCTAAAACTATTGAGAAAATAATTAAAAAACTATTGAGAGAATAATTTTTTGGGAACAGATAGGCCAAGTGAAAGATTTAAGTCTAAGGGTATGCATTCTCATGTGCTCCAATATCAGAATTTAGAACTGGGACTAGAATCCAACTCCAGTGCAATAATCCTGATCCCAAAAGTCATTAAATTTAGTTCTAAAATAATTCTTTACCACTTCTTCAATTTTGCAATTATTAAATATATGTTTTTACTAGATTAACTGATCGGTTCTGCATGTACAGTGCAATTTTAGATGCTTAATTTCAATCAACTTTGAGGAGTCTAAGATGTGTTGTATATTTGAGATAGAAAGAGGAAGCTCAAGAAACTTTTCACATAGTTGTAAGTCTAATTGAAAATGTTGGGGTGGGAATGAGTAAACAAAGGCATGGGCAAATTTACACCATTCAACTGAGTACTACTTTTCTGGGTTGAGTTAATCCTCAGTTTTGTTGTTTATCATTCAAGAAAAAGCTTAAAATTCAGATACATGGAAATTCACCAGGATTGAAATGGGGCTTTACATCCTATACAATGAATCAAATTCCTTTTCCATTTGAAGCAACCTTTTACAGTGTTATAAACATGAAGATGGATTTCAACATAATTCGCTGCTTTCAAAGAAGGGAAACTCAGAATCAGCTATAAGGAATCAACCTTCTGTGATTAAAATAATCCTTGATAAGACTAGGAACCATGGTGAAAGGAAAGACACTCATCCTTGCATTATTCACTTTCATTAGCTACATATGTTCCTGGTTCCTTAATTTGACTTACAATGTTAACTGCAAACACTTAATGGAGAATCTATTGAACTTACCAAGAAACCTTTTGACCATTTTCTTCACAGATTTTGTTCTCTGGATTTAAAATTGTTGGCGTAACTTCTAATCCAGCATTCACAGTAATGACTGGCCGGGCCCTTTGAAAAGAAACAAAGAAAACTAGAAAGGGGCACCTGCCTGCATCACTAGATAATGAAAGGTGAAGTTGTATATACAAAGGATTTGAAGAAGAAAGTAGAAAATAGCAAGATGGAAAATATTTTGGACAATTTTAAATAGAAATAGCCATCAACCTAATCAAGGGACTTGGACAACTCTGCTATGAGAATTGGGAGCTTTTTTGCTTAGGTGTCCACAAAGCTGTAGAAAATTATGTATGCAACATACAAAAAGAATGAAGAGACATTTCATAGTAACGGAACTTAAAATCAGCTAATGAAGTTGAAAAGGGAGAGATTCTGGGGAAATTAGTATTTTTAATATTTTCCTTCCAGCACATAATCAGAATTGGTGAATTCATTCCAATAAGATACAGGAATAGCTTGCAACTTGAATGGCTTTAAAGAGAAAGAATCAAATTCATGACAAGATACATTTTCAAGTCACAATGGCTTCTAAATCAGAGACAGCATGTTTCTCAATAAAGATTGCTAAATAATTGCATGTCAGAAGATATTAATATCCTCACATTCTACTTATAAGCTTTCCAGAGACAAGTGGTTGTGACTAAGGCCTGGTTTCAAGCATGCCTCCCATTTGATAAGAGCTATTTTTTAATAATTGCTGATATGAACTGGATTTTTCTACTAATATTCTTCTGAAAGCTTACCTGTATAACGCAACTCGGTCAACACCAAAAGCTCCTATAATCAAGTCTGGAAGTAGAAAAAACATATGCAGATTTTTAGATTGGTTATTTGTCTACAGTTGAAAACTTATCACCATGATTATTCATGTTATACACCTAAATAAATTAAAATAGGGTTAAATGCATTAAATTATATTCAGTTGTGTCCACTAGCTACAATGAAATGCAAAATAGAGTCTGTACATTCCTCAGCTTTGTTCTACACACCAGAGAACATTCTAGAGAAGATTAGGGGTGGGTAGGTACAAGAAGGTGAGTTGGGAATAGAAAGGAGAGAAAGATACACTGCATAAATGCTAATAAATTTGCAATCCACTGAATGTAAGTCATTATCACTATAGAAACATCACCTGGGTAGCCATTTTTGTCTACATCAATAGCTCCTTTCAGGGCATATCCAAAACTTGGTGGCATTGCTTCAGAGGCCCATTGTCCTTCAAGGGTCTGAGATGGCATTCCATTCAATCCTGTGGCTCTCCCATTGTAGATATAAACCAGTCCTTTCTTGTTTTCTCCACCATAAGGTGCTGCAACTGCTATGTCTGCAAGCAAAATGAAAAATCTTTAGCATCTCTAGATATGAACAAGCACGGGGCTATGGAATAAAGTGGTTTAAGTTGGACTAAACCAATGTACATTTCAAGGGGTTATGCCATAACTCATTTAAATCAGCAAGAACAATGGACTTCCTCTTAAATGTAGATAACAGCCAATGATACATATATTTTCAAATTAGTAGTGTAAAGGGGTGCTCATTTGTTCAATGACTGAAGTTATGATGGCCCTGAAAAAATGGTGGTTAACAACTGCTCCTCTGAGTTCCATCTGTCCCAGCATCTCTACCATCCTTCAATTGCAATTTGGGCATTTGGCAATCTGGACTTACAATCAGTTGCATTGCTCCAAAATCACATGACTGCATTGGTGACCTTCTCTACTGGCTTCTCCAGAAAATCAGTGGGGAAGCTAGAAAAGTTGCAAGTTGCTGGAGTAAGTCTCTCCCATTTGCATACCACTTTGTGCTTGTGCCATGCCAGTTATGTGCGCACACTCCCTGACCCTTGTCATGTCCCCCTTGCATCCTCAAGCACCCCCCACACTCTCCATCACACTCTTCCTGACCCGTGCCTGTCATATACCTCTTGTCTCTCCCCAACCTGCACATCCCCTCACTCCCTCTCCCAACTGGTAGCAGCCTTTTGCCTGCTTGACAGCCAGGCTCTTGGGAAAGTAGCAGGAAAGTGCCTTGCCTAACAACAGTGGGATTTGGTTATCTACAGCAACTGGGACTATAGGGATTGCTGTCACTAAGCACTGTTGTCATACTTTACAACCACATTGCTCAGCAACAGAATTTCTAGTTCCAATTGTCATTATAAGTTGAGAACTACCTAGTTTAAAGATATATTTTCAAATTCAAAGGGTAAATAATTTAGCTAACGAATCCTATTAATTAGAGATAATTTTATGTAAGGTAGTACTTGATGCAGAAGTGTAGGTCATTCCTCAGTTAAAATAAATCCGTGTATTATTTTTTATTTGTACAGTACTTTTTCAAAGCTTCATATTTTAAAAAGATGCATTAAACAACATTTGCTTACTAGATTAGAGCAAGGCCTATCAAAGCATTAAAATAACAACAACAAACACAACCATTTTGAACCAAACCACAGGGTTTAATCAAGTTATAACTAAAAAGTTTAAAATCCATGTGGTGTGAAAGAGTTTAATCAACATAATAGCAACAACAATAATAATGACTGAATGCATTACCATTGAAGCCATCCTGATCAAGGTCTCCCAAAGGGGCAATTGAACTGCTGAATCTTGCAAAGACTTCAAAGCCATTCAACTTCATGGCTGAACTTTGAAACCCTCCAGAGGGTTGTTGAAGGTAAAGAGATACCTGGCCCACTTCCAGAAGCTTGCCATCTGAGCCACGATCCATAAAGAGTGGGGCACCTACAAGCAAATCTGTATAGCTAAAGTTGTGGGCAGAGGCAGAGAGAGAGAGAGAGATGGAGAGAAATTTGTTCATTCAGTACAAAGATTGAATCTCTCATATTAGCCCAGGGGTCCTCAAACTTGGCAACTTTAAGTCTTGTGGACTTCAACTTCCAGAATTCCTCAGCCAGCATAGGAATTCCAGGAATTGAAGTCGACAGGTCTTAAAGTTTCCAAATTTGGAGACCTCTGCTGAAGCCCATTATACTTCACGGAGCACACAATGATTGGGGGAAGGAGGAGAGGATGGAGATAACAAGAATGCAAGGAGCTGCGTATGACTGGAATTGAATCCCAGGTCGTATCTTTTGTGGCCAAAAGAATTATAAAACAGACAAGGTCACAATCATAATAGGCTGACTAGAAAAATCAGTTTAGGACTGCTTAGGATTGCACTGGGAGTATAATTCATTAGGACAAAAAAACACCCCACAGATATTGTTTAATTGTAAAATGCAGCAGCCTGGAGTGGAGAAAGAAAAAGGGAAGAAAGGAAGTTGAAGACTAGGAGAACTAGAGAAAGGAGTAGTGCTGGATAGAAGTACAGATTGTGTTGTTTAGCTACCACAACTGGGATCAATCACGTGGTTGCTAAGCAGTTGCTAAGTGAAACTGTGACTATGCTTATGATCTTTCTTCAGTTTTCCTTTGCTTTACAAACCTGCAAAGGTTATTAATATAAGGATTGATTATAAGGTTACTCCTTTTAATCACCATCATAACTATGAACGGTCACCATCATAACTATTCTTTTTCATCACCATCATAACTATGAATCGAGGCAGTCAATACAATCAAAAAGAACAACTCCACTCACAGGATTTGAAGCTTTACCAGGGAGGATTCAAAAAGACAACATACTATATACACTCGTGAATAAGCCAAGAATGTTAGATTTCAAAATGCACCTGAAAAATTAGGATCTATTTATCTTGGGTTTAAAATAATGTGATTATACAAATGACACTTTGCAGTTTTCCACTTATTGCTGCAGTTAAAAATTCAAGTGTCGGCTTATTCGCAAGGGATACATTTTTCATGGTATTTTGGCTGATATTTTGAAGATTGGCTTAATCTGTGGACAAGCTTATCTGTGATTAAATATGCTATTTGTGAAATGTTTGGAGAACTATATCAAGTAATCTTAACAGAAGAAACTCCCAAAAGGGGGAGGGGAAGAGATATGCATGTTAACAGATTTCCACTGTTCTTTCAAACATTTTATTTTTACCTTAGGCAAGATTTTACACAAACAGATTTTTTTCCTTTTTAAGAATTATGAAACAAAACCATAACTTACTGATCTCCATTGATATCTGTGGCAGCTACAGAATATCCAAAATAAGCAGCTATCTGGGTAACAAAGTTGAACAAAAGAAATGCTGCATTAAACAGAAATATCTAGGAGTTAGAGGTATTTTACACCTGCTAAAAGCTTTCTTGCCATGCATATTTCAAAGGCTAGAAGTATAACCCTTTTTCTCCTTGTTATTTCTGCATATTTGTTACTTTATTGTCAGAACAGAAAATAGAATGTTTTCCCTTGTTATAGAAAGCAACAAATCACATTTTACCCTTTTTTTATTAATAGTAATATGAAGGGAAGCACATCACTGGATATTCTCCACCCATATAACTACTCATAGAATTTCAATTTTAAGAGGAATAAGGAATATTTATAAATGGTAAGGCTACTCCAGTAGGACTGAAGTTGAACGTGGATGCCTTCAAGCAGGGTTTTTCAACTGTGTGGACTTGTGACCTAAAATGATAAATGAATGTCTGTAATTCTATCTTCCCCTTGGATAATAATTTAATGGAGGTTAGAAGTAGATAAGAAATAGGGTATTGTTTTTGTAATTAAATTTTAATGAAAACAAATAACTGCAGCTTTTTTAAAAAAAATAAAACATTTTTATTGGGAATTATTAATAAAAGTTAAATAAAATTTAAAGCCATATTTCTAATGGGAAGGAGAAGGGATGGTACTGTGTGAGCGGCTGGAAGGTGTGTGTACAGCTCTATTTACGTGCATAATGTGCATGCCTGCCTGCGTCTCACTTAAATGGAGAGTAACACACTCATCCACTACTTGTGCAAATGAGAATGCATGTGTGCACGCTCGCCAGCCATTTCTGTGGCCCAGCTGCAAACCCCTCACGGCCCATTACTGGGCTATAACCGACAAATTGGGGACCCCTGATCTAATCAACTATCTCCAAGATATATGTTATGTCGATAGTGTAAATCTAGCAGTGAGTGGGTGATTACATCAGATGGCATATGCTTTTAAATCTGTAAGAGGTAAAAAACAAATGCTTTTGCTATTGGCCTGTTCAGGCTAATTATTGTTTCTTCTTCTTCCATCAGTTATTTCACTTGCTAGGATCAGAAGGAACATTGAATTGGGAAGGCGTCTTCAATCAACTTACCCAAGATCACCAGAAAAAACATTTTCTCTCAGAATTGTAATACACAGAAGCCATGATATTTGAATTTGATTACTATAGCTGGGTTATGACCACATTTTCTTTCTAAAATAATTTTCTTTCCTATTTTTTTCCACGCTTATTTTGTGTATTATCTCACCAATATTCCTATCCTGGTAAAAGATAAACATTATTATAAACACATTTTCCTCTTACAGAAATCAAATCATACCTGTTCTCCAGTGAAGTTATACATGGATGCCATCGTTTCCCCATTGTAAATGGATACCTGCACAATATATATAAATAAAGTTCTGTACCATTGCATATTTGAAGGGTTGCTAAAAAGAATAAATCGATTATTCAATACTGTCTTATTTAAATTCCTTACCATGCCCAAAGTTTTTGCTGCTCTTGGGACACCCGACACAAAATCTGAAAACATAAAAGGAATTTTCCATCACCTGTACCGGTGGAATCAATGCCCTTCGGAAAGTTTTCCCATCTAGTTCACAAGACTATTCTTATTTTCACAGAGGCTTATCTTATTAATTTATCTAATAGCTTTTTCCATCTGTTCAATCATATCTGATTCTCAGAATATCCCTGACCAAATCCTTGCAATTTTCTTGGCAGGGGTTTGAGAAGTGGCTTGCCTAGGGCTGAGAGACAGTGACTGGCCCAAGACCACCCAGCTGGCTTTGTGTCTAAGATGGGGCTAGAACTCATGATTTCCTGGTTATTAGGCTGGTATCTTAACAACTACACCAAATTGGCTCTCTATCCATTAGCTAAAAGAGAACTATTGCAACTAGAACAGATTCCTTATAGATTGGCAAAGATATATAAAACAATAAGGACAAAATATATGATATACTGGCCATAAGGTAATGGTAATAAGAGTGGGAAAATCATGTAAGACTGGGGGAACAAGATGTATAACTAATTTTAGGAAAAGAAATTCCTTTTAAAAATGTTGTCTCCTTTTCCTTTGATTTTATTTCAGAGGGTTTGATACAACGGCATAGGACATAGGTCATTTCTGGATAGGTATGCTATTTCTTTTTCATTCCTGTGATCTATTCTTTTTTTTTTCTGGAACGTTTCCAGTCTTCAAGGTATGAGGTATGAAGGAGGAAAGAGACTGTGAGTTCACTTCACCCATGATACCCGTTCCATAGATGGAGGACCAGGGTTGGATGCATATTTCCTCAGGTCCAATTGACTCCCGGATACAACTGCCTTTTTGGAGTGACTTGATTCCATTTTGTTCAAAACTGAACTGTAGAATTACAGAGCTGTGATGGTGCAGTGGTTAGAATGCAATACTGCAAGCTAACTCACTGCTCACTCCCGGAGTTCAATTCTGACCTGCTCAAGATTGACTCAGCCTTCCATCCTTCTGAGGTTGCTAAAATGAGGACCCATATTGTTGGAGGCAATATGCTAACTGTGTAAACCGCTCAGAGAATGCTATAAAACACTATGAAGCGGTATATAAATCTAAATGTTATTGCTATTGTTATTACATCATGGGGAAAATTATCTTATATTGGCATCATTCTCTTGCAGGGCTCCAAGGAAGCTTTCAAAAGTAAGCACCAATTGTGCTTCCTTAATAGCAATAGTTAACAATCAGAATTGAACTGCTGACAGTAGGCGGAGTTAGCCTGCAATATTGCATTCTAACCACCGCACCACCATGGCTCTTAAAATTATGTACATCCAGATTATGAACATCCATGGGGAAATGAGGGAGGGGAATGATAAAATATGTGTTTTCACTGGAGCACAAATTCTGTCCCTGATGACAGAATGGATGGGTTGTTGTAATGAAAACATAGAAAAACATGGATTTCATTGTGAGGTTACATTTCGTCATCAATCAGGATACTTCTGAGAGGCATGTATTGAATATATTGAAACAACATTAACAGGCAACAACAATCTTCTATTTTCACAATCCCTAATGCAGCTCAGAAACCTCTTACTATATCTGCAATGAAAGCAGAAGAAATTTTCTTTGATTTTTATTCTTTCACAGCCTCAAGGAAAAATACAGTAGCTGAAATAAATAGACTCGGACATGCAAAAATTAATACAGATTTCAACAGGTCACCTGGATTATTTATTTCCTAGTACTACTTCAATTCCCCCCCTGTATTCAAAATCCATTAATTTCTTGACAGTTTATGCAAATATGAACAAGACATACCTTCTATGCCATCACCATTGAAATCCCCTACAGCAACTGAATAACCTGTCAAGCATGAAAATGAGAAAATGAGAACTCAAGAATTAATATTAATCATTTAATAATTCATGGAGATATTCTATTTTGAGATGCACCCAAAAACATTTTTAGACATCTTTTTAAAATAAACCTGATTCATGGAGCTCCTGAAATCATTCTCACTGTTGAATAATAGGGGGTGCTATTTCTCTTTCAAAATTGGAAAAAACTGAATACAGGTAATCCTCGACTTGCGACCATAATTGAGCCCAAAATTTCTGTTGTTAAGCGAGACATTTGTTACATGAGTTTTGTCCCATTTTACAACCTTCCTTGCCTCAGTTGTTAAATGAATCCCTGCAGTTGTTAAATTAGTAACACAGTTCTTAAGTGAATCTGGTTTCCCCATTGACTTTGCTTGTCAGAAGGTCGCAAAAGGGGATCACATGTCCACGGAAACAGGGCAACCATCATAAATATGAGTCAGTTGCCAAGTGTCTGAATTTTGATCACATGACCATGGGAAAACTGCAAAGGTCATAACTGTGAAAAACGGTCATAAGTCATTTTTTTCAGTGCCTTTGTAACTTTAAATGGTCACTAAATGAACAGTTGTAAGTCAAGAACTACCTGTACACAATTGCAGAATTGGAATTCATTATCCAATACAGCTTAAGTACAGACTACATTTAAAAAAAATTATTACTTAAAAAGGGAAAGTGAAAACTCTCCAGTAAATATGTGCTAGTCATTTTTATTTTTAATATAAATTTTATTTGGGTTTTCACAAAAACATAATACAAATAAAACATCTTTTTTTGAGAATAGCATGATCCCGGGTTATCACTTCTCCATAACGACACAAACTCAATTTCATATTCATCTTTGTGTTCTATTCCATATCTTATTACTATTTTAACATTTTCTCCATAATTTTCCCCTCCCTTGGTTTTCTCAACTTTATTTTTAATTATCTCATATCTAAATTTAATTATATATCTTTTTCTAAGTTTCAATGTCTTTCTAATCATTATATTTATACTTTTGTCTGTCCTGCTTCAATTTCATATTATCTTTTCTCATTAAACAAATTTTCCCCTGTAGTTACTGATTGCAGTATGACACCTTTGTATCTTTTAATTTTTGTCCATTCAGATCTTATTTAAACTTCAATTTATACCTTTATAGAACTACCTGTACACAATTGCAGAATTGGAATTCATTATCCAATACAGCTTAAGTATAGACTACATTTTTAAAAATTATTATTTGAAGAGGGAAAGTGAAAACTCTCCAGTAAATATGTGCTAGTCATTTTTATTTTTGTTTTGGCTATATTTTGGACAGTTCTTCTTTCAGAAACATAAAAAACAGACATACTTTTGCTGATCGCATTGGGAAGCTTCATCTCAGTGAGTGTTACAATGAAGAGAATGCCAAGATTGGTTTTATCACACATTTAAAAGTTTTCCTGTTTCAGATTTAAGTACCCACCCAAATAACTGTCATCGAAAATAGCACTAGCTGACCGTGTTGCTAACTGGTGATTGTATTTAGTTGTGTAGACTTTAGCGCTGTATTTTGACACAATCTCAGCCACTTGATCAGAGATTAGCTGTCCTGTAGAAAAGCAAAAGGGAATATCTTCAAATAATACAGTTCTGAGCAGATATTTGTTGCTTCGTCATAAAATGCAATTCAATAATGTCAGCTTGGAAACCAGTCATATTGTTGGGGGCAATATGCTGCCTCTGTAAACCACTTAGAGAGGGCTGTAAAGCACTGTGAAGTAGTATATAAGTCTAAGTGCTACTGCTATTACTAGATAATTGTGAATAGAACTATAGAGGAAAGCCAAACCAATTCTGGAAATAAATTAACAATTTTTTGGATAATTTCAGTAAAGAGGTATAAAGAATTTAACCAAGTGTATCTTTGACCTGACAAAAGGGTAAAGATAACATGATCCTTTGTGACATACTAATAATTAGGATATGATCTATAAGCCCTTAGCAGAAGTTTTTCTACAGTTTATAGAAGTATACTATAGCATAGATTTAATAGAATGACCAGTATCCATTATTTAAGCATCTGGTTGAGTGGCTCAAAATTCAGCAAATGCACTTACATCTAATTCCTAAGCTGGAGTTTCTGGCTAAACCCACAATTGATAGCAATTAGCAGGAAAAACCTACTCAGATTAATCTCCACAACAGTATTCTGTGGTAGAGAAACAGCAATCTTGCAGCATTATAAAAACGGATCATATTCATTGCTATTTTTGTATCCAGGATCCTAATTTACCAGAAGCATGGGGCATCAAAGCCTAATGTGCAGATGTGCATAACCGAATCTCCACAACTTCTCCTACTCAGAAAAGTCATTTTCAAATTTTGAGCAGAGCAACAGCTTAGTTTAATAGTTAACTGTGGTAAAAAAAAAATATCTGGATTGCAAAAAAACAGATGACAATTTAATGGAAGTAAAGAGTTTGCTGCCTCCTGATAACTATCTAGTAGCCCAGATAGTGTAATTTGATTAAATTACATTTGATATAAATATGTAATTTGATTAAATGTAAATGGTCATTACTATTTGAAAATTGAGCTGTTTCAGGAATGTGTAAATTATCATTGTTTACATATTCTATGGTTAGGCCTCTGCCTGTCGCCAGGAAATGTTATTTTACATTGGGATTTCTGTAATATTCAGGTGCCCTAAAAAGATATTTTTGCTCTACAAGAGGGAATCCACTAAAGTTAAATATATTTCCCTTCCTGCAGCTGCTTATAGCCTTATGAGGATCAGGCACCTCATAGGAGAAAAGCAGCTAAGAAAGATCAATAGGAAAAAGACTAAGCATTTCCATAACGTGTCTGTTTCAGCTACTTCTAACTCACAGTATCTGTGGAATGAAAAAAATAACCATTTTTGTTTTACATCAGGCCAAAAGTAAACAAATTAAGTAACTGTCATTTTATTCATCAAATCCCTTGTTTTACCTTGCCAATAAAAACTTCCAGGTCCTCCAAGTAGAACTCTGTCTTTCTAGAGAGGAAAGACAGAGAAAAAGAGGTTTCTTTATTGTAATATCTAAAAATAAATACTCAGACTAAGCTGAACTTGTTACAACATTCGATGACTGAAGATTGCTCCACTGTGTCTGATCAAAGATTTTTTTTGCTTTTTCAGACATGTCACAAACTTCACAGAGAATCCTAGTCAGTCTAATACTAGTATTTCTGTTTATTTCCCACCATATTGTTAAGTGCATTCATACTTTGTGGTATTTCAACTTCCGTTTCACATTTCTGTAATGTTCTATGACTGTTAAAAAAAATCTATAGGAAATGTTGCATAACACATCTCATTTAAATATCATTGCTACCCATTGATTGAATGGGAACAGTTAGGCAAATGTATTTTCCCTCTCAATCTTCTTATTGAAGAAAAAAGATAATAATTCTCACCCACCATATAGAATGGTTAAGGCACTAATGGTGTGCATTAGTTGCAAAGCTAAGACATAATTTAGGGGTGTGAACATGAGTTTGCTGAAGCTCAGAAATGAGTGTCCTCTCTTTTCTAACCTCTTCCAGGAAATATTAGGAGGTAGAAAAGATTGGAAGCATCACCTTCTAGGTTTACACCAACTGTGATCTATGGCAGCTATACCATGTAGAATGATGATAGCAGGCAGAAAGAAAAACACAGACCATTCAAACCACCAATCAACAAGAGAACCAATCAGCTGCTCAGAATTTAAATATAGCTCCAAATGAACAACTAATCACATGACCAACTGACCAAATTGGCACACAAGGTATCTATAAGCTAAGGAGAATAGTATAAGAAAAACCTGCTGCTGATGTTACCTGGTCTGGTAACGAAATGTTCAGAAACTAAATTGAAACAAACTTGGAGAACAAACTACTGCCAAAATTTGAAACCCGAGCTACAAGTATCTTCTATTATTTCAAAGAGAAAAAACAGTGTTAGGATGCAAAGACTGCTCCTTTCGTGCATATGTCATGATGCACACACATTTGAAAGGAATGGAGCTTATGGTGTAACATTACTTTCATCATTTTGATAAAAGCACCCTAACCCTATCCTTGAGGATGATAAAGTTTAAACAAAGAAATCTAGATCTCATTGGTTTCTGATACTGGTTTAATTTATCAGGCTACATTTTTTCTAAATTTAATTTCCGGTTTGAACATTGCATTCTTATTTGGATGCTGTAATAAGTAAGTTATGATTTGAACAAGCCTTATGTCTACGGCCGTGATGGTGAACCTATGCCAGGAGTGCCAGAAGTGGCATGCAGTGCCATTTTCTCTGGCACGCGAGACCTCGCCCGGAAGAGCCCCACTGCACATGTGCGCGCGCCACCCGACAACTGACTGTCGTGTATCTGGTGTGCATGCATGACATGTGTGCATGCGCAGAGGTGTGCAGTGTACAGTGGGGTTGCAGGTGTATGAGCAGACATGTGACACACAGAGGGATCACGCACGCACGTGCAGAGATGCGCAGCACGCAGGAGTGATCACGTGTGCAGGTGCAGAGGCATGGCAAGGGGAATTGCACATGTATGCACAGATGAGCAGCAAGGGGAAATGCACGTGCATGCACAGGTGTGCGGCATGTGGCAAGGGGAATCACACGCGCATGTGCAGATGCACAGCACACTGTGAAGAGATTGTGCGCGCAGGTGCAAGGGGTGGGGGCAGCACTCATTGCCTTCTGAGTGCTGGCATGCGCGCAATTATTGGCACGGGAGCCGAAAAAGGTTTGCCACCACTGGTCCAGGATGTGTCAAAATTTTCAACTTTCAATTTCTAAACAGTAGAAGTGCTCAAAAGTTGTGACATGCTTGAGGATTGTAAAGATATTTTGGTTACTTTTAATACAATATAGATGTGCTTGGTTAAGTAACTACATAAGTATAATAACTTTTTAATATTTTGTTTGTTTCATTTCACTGTTCCAGGCTAACACATAGTTAAGATTAATCACAGATGCATGCAAGCAAAAATCTTTGAAGTGTTCCTCACTGTTAGAAACAAGAAGTGAACATGAGCAAAGTAACACTAAGGCTTATTCATCTAATTCCAAATTTGTAAGAAATATATCTCAACTGAGCCAATTGTTCACTTAACAGTCTCAATCCCTCATTTACTACAAGGGAGTAAATAAATTTTCTGTGCTAAGTATCAAGTGCAGTCCTTTGCCTTGGACAAGGCAAGCTGAGATTACAGAAATGACATCCTGCTCTTTCTTCTTCTCTTTTATTTCTAGTATTTGGTTATTGAATTTCACTCCTTCTGTCCATGTTGGACACATTTTCTGTTACTATATAATGACAAATGTATGTATATACAGAAGAATATATGTACACTGTCTCCATGTATATGAATATTTATGTACATATCTTTTATGTATCACAGCATTTTAAATTAAAATTTCAGAATTAAAATACTTGAAGTGGGTTTAAAATATGAAAGCAAACGTAATTTTTTAAACCTAGTTCTCATCTAAGTGTTAAAGGAACAAGATCCGGTAAAGAATTAACATATCTCATTTTTTAGCTATTTATTTTTTTGAGGATTTCCTCCCATGCAATCCTGGACAAAATAAATAATTTCTTCTAGGACAATTTCATCAAAAAAGGCAAGATGGAGGCCATGGCTGTGCCATTGAAGCTCCACCTTTTACACATGCATGCAATTTTGATACACGATACAAAAAGGGTGGGGCTTTGATAGCATAGTCACAACTGCGTTTTGTCTTTTTTAATACCCCTCCCCCACCTCCTGAGGACGCCAATACTTCACAGCAACTTTACAAAAGTATCTATTTAAGGCCACAGGAATGAAAGAATAAGATGTTCCGTGTAAAGTTCCTCTGGTCAATTTCCCTGCCCAGGGTTGGGCTTTTTAGATACTTTGCCCTCTACTGTGGAGTTCTGAGATAGAAGGAAACATGCAGAAATAATTTCCATACCTGGGTAAAATCAATGCTGAATCCACCTTGACAAAAGCCCTGACCTTCAGCATCAGTGCTTGCTAATGGCAACAAGAAACAATGGAAAGGATTGTAAAGTTGTGTAATACAAAATTTCTATACAACATTAGCAAAGCCGGCGTGCAAACTGAGGCGTCTGTGACAAGTGCTTTGAGGGCAAGGATAACGCAAAAAAGTTCTTACCTCTGGAAAGGATAACTTGAAGGGGGAAAATATGGAGGAAGTAATCAGTGTTTTGCAATCTGGATCCCTTATGGAGTGTCGAAGTCTCCAGAAGAGAAGAGGAACAGGGGACAGCGCTAATTCTAATCTCTCTTCTTTCAAAATAATACTATGCTGTAATTTATTGTAGGAAAACTCAGTTGTTATAGGAAATATCCTTGGAGGCTGTGGCTCTTCTGAATAGCCTTATATTAAAAGTTGTTACTCTACCTTCTTAGAAACCTCTTTGTTTTTCCATTCCATTTCCCCACATCATTGTGAATATCTCATAATTCGTTCATTCTTACCTCCTCCCTATTTTTTAGTCCACAAGTACTTCTTAGGGGGTAAAAGGTGATGAGAGGCAGTATTTGGTCCTGCAAATTCCTCACTTACATTTTTAGATGATACAGGCCAGTTACAAGGTGATCACCTCACCAGCTGCTTTTGAGAATGCATTTCAGTGATAACCTTGTACTTCCTACAGCTCGGACAAAACTACATAGTTGGCAACCTGCTAGAAGAAGCACAGCCAACCATGTATTCTGCTTGACAGACACATTTCTGAGATTGAACTAGGCACTGAAAGCAAAATTGTTAGCCACTATCCTTCTGACAAGACTTCATAGGGCTCTGTCAATCCAACATTGTGCAGGTATGATCTACTAACATACTGAACTAATGAGAGAAGGGTTTGTTCTGAATTATTATTTATTTATTTATTTATTAATTCGATTTATATACCGCCCCCTCTCCCCAAAGGGACTCGGGGCGGTGAACAGCCAATAAAATACAATACATTACTAACAACATTGGCTTAAAATACTGCCTGTTTCAAAATATAAATGTGAAAGATAAGCATGCTCTTTTCTTCTATATTTACAACGCAGTTATGACCAGACATAGCAATGAAATGCAGTTTGCATTAAAACAGGAAAAGGCATTCCAGTTTGCATTACAACAGGAAAAGGCATTCCCTTGCAGACTAGGAGAAAGTCCAAGAAGCTTTTTATGTCATGGTTAATCCTCTGATTATAGAGCTTCAGAAAAGAAATGCTAACAATCTTTTCATTTGTATATTCTTCTGATCTTGGCCTTTCTTTTAGTATAGTACTTGAAACAGATGATTGGCTGGAAGAGATGTTAAGCCAACTCCAAAATGGCTTCCTGAATTCTTTTGAATCCTACTCGAAATGGGCCACACGCACTCCGGTTCCTACATAATTTGGATTTGCTGCATTATTTTCCCCAAATCTCCTAACAGACCAGCTTATTCCATTCAGTTGGGAAAAGGGATCAATTCAGGAGTGAGTACGAAAAGATAAAGCTCCCTTTATGATGTCACAATCTGTGTCTTTATCATTCTGGTATCATCATGGTTAGATACAGGCTTGTGAAATAATAGAGATTGTGGCGGGGGTGGGGGTGGGGGGTGGGAAGCAGAACAAGCAAATCCAAATCATACTCCATTAATTTCCAGATTCAAATCTTCATAGTATTTTCTATATACTCCAACTCTAGAGAAAGTGCTAAAAAGATAGATTTACCCTCTTTCGACTGTTTTCTCTGTTAAGGATCCACCCAAATGACTGCAGAGAGATGAAGGAACAATATGGGAAATATGGATGTTTAAGACACATTCCTTCCATCAATGCATGCAATATGATGGTACACAGAAAACAGAATTTGTGCTGTAAGTGTAACAAGACGTTTTCTACATACTTGACCTGCAAGGAGCATATTCAACAGCTTTAGACCCATCGTGAAGATAACAAGTTCCCACAGGTTCCCTCTGTGCTTTCTGCTCAGTTCTCCAGTGATACAAAGGAGCACATGCCTGCAGATGGAAGTATTTAGAAAGCTCTTTAAAAAGAGCAATGGCCATGGGAAATATCAAGGGAAAAGAATGGTTAGGAGCAACAAGCAGCCTCTGAACAAACAGCTATGGAAAACAAAAAAAACCACCAAGGCGCTAATGATAAGTCTATTCAACTGAATACTGTTTACCTACTGGATGCACTTTTCAAATAAGACACATTATGTGCATTTTAAAACAACCAGGTTGAAGATTCCTCCCCACCACCCCCCACTTAAACTATGAAGTGGGAGGAATCAATGTGCTGTATTTTACAATTCAGTTAAGAAGTGGCTTCATGCATTTGTTCAAATGAGCCAAGAAAATTTAAGGGGAAGAACTAGTATATCAATTTTACGCTAATGTGCAATGAAGCTGAGAGAATCTCGATAAGGTATGACTTACTCTTGAGTATGATCTTGAGCCCATGCAATTAAGTTACAGTTGACAGACCTAAGATTTCAATACAAACCAGGTCATCCCTTTATGCACATTGACTGGAAAATTCTGGAACTTGAAGTCCACAAATCTTAAAGCTGCTGAAGTTGAGAAACACTGATTTAGACATTTCCTTTTCTGTTTTCAAAATCTTAAATATGATTGCCACAGTATTCAGTAAACTAGTTACATGATGTCAGAGTTTTTCTATCTCCACTGACACCCAATCAATCCCTGGACCCAATTTAAAATACTGCTTTTAAACCTCTAATTGATTTTGGCCCTGATTAATTGACAAAGCTATATTTATCTACTGGATGTTAAAGCCATTTATGGCTCTGATCAAAGAAGTGACCTATAAAGAAGAACTTTTCATATTCTTTTCAGAATTTATATTTGGATATTGTAAAGTAATTCAGTTTGGCACAGAAACTGAATATTTATTTAGTCTCTTAAGCTTGTTTGGATTGCAATACTTTTAGATTAGACACTGGTTTATTTTGTTGTGGTTCTTTTTTATATAATGGGCTTTGGGGTTTTTTGCTGCTAGATCCATTTTTATTTTATCATGTTTTATCCTTTAAAACATATGGTCATGTTCCAAAAATGTTTTATTGCTTGTACTCTGTATCTCATATTATGTAGTCATGGTAGTGGTGTGTGACAAGCTTTAAAATGAAGACTTACCAAAATTTTATTTTCTTTAGATCTCACAGACGCCCCAAACCACTGATGTGATTTGAATTCCAAAAGATCATCTGGAGCAAATTCTCTGTTGCCTAGAAGACAAAATATTTAGACAGAATTCTATGAACATGACCTTGGAATGTGACAACATCTTAACTTTTTAATGAATATCAAACTCTCTGAAGTGATAACTGAAATACACACAAATATCACTAGTTGATTCATCACTTGACAAATTTATAACTTCAGAGCTAAGCTTGTGAACTGATGCCATTGAAAGATCCTGCAACTGAGATAATGTGAGGTTGTAAAGGTTGTATCTGAAGAGACCAATCTAGAATGATTCATGAGCAAATAGCACATATTCTTCAAACACAATATTAGCCATTATCAGCCTGCTTGCCTGCAAAGCCTGAATACTGTTTCATTACAGACTCTGAGATACATTTTTCTGAGACTTGATAAGGGTCAAAGTCCATTAGAAAATGACTAAAGTACAAATATTCTCCTCATAAATTTAAAAGAATGTCACTACTGATATGTAATATGTTAACTATGTCAATAAACTGAAATGGAATTTTTCCTTCCTTCCTTCCTTCCTCCCTCCTTCCCTCCCTCCCATCTCATGAAAAGAAAAATTGTGCAAAAAATCGGAAGTCTAATATTTAAATTACATACAAGGAAAGTTAGCACTGATACATAAAAACCTAACTGTTTTTTAAGACCATACAGCAAAATGTTAGTAAAGGAATGCCAGGATAGAAAAATCATGCCTTTTAACTAGAGAGGGTCCCCATCTTTAATTAGAAAATAAGAGGTCAGTATTTAAGATATTTAACTGTGAATGGGTAATCTACATTTCAGTACACTTTCAACCATTGAGGACTGCTAAGTAAGGTATAAATTTTTCAAATGAATACAGAAATCAATTCTGCAATTGTCATGCAAGGACTGTTGTTTACTTCAAATATTTATTATTACAAAGACCAGTACAATTAAAGCTTAACATTAAAGAAAACATTTCTAGAATAAAATAATAACAAATACAATTTATGTTGAAGTCATAATTTGACAGCCTATCAACTGCACATAAACAAGAACACGGCCTAAGCTATAATGCAACCTTAATTCTTAAATTGTGAAGGCCTATAGGCTCTTGTTTATTGTCCCTCGACCTAGAAGAAACAAATTTGGATCCCTCAGAAAATCGATGCAAAAATATGCAAACACTACGGATAAAATTGCTTGTATTCATACCAAATATTTACACACTTTTTAATATACCGCATATGGTATCTAATAGACTCTTGAGGCCAGATTATGTAGTCTGATGTCATGGGAAAGACACTCTCTGCTTTACCCCATACTTGCTTAACCTCTATAATTTTACAGTATTCTCAGAGGTGGGATTCTACCGATTTGGACCAGTTCAAGCAAACCGGATGTTAAAGTTTGGTTCACTGAACCGGTATTACAACTCCACTCCCACCCCTTCCCTCCCTTCCCTATGCTGATTTGTAAGAGGGTCTTCTGTGGCTTCATGTTGATGCTAAAAGGCAAGAAAGCCCAAGATGGAACCTTAAGACATTTCATAATAATCCAATCAGAAACAACTCAGAATGAGATCATAGTACATGGTATTCCAAACTATGGAAAAGCCCAAAAGTCTGAAAGTTACCCCTCAGGAAACTGATTAAAATAGTCAAGGTCATTCAAGAATGCTCAGAGACATTATCACCCAATCTTTAACCTTACTAAACATGGTCAATTTGTTAATAGTGCATGATTCAAATTTTTGCTCACTCATCTTTTCAATCCAATGAGTTCACCAAAATATCCCCAGGTTTTATATTATCTATCTACTAACTTCCTTTAGAAAGCAACTCAGACTACCTCCGAAGATTATACCAGCAAAGCTAAACAATGCTTTCATTAAGCATAGATGGTAATGATTAAAAGTCCTCTCTCCTGTGAGTCAGCAGCTCCTCTGTTAACTTGGTAGACTGCTGGCAATGAATCTAAACTTCTTTGTATGCTATCCACCTTGTAAGGAAATCTCTGCCTCTTTAGGCATATTATTACTTCCTGTTGGGGAAATCCCAAAGAAATGGCTGTTTCTGCTAGGAGGCAAAACAGCTGTTTTAAAATCTTATAAAATCTTATTATACTCATGTAGCATAGGATAGTTGAAATTCTACCACTTAATTTTCTGCCTTGTCAATTATACAAAATTTCTGGTAAGAAACACAATTGCATTCTTATTGTGGGTTACCATAATGGTCTGGGTTTGAAACACAAACAAAAATACTACACTCTAAACCTATTGCATTTTAAGACTTCCACAACAGGAAGTCACACACAGAATTTTGGCAACTTAATCAGAGGGATTCCAAGAAACTCACTCTGACTTAGTGTGTTCTTATATTCTGCTAATATGTGGCTCTCTGCTAGATCCACAACCAGTTGCAGACAGTTACAAATTCATATGCTGTCATTGCCATATTTAATTTTCAAGATTCCATGCTTTTCTTAAGGCTCATTTCCCCATAAGTGTAAGAACAGGTAGTCCTCGACTTATAACAGTTCATTTAGTGACTGTTCAAAGTTACAATGGCACTTTAAAAAGTGACTTATGACCGTTTTCACATTTACAATCATTGCAGCTTCCCCATGGTCATGTGACCAAAATTCAGATGCTTGGCAACTGATTCATACTTGTGATGATGGTTGCAGTGTGCTGGGGTCATGTGAGCCCCTTTTGTGACCTTCTGACAGGCAAAGTCAATGGGAAGCGAGATTCATTTAACAACGGTGTTATTAACTTAACAATTGTAGTGATTCACTTAATGACTGTGGCACAAAAAGTTGTAAAATGGGGCAAAATTCATTTAACAAATGTTTCACTTAGCAACAAAAATTTTGGGCTCAATTGTGGTTGTAGGTCAAGGACTACCTGTATTTAAAACAGAACTTCAAAAATTGGCTTTCATTTATCTCCAAATAAGTAACATTTCACTACATAAATCTCAATACAACACTGCATAAATCTCAATACAGAAAGCCATCAATTCATCACAGCCACAGCAGATCCTTACCATAAACTAAAGATGAGGGAAACCATCTATTATAGTAATATTTAAATTTTACAGCTTCAGGAAGCGCTTTTCAAAATTAGTTAACTTTCTGATAAAATTTTGAAAATGCACTTCCCCTACCATCCCCTTTCCGGAGTGCAAAAAAATATGCTGTAGGGCAAGGGTTGTATTATATTCCCAATTAAAATACCCAGGCTTCCTTGTTATCAGTTATGTTTCCAAGGGACTCTGGGAGTTGCAACTCAGAAATATTTAAGGCAGCAAAGGCTGCCTAATCCTCTCTAGGACAAATGTTAAGGAAACAATAAGAACAGTCCCACTATTTCAGACCAGATGTTTATCTATAGCAGGGGTGTCAAACTGGCGGCCTGCTGACCAGATGAGTCACACACAGGCCACGCTCACCCCAGCTCAGTGCAAAACTATAATAATAGATTCCTCTATCAATAATACTAAACAAGTCATGCCATGGCTATGAAATATTAAAAACATTTGCCAGGCTATTCTGCCTCCTTTACATGGATATTCTGAAGCTGTATGGAAGAACTCCATTTAAAATAAAATTAATACCAACACCATCTGTATATACAGGAAAGATAATGCAATATATGTTGGATTACTCACTATCGACAGGGGACAAATAGTGAAAACTGAAGGAATTAAGATGCCCTATAAAAATAACAAGAGTTTGGATGAAGACTTGTAATTACAAATACCTGGGCATTCTTCAAGGTGACAACATCAAACACAAGTCAAGAAGTAGTTTAGAAGTGAAGACATCATGAGAATGAATATTTTAAAAGTCCAAACTCAGGAGAGGAAATACCATCAGAGCAAGTAACAACTGGGGAATTCCTGTCATTACATCACAGCTGGAATAGTGGGCTGGACCCAAGCAGAACTAAAAGCCATGGATAGGAAGACCAGAAAATTAATGATAATGAATCATGCCTTGCAGCGTTGTTGATACTCTACTTACCAAGGAAAATAGTTAGGTGTGCAAATGCATCAGACAAATGAAAAAGAAAAATGGGAATTGAAAGAATATTTGAAGGATGGACAGTGAAGAAGATGCACTGAAATTAGCACCAATGAAGGCTTACTGAATGCCAGAAAGATCAAACTGACCTCCAAAAAAAGACCAAATGAAGAATAGAAAAGAGACATGGCACAGCAAAGTGTTACATGGCCAGAACATAAAAAATTAACAGGCAAAGCAGGTAATTTCAAGACCTGGCAATCTCTAAGAGCAAGAAAATTGAAGAAAGAAACAGAGGAGCTAATCCTGGTTACACTTAGGAGAAAATACATATAAAACCAAAATTGAGAAGATAGCATTTGATGGTATGACATGACACAAACTTTTCTGCAACATAGGCTGACTGCTAAATATGAATTAGTCTTCACTGAAAAAAAGAAAAGAAAGCTTCTGATTTAATAAGGTGAACACTGGGCAAGGTATTGACATTTCAGGAACTGTGCCACATTTAATAATGACTCCATTAAGCCATTAAAATAATTCTAGGCAATAATTTATCTAATGTGTGCACAGTGACTAATAAAACAATATCAAATGTCATATGCTATGGTGGGGATGAAAGAAAGATAACCATTATGCCTTTGCAAGTTTGCCTGATAAATTTTGGATTCAATTAGAGCTGGATTATAATATTTTAAACAATATAAAATTAAATTTAAAAATGCATCTCTATGTTTGGGCATAGCTGAACCAAAACAAAATAAAGTGCTTTACTGAAGAATAGTAAATATTCTTACTACCAGTATGTTATTGCAAGTCAATGAGAGACGCCCCTAACTACTTCCTTTTTATAACATCATTGTCTCTTAACAAGAATACTATTGCTGGCTTCAGCATACAGAAGACGACAAAAAAATTGAAGCAAAAGTACATTAAAAAAAAGCTTTTATTGAGCCAGATCAATTGTTTCCCTTGGCATGCTACCTATACATATCAAACTTTGGCAAGGATTGCTTTTAAGTCATTATTGAAATATGTAAGCAGAATACTGCAACTGCTTACTTCACAAGATAAACGTAGCATCTGGTGAACCATATCTTATAAAGTAAATTAAGTTAGTGCCCACTAGATGTACAATAGTGGACTATCACCAACAACCAATATGGGGCGGGTGTAGAAACTAAAATCACAGGAACTAACATTGTAGAAACTAAAAACACAGAGACTACATAGAAATTACTTTTAAATGAGTTATAGTTGCAATGTTCTCTTTAATTATTTTTATCTTGCTGAGATGTTGATGTTTTTATTTTCAACAAAATGACCTGATCTTTCAGTTTAAGACTGGGCAAAATTTTATTTAAGTTCCTCCGATGCTAAAATTCAGCTAGATGTTCTGTTCCTATACCCTCTCTTAAAACAAAACAAAACAAAGCTAGACAAAGTGACCTTTCTCTAAATTAGCTTTATGCTTTCTAATGGCATCATCACAAGATTTGAGGTCTTCACACAGCTCTAGAGAATGTTGAGATATAAATTGCTCCCCAATATATTTCCAACCTTTTATATTTTTTCTAAACAGTATTTATTTCTGCCTTGGGAATATAACTGAAGATGAACAGTAGAACATCTTAATAGAACATTCTCTACACATCTTAACAGAACGTGGAAGATAAATAAATCTAGCTAGTTTAAGACACAAGATACATTCTTATTAATGTCCTATACAAACAATTCAAAAAACAATTAAAAAATGAACTAGTATTTCAAATCTATCAATTTATCATTTTAACCAATCTTTAATTGACTGCACTGTTTTTTATTTGGGGGAAAAATTTTGTCTAAAACATCCTGAAAATTCAAGTCAATTTTGGATGTTAAATATTAATAGAACTTTAAAAATATTTGTATAAGAAATGACCAGGCTGATCCCGAGGGTGGGGTCAAATGCATCATCAGTTTGGAATTTCTACACTCCCATAAGAGTCCTAAGTTCAGTCCCCCTTGAAGTCCGTTGACTCTTATCTGGCACCAATTCACCTTGACCATTAGTAGTTCAGATTGTTGTATGTAGGTAGTATGAAATAAGCTTGTAGTACTTTTGAACTCTAACCTAGTTCCTAATTTTTGTGTTTGAGGTTTAGGAAAAAAAATTGTCTCCATATACATTTTATATCTATGTCTTTTGCTATAAATGGCTATTCAAATGTCAAGCAACTCTGATCTTAACCTTAACTCTTTTTTAAGCATTTTTTTCCTTTTTAATGAAATATTAACAGAACATGCCAGACAGCGCTATTGAACATAGAACAATATGTTTCTGAAAAACCATGCATATGATTGCACGAACAGTTCTCAGATAAATTGTGACCTCCTAAGAGGCATCAGCAAACATGAAAGGGTTGTAAATTTGAGGGGTTTGCATATAAACACCATGATGTGTTCTCAGAACTTGTTCCTACTCTGCCTAGACAAGTCGGTTGTAAGCTTGTCTAAGCAAAGCAGAGACAAAAGTTCCAAGCATAGTCTGAAGGGCTCCAATTTTGCCCTGCAAGTCTTATGGCTTGCACCTGGCAAGCTGTGTTGCTAACTGGACTTGCACCCACGCTGGCTGGATTTCTTAGCAGCTGTTTCAAAAGGAAAACTCAGACTTCAGGAATTACACGTAATGAAACAAGTTCATCTTTCTGTTAAAAACAATGGTTAAAACTGTATGATTTAATTATTTATTTCCAATGAAAATGTTTTATTTTATAAACATGCAAGTTCTACCATTGTTGGGTTAGAGTTAGACAGTTGAAATTAAAAGGTGATTTTTAAATATGGTACAATCGTTTCTTGCCCAACATTTCAATAATCACATTTTATTGGAGGAGAGATTGACAGAAATTAATTTATTATTTGAAAATGTCAGGGCATTAGAATTTTTGGGAACCCCTTCTTGAATGAGGAGACTATGCAAAAATTTTTTTTTTAATGAAGAAATAAATTAACAAAAAATCTAATTTAGGGGGAATTGAAACTTTTCTGACTGCCCCAGTTCTTTTAATTTAAAAGGTGAGGGTGGGACTAAGCTGTTTTTGAATTTTGCCATTCTGTCCTCTTTTTATTCGTTAAATTCTGATCCCTGGAGTCTTTCAGAGATTTACACACTATTCTGCTTTGAGTAGTATCAACTTTCAAGTTGAGGAGAGCATAATTGAGAATTCTGAATAGTTTAAGCCTTTTCTCTTCTCTAGAATGGATATGCAATCTGGAAAAGTTTGTCTATTTCAGTGGCAACTTTGGGGAAGGCCACAAACAAATTGATAGATCAATAGAGGAAGATTTTCAGCTGAATAATTGTTCCTAATAATAGTTTAGCAAAATTATCTAAATCATAAATAATCTTTTTATTTATTTTTTAATCAAATTTATATGGCTATCCATCTTACAAGAAGTGACCCTGGGCAGGGTACAGCAAAAAAAAAAAGTTTAAAAACAATATACATGTTAGACACAGTCATATTAAAAAAAAAGACGTCAGCTTTTTGTGGTTTTTATGTTAGAAATGTCTTCTCTGAGTCATTATATTTTCTATTTTAATTTGCTGATTATCCCCACAAGAACATGATGCGAGGATCATGTTGGTAAGAAAACATTTTTATGATGAACTATAAAAAATAGTTCCTCTGACTACCTTTTCCCTCTGCTCCCAAAACAGTACTAAACCAAACCAAACCACCCACTCTGCATTAATTCAACCACATTTCTGTTAACTTAAATCTACTTCATGATGGGGGAAGGGGAAGCAGCTCTTCACCAATTTCCCCTTCTCCAGACCTCTAGCACACGTTCTCTGCATGACTTCTTAAAAGCATCAGCACAATTCCTGAGATGGACAAAGTTGAAAAGATGGTGCCCCTTTAAAAATTGCCGCCCACTAAATGGGTCACAGAAATATCTAAGCCTGCCTGCTTGCCGGTGTCATCTCTCCGACAAAGCTGTCTATTGTCGGCATTATGTCACTGTGATCAACAATGCTCTCAACAGTTCAGTGAGAATTGGGCTGTGTTGCCCCATAAAGGAAACCCTTATTTTAAAAGCTTGTTACGCACATATTTAATTGGAATTTGAGCACTAGAGTTGTTGTTCTGAATATATCCAGCCAAGGTATTCAAGAAAAGGAAAGAATTTATATTACATGAGCACCTATCTACTCAATCTCTGACCACTTAGTGACAGGATTCAAACTATACACTCAGACACAGTGTACTTACCATAGTTTTAGGGGACTGGGCACAGCATTACGGAGTTTTACACAATACTTTAAACACCTCTTCTGATGCTATGATTCTAAAAAATAAACAGGGTTCTAAGAAATAAACACGGGTAAATAAATAATTGTACAAATTGCAAAAATTGGGTTCATGTTAGAATTAATGTAAGGGGATTACAAGTATGCATCTTCATTAGGCCGCAGAAATGTGGGGCCTTCTAAAAACAGGCTGCCTCATTACTCCCTACATATCTTTTTCCTTGTGGTCTGTCTGTTACTGCTACCAGTCTCCTGTGCCATTTACTGTTCCCGGAGATGCTCTGACTGCTTCCCTGCACTGCCTGAAAGCACAAAAACAAGTGGGCAAGAAAGGAAGAGCAGGGCACTGATATTGGTAGTGGAAAAGCATAAAAGCTTCAGATTTTATCTGACATAATTCTGGACATCTGGTCACCACACCCAGCCTTAGGCTGCAGTGGGGACTAATGCAGGCAGAGTAGACTTATAACTGAGATACAGGAACAGTTACAGCTATTTTGTAGACATGTGGAGGATAGAAAGCAAAGAAAATAGTATTTAAAACAATAGAAGTTTCTCTCGCTCTCTTTCTGTTAAGGGAAATATTTGTCTCTCTTTTTTTAAAAAAAGTAATTTAATTAGTTTAAAAAATAAAAAGTAATCCATATTTAGATTTTGATTTCTTCTCTAGGTACTTTTTAGCTAAGTTGTATATGTATTCCATTTTGTATATACAATATATAATACTGTGGTGGCACAGTGGTTGGAGTGCAATATTGCAGGCTAACTCTGCCTACTGACAGGAGTTCGATCATGATAGCTCAAGGTTAACTCAGCCATTCTTCCGAGGTCGGAAAAATGAAGAAGGAAGGAAAACGAGAAAGGCCACTTCTGCTGACTACCGGCTGCCTGAAACTTGGCAGTTCAAATCTCACTAGGCTCAAGGTTGACTCAGCCTTCTTTCCTTCCGAGGTGGGTAAAATGAGGACCCAGATGTTGGGGGCAATATGCTGACTCTGTAAACTGCTTAGAGAGGGCTATAAAGCACTATAAAGCGGCATATAGTCTAAGTGCTATTGCTACTGAGGTGATGCCTAGGATCATCCAGGTTAGGGAAAGGTAGATGTTAATGGGTAAAATAGACACTGCACCTTGAAAAAGCTTAAAGTATCCCAAAACAAACATACCTCCAAAAATAAGCATCTGTTTCCCAAATTGTGATGGTGGCACCATTAAGAGGTGCACTTGGTTAGGAAGGTAAGGAAGACTTGGTACAAAAGATATGTATTAGTTCAAAGTTGAATTCTGAATGCATGCCTAGGCATTTCTATGTCTTTAGGGCTCAAGGAAGTGTTAGCCACCTAAGACTGCTCAAGAAACATGAAAGCCACTCCTTTTACTGATCTCCAGAGTAATAGAACAGAACAGAATAACGGAGTTGGAAGGGACCTTGAAGGTCTTCTAGTCCAACCCCCTGATCAAGCAGGAAACCCTATACCATTTCAGACAAATGGTTATCCAATCTCTTCTTAAGAAGTGTTGGAGCATCCACAAGTTTTGGAGGTAAGTTGTTCCACTGATTAATTGTTCTAATTGTCAGGACATTTCTCCTTAATTTTAAATTGGTTCTTTCTTTGATTAGTTTCCATCCACTGCTTCTTGTCCTGCCTTCAGATGCTTTGAAGAATAGGCTGACCCCCTCTTCTTTGTGGCAGCCCCTTAGGTATTGGAACACTGCTATCATATCACTCCTAGTCCTAACCAATCTCTTCCCATTCATCTATAAAACAAGCTACAGCTTGACTAGTCCAGGATATTACTCACTGTCTGACAACTCCATAAGTTGAGACTGGATGAAAGGCCTGCTGGACCTGTTTCTATGTCATGAGATGAGATGAGAGCCTGGGTTCAACAATAAATGCATATTCTCCAGTGTGTGGGAGGAGGCTGGCATGAACTGCTTCAGCCAAAGACCCAGCATTAGTCTTATAGACATGAAGCAGAAGATGGACAATCCAAAAACCTAAGGGAGGACTATCAAAATAAGGAGATATTTTATTCCTTTTAACAACATACTATTCTCATTTAAAAGATATCAGGTGCTGGTATATGAGAGCAACAATATAGCTGCAACATACAACTGTGCTCTAACCAGCAAGCCTGTTTAAAAATAGCCTAAATCCTCAGATTAGACACATTAGCTAAGCAAGCCATAGGAAATTCAGCCAACAACTAAGAATACTTGCATCACGTCACAATGGCTTAAAGCAAAATGAAATAAAACAAAGGGCTGTCCTCATAAAAAATCCTACTAATCATCCCCACATGATTTGTAAAGGCCATTCCACATGCTGGCTTAAAACAAGCTGCAAGCATCGGGCTTCAGCAGCACAAACAAGTCCATCATTGCAGGTGTCAAAGATAGAAATTGTGTTCAACAGAATAATACCACACAGGATAAACATAGTAGGAGAGGGTGTTCTGCAGGTCACAATTACCTTCCAACACTCCCATTTATGGCTACCCAGCATCCAAGATTATGACACTGAAATTCAGTGACAAAATGATCAACTTTCAGAACCTGATTTTTGTTGGGATAGCCAACAAGAATGGAAACGGGATAAAGTCATTTCTTGGAATCAAGTTATTTCCATCTTTGAAATGTCCAATCCCTTCCAGGTCCAAAACAGCACCAGGGAAATTCAATCATGATGCTGAATTTGGAAGGATTCATACAGAAATAAGAGCATCTTACCTTCAAGAATCTTTAACCTACCACAAAAGCCAAAAAATAGTATCACTGTTCTTCTAGTATTATCACTACTTCATCTGAAAGTTGAATTGAGGTACATGGCCCCTCAAATGTTTCCTGACCATGAAATAAAGCAACCTTATCCAACCAGATACCCTCCAAATAGTCAATCCCAATATTTGTGGACAGATACAGATTTGGAAAAAGTGGAAGAAAGCATGAGGATGGGCTGAATGAAGGAATCCAGAAAAAAAGAGCTACAGAACCAAAGATTCCAAGGCTGCAGACCACCTAGAAGTGTTCTGTTTTATGTAGGAAGAGAACTTTATTCTATACACAGGGAGCAGTCATAATGTTGTTGTTTCATGTATTTATTTATTTTAAAATTAATGCTAATAAAAGTGAATTTTTGCTGACCTTGTCATTTGGTTTAGCGTCAATCATGACTTTTTAAACTGGGAGTGGGGGTGGCCAGCACATGATGCATCCAGGGGTGGGATTCAAATTATTTAACAACTGGTTCTGTGGGTGTGGCCTAATTTGTGGGTGTGTCTTGGTGGTCATGTGACTGGCTGGGCATGGCTTGGTGGTCATGTGACTGGCTGGGCATGGCTTGTATGTAAATATTATAAATATTTATGTAAATATTGAATTTTTTATAAAAAAAGAGCAACTTTTACCCAAAATCAGGCAAAGCAGGCAGGAAGATTGAATTGCTCACAGAATCACAGATTCATTCAGAGATCTATCTTTCTGCAATCAGCTACCTGAGTCTGTCACATGAAGTTTGCTTGCAAGCAAACTCATAAAATTTGCTAGCAAGCAAACTCACAAAATTAACTCACAACACACTATGTATGTAAATATTGAACTTTTTATTAAAAAAGAGCAACTTGTACCCAAAATCAGGCAAAGCAGGCATATTAAGTTGCTCACAGAAGCACAGATTCATTCAGAGATCTATCTTTTTGCAATCAGCTGAATCTGCACTGAAAAATAGAAGCTTCAGTCCTAAGGAAGGTTCAGCTCTGCTTTTAGATTAGCTAGAAAGCAAGAAATTCAACGTTTCCTGCTTTCTAGCTAATCTAAATCTCCCGGAAAAGCAGAACAGCTGATAGTTGGGGGGGGGGTGAAGGAAAAATAGCAACTTAGCAGGCAAGTTTGATGGCGCACATACTAGGTAAAAAGTGAGTGGGCGGGGTGGGGCCAGCCAGTGATGCGATTTGCTGGTTCTCCGGCAGGTAGAATCCCACCTCTGGTGAGAATGCGTTTTGGGCGTGTGTGTAGACCATTTCCAAAAACCTCAGCTGTGCTGCCTGGACAGCTGACAAGTGCTGCATGTGGGTGCGCAGCATTTCAAACTTGTCTTTCCTGTGTTTTCAACCTCAGCTGTGCTACACAAAGCAGCTGAGGTTGAAAAAGCAGGAAATAAAGGACAGCCAAGAGCCCTGGCAGGCAGCCAAACAGAGCAGCAGACACCGAACTAGTTCGGTGTCTGCTGCTTTTCAGAGCTACCAGTTCTATAGAACCAGGCCAAACCGGTAGCATCCCACTCCTGGACGCATCTGACCAACAGGCCACGAGTTTGGCACCCCTGATCTAATTCCTTCAGTATTCCATAATTATGCTGTATTTATGTTAATTTAAGTCAGGAATACGATACAATATTATATATCTTTGTAACATGGATCTCACAGGGTGTGTACGTATGTGTATGTGTTAAAATCTGTAAGGCAGTAGGTATGGCAGTGTTACTGCACATACAAAAAATGACAGGACTTTGATTGTGATATCGTGCCCACCTTTTTGTAGATTTTGATCCCTTCCCAAAGATTCTGTTAGTTGGTAACTATTTACAGCAGGTCATTTTGCTCCAAATTTGCACTGCTCCTTTTCCAACAAGCAATATCAGCACTAGAAATGGAGGAAAAATACATTCTCACCCTCCCCTTTTCTACTCATGAAGGATTTGAGCATTAAAAACATTAATCTCTCTGACTCAGTAACTATTAGGAATTCTTCCTTTTCCAGTTAAAAATATTTTTGGTTGGAAGGCTTGGAAAACACTGTATCCAAAACAGAGCAATCCTTTGAACAAAAACAAGTAAAAACAGATCTTTATTTGTAGGGGGCGGGCGGGGGAAGTTTGGCTTAGATTCTTTAAGGAGAAGCAGAAACATCCGTGTACCTTTTCCTGAACTCTATATGAGTCTTTCTCTATTCATACCCATTCCTAAGTGCTGGGGGACTCTGAAAACTGCCTAACGTAAGGTTGGTAGGAAGGGTTAAGAGAATTTGGAGATTTCATTATATATGTGCTGTGGAACAATTTCAAGAAGTCAGATTCTGATTGACAGATAGAAAAATCTTCCTAACAGTAAGAAAAGTGGAACCAATCATTCAGAGGGATGGTTACCTTAAACTGGCTGTATCCAAATAAAAACTACAAGGCCCTCTTTTAAGGATGCTTTTTCTCTGATTGCTGCCTTGAGCACAATGTTGGACATAGTGACCTAACTGGTCCTTCCAACTATAGTTTGAACATTCAGGGAGTAACACCTAGTACAAGTATCCTTGGTTTCTAAATTAAGCTAAATCCCTTTCCTGCTTCTCTTAGACATTGTAAGCATAGTTATTTCATCTTATGTCTGTTTTCTGTTTATTACTCTTTCTTTTTATTCTGAATATCCATATTTAATTTTTGTAAAGCACGTGAAAACTAATACAAACCAAAGGACAATCTATCATAAATAAGATAGTGGCAATTGAATGCACTGGGTTATGCTGGTATTTTCCCACACAGGCACATGAAATGTTCCCACACAAGCACATGAAATTATACATGTCTTTAAATATTCAATGCATAATTAGTGAACATGCCTTATACATATTATATATTTATTGTCAGAAACTTTAGCCCAAGCAGACAGGCAACATCAGTTCATCAGAGTTATAATAAGTAGTTGGGTTTGGAGATCTCTTTTAACATGGCTTATATGCAGTGTAATTTTTCATCACAGGCCTGAACTTGTTTCTTTACATAACACACATTCCCTTTATTTCTTCTAAGAGAAATTCTATCTTCTGGGATTATAGGATTCTTTAATGGCTGCCAGAAAATACCCTAGATCAGAGGAATGCAAGAATGATCAGACCAGGTCTAGATGCCACCCAAACGATTCATGCCCTTGTATAGTCCATAGCCACTTGGCTGCCTATCACAAAAATCTAATCTCTGTGTGTTTTCAAACAAAATATGTCACAGTATTCTTCAGTTTCAAAGTGAAGCCTCTAGCCAGCAAAGATGCCATTATTTGATGTCAATGCCATTAAATGGTCATAACAACGAATCTTGTTTAAAGATGTTTCTCATCAGCACCAAATATTTAACGAGTGATACATTGCTTTCATCTCTTCAATTTATTCAGATCTCAATGGATAAAAACATATCTTAAAAGATTAAAGAGTACCTCTAGCATCAAATATGATTGGCTGACAGTTTTGATTGGAATTCCAGTTACACTTCAGCACCTGGCCTCCTTCTACAATTTCAGGCTGAGTAGTGTTGGCCTTTGGAGCACCCACAAGGAGAAACATCCTGCAGGGAGAAACAATGAATGAGAAATCTGAACATTTTACTTGAAGTAGGCTAATCTGAAGTATGAATTAGTACAGGGCTGTCAAACTCTCGGACCGCAGGCCGGATACATCATGCACTGGCTACATGCCTGGTTTAACAAAGGGGGGAAAAGTTCCGATACATCACATGACGTTGCCGTGACATGAGTTTGACACCCTGCCTAATAGGTACCTCATGTAAATGCAACAATAATAGTAAAAAAAAGAGGAAAGCCAATGTAATGAAAAGGCCAAAACACTAAAGAACATTTTATAAGAGGAAATAAAGAAGGACTTAGCATTTCTGACTGCCTATTTTCCTCCATTTAAGCAGATCTGCTGCCTGCATGACTTCACCTCCAGTTGATATATTCTAGCATGTCATTGTAATTCACCAGCTGCATCTGAAAACCCAGCCCAATAGAGATTTGTTAAGTATCCTGTTTTGCTGCTTGACCGAGGGTTAAACTAGATGCTTAGATAAATTACATATCACTATTTTCCTTGATTTTCTTGGGAAAAGGCTTATGATATTCGTTTGATTGGGACCCTCATGGGCAGGGAAGGTGGCTCTGATTGCTTTTTTAGCCTGCTGCTTTTATCCTCCTGAGGATATTGGATATACCAGAACTTCACTTTTACCCCAAAAGACTTTTCATGCCACTATAAGTATGACATCAAGAAGCAGGAATTAGTAGTTGTTGGAAAACATAAGCTCACCATTTATACTACACCTTCTCCCAACCTGTGAAATACATCACCCCCCAAAAAGAAAACAAAAGATGAGAGGAGAATTGTAGGCTTTAAATCCAATGTATAGGACAAAGAATACTTGTCAACCATTTCAGATGCTACATGCAATTTTTTTTAAAAAAAGTATGCAGATCACGCCCTTTAAACTGGAATGCTAGAATACCTAATAGCTAATATCTAATTAACTGCATCCGACCTTGATACCTTAGTAAGTAATAAATGGCTAGGATCTGGGAGGTATATGTAACTGCTTTGTTTATTGACCACGTGCTAAAGGCTGAGGTGTAAGTATAAACAGGTATAGTATAAAGCCCCTCTTCCTCTTACATGATATCTTAAAATCCTAAGTGATTGATCTTTCTACTGTAACATTTGGCTCAGTTGTGACTTATTCAGTACTTATATGCCTTCCAAACAAATGGAAATTAATCCCCAAAAGTCTTAGTACTAGCTAGGCTAGCTAGGAAATATTAGCAGCTGAAATTGGCTCCATGTTCCTGAAGACAGCAATTTAATAAAATAAAATTGAGCTGCAAGACTGTGAAAGAAAAGAGGCACTAAGGAGAATTTTACCTTGTTAGGCCATTTGGAAAAACAAAATATTTCCATTAGTCATATTTGAGTAAGCAACTGGTATTATCTTAAGTAGTTTTGTAGCCTCATGAAAACTAAATTTTATTGAATTTGATGTATTAAAGTTGTCTAGCCCATCCAGAAAATTGCACTTAAACTCGAACAAAAATAAAATTGCTAGCAACTATTAGCTTAAACCATGCTCTTTATGCTAACGTAAAGCTTATCTGCATTTCCCCTCTCAAATATTGTAAAACATTAGGTATATTTTCCTTAATTCACAATGCTATTGTCCACAATATTCCATAGAAATATTCCAGCCATTCACTCATATATAATTTTAATATTTTGTTTCTAATATTTTGTTTGAGACTAGATTATAATAGTTTAATTTTTTTTTTTAAAAAAAAAGGAAATGTGTGTCTTCAAATCGATTTTGACTCCTGTTGACTTCCTGGATACATTCCTTCTTCCTAAGGCTGAGAGAGAATGACTGGCCCAGGGTCACCCAACTAGCCTATGTAAGACTAAAACTCATAGTGTACATCAGGATCAAGGAACCAAAAATGGCATGATGATTTTCTCAAATGAGTTACTTTATTGCTGCTTGCCATAAACAGAATCTGCCAGACTAAAGGACTCTTAATATATGGACTGGACGGCTGCATGCTGATGCTGTGGGATAAATTAAGAGATTGTGGTACATATCAATATAAGAGGACTATATATCCAACAAGAATAAGGGTTCTTTTTTCTTGCCTTTTTTCAAAAATCTGAGAAAGACATTTCACGGATATAATTTCTGTTACTGTTTTTGAAAACGGTTATCCACATCTGTGCTGCTACCAAGTGCTCATTAGTACTATTTTTTTCTTTACTATATTTTACTTTAAGGCGTGTTTATCCATTCCTTAGGAACACAGAGTAGATTTTAAATATATGTCTATTCCTCACTATCTCAGAATGAATTTTTAAAGAATGTTTGAAAAGCTAAGTTTCTTCTTCTGTGAATTTGTAAATAATGATATTATAAATTAGTGTTTTTTAAATGTTTTTATCTCAGGACTACTTTCCACTGTTAAAAATTATGGAGAACCCCCAAAAATATATGCATTATATTTTTCATATTATAAATTAAAACTAATGCATTGGCTGCTGCTACCATTTCTCACTATTGTTTGATAGGATTTTAATATTGCATTATTTCTCAACATAGGGTGCAACATAATTTTGATTTTGAGGAACAGCAAGAGAGTCTTGGGAATTCCCCAGGGTCGTAGGATCATACTTTAAGAAACAATGTCCTAAAAATGATGAATATAAAAAACTGAAAACTTGGCTTCTATGTGTGCAACTAGCAAAAGAATTTCAGTCATATGTGCATCTTGCTTCTTTGGATTGCTGCCTTATCTTAAATCTTGATTACTGCATTTTTTAAATGTCTTGGTTGAAAATTTGTTGGTATCACTGAGGGAATATTATGAGCTACCCACAGAAGACAAACCAATTCCTTAAAAAGAAAAGAAAAGAAAAAAAGTTGATAATTAGGATTGGTAACATGGTCAGATATGAAAAGGGATAATGTCCTGGTGAACTTCATATATTTAAAATACTGTATGTCCCGTGTATTTTAGGAAAGACTGCGTCAGTTGGGAGTGGGACGATCATAGTACAGACTTCATATTGTCTGGTGTTATGAAATGCTGACTGAATGTGGAAAGAGGGTGTTACAAAGCACCAGCAAAAACTAAAGGGAGATAAAAATCATGAATTTGAGATGGGCCGCTGTATAATTGCATAAATAAAATCTTGAACCACAATTTGCTTCCATTATTTATTCCAGTGGTTCAGTGTAATTCATCTAGCCATTAAAAAAAAAGAGCACAGTGGATTTAAATTGCAATTTTCAGTTGAAGCAATCTCTTGCAGGGTGATGGTTAGAGTTATAGGAAGGACCAGCCCTTGCTATTACTTTTTTTCTTAAAACAGTGAACTGACTTTAATGAGCTTGAGAGCTATCCTAAATGTTCTGTATGATGAATGGCTGGAGGTCACGGACAACCTTCAGATATTTAGGTGTTCCTAGCCTACCTATTGTCCCATAATTTTTAAGCAACATCAACACTGAGAATTCCCAATGCTGGAAAAAGCCAAGGAGACAAGTACACATCTTGTTTTAGTATTATTATTATTATTATCCTCTGTAACTTTCACTAATTAATCAGAAAAGGCTAAAAGCCAAAGAAAATGCCCAGAGCACGTAAAAGTAAATGAAACTAAGTGCTTGAGCTACTACCAAATATTTCACAACTAAAGGACTTCTTTCAATCCAAACAACCATGTTGTTATCATAAAGCAATGAGCAGTGGCTGCGATGCCTCAGACAATAAAGCTTTGATGTCACTGTAGGAGTGAACCGCAAGACAAAATCCACCAGTCAATTCTGCTGCATAAACCGTGCTGAAGAAAATGCAAAAAACTGTGTAAAAATGCAATAGTATAACTACTCTCAGTAATCCAATGCCGGCCCTGCTCTTTGAAATCTCAGCTCCAGATATTAAACATGAATAAATGGTTCACCTATTGAATTTTCAACTTATCCACTATTACTCTCTGGTCATCTTTCAAAAACTCTTTTTGCTGGTATAAATTGCTTGGCTTGAGCATGTAAAATTTGTCCGATGTTTTAATAGGTCTTTTCAAATGGCTATCAGTTATTTGAACAAGACTGCACTTCTAGGCCTCTGGATCCAGGAAGTACATACTTAAAAAGTAACTTCTACTATTAAAAGTAATTGTAGAAGAAATAGTTCTAAGAAATTTGATGTGCTTGGAGCATAATTAATCTAAGCAATACAGTTAAAGTGAGATCTTCTAATAATACAGGGAAGCAATATAATCCAGCAAGCAGACTGAAACAAAATTATGCAAAAATTACAGAGGTCTTCAAAAAAATTGGGTTCATCAAATTAAAAAAAAAATGGGTCACTAATACAGCAAAGGTACTGGGGTATTGGTACACTACAGAATTGGTACAAATATGGTTATGTGTGTTGATTAAAACTAAGCCAACATAATTTGCAATCTGCCAAGCCAAAAGTATTCCACAACGATCTACCAGGTATTGGCCACTCCCCTGGCTTTGCCGTCTTGAATGCAAAATGGAAAAAACAAAAATTCTCACAAGCCCTTGTTTGTATATTATTAAACCATGCTGGTGAGCCACGTTCATCTTATACATGTTCAGGATAAAATGTTGAACAACAGCATGAGATCAGGGGAAAAAGAAATTTTACTCCAAACTGGTGAAACCAGGATCATGCAAATAAATCATATACTGTTATATAATGAGGTTTCATTGGTTTATATCTCAATCTAGTTACTGTGATTTCATAAGCTATTATTTAAGGCATAGCATTATATATAAAACCCAGCCCACTAAGGTTTGGTAAACAATGGTTTGTCATATGTCCACCACCATAAGGCCTGCTAAACTCTCTCCCAACATCTATGCAAAAGTCTTCAGTAAGTCAAAATCAAGAAAATGAAAAGCCTCTCAATATGCTATCAAAATTTAAAAATCCACTGCTAAACACCGGTGCTGCTTTTTCTCCAGTGACCTTGTATTTTCAGAAAAAAGAACACCTTATTAAACATGTTTGATTTTGACAAAATGACTTTACATGAAATCCTAAAGAAATTTTAACTCTAAAATTAGTCAGGCAACTCTCTCAATGTGGCAGAAAAGCTACTGCTACCCATAAAAACTCACCTAAATGCTGACCCAGCCATTAAAGTTAATCATAAACTTGCTGTCCAAAATATAATGCATACTTCACCTTTCAGTAGATAAATTGCTACAGAATTGCCATAATCCATAAATACATTTTAAAAAATATTCTAATATGGCACTATTTATTTTTTCACAAATGTATGATATTTACTCATCAGTACATTTTAAGACTTAAGTTTCCTGCATTTCCTCCTTCTGTAGTTGTGAAGATTTCACCTATTTCCCAGGATTTTTCAAAGATAGTAAAAGAACTGAGAATGCTTCAGCAATTATTTATATAAGTTCCTAGTATATTCTATTTCATGCAACTAAAGCCCAGTTCAAATCAAACGTATTACATAACATTTAAAACTGCACAGTTAGCAGTCCTACAACTATGTATACAAACTATAAGCAGGAATAAATTTATTACACACAACTCTGACACTTTACAGAACTAAAACCTAAAAGGAATTTTAATGTAAATAAAATCCTGTTTAAACAACATTAAATCAGAAGTGCACATCATGAGATGGCTCCAAATAAGCACTTCCCACACATATCACTTAAATGAAGTTTCCAGAAAAAGATTATTTGTGTTTGCAATGGCTTTCATGTAACCCGTGTCTACGCTAATGCAGGATGGGGGGTCCAGGAGAAGTTAATACCCAAACAACTAAGATTTTATGGAATTCCATTAAATTCCTTTAACTGTTAGGTCCTGGAAAATTGTTTCATGGAATTTGCTCAGAGCTATTATGGTACAAGTTATTTTATGAGCTTTCTTTTTTATTAATCATAAGTTTGTTGCATCTCTTTACAATATGTTCATGCATAGCTTATGGCATGATTGAGTATGGTGTAGTGCTTAAGGCTTCAGACTAGAAACCAGAAAACCGTAAGTTCTAGTCCTATCTTAGACATCAGCCAAATGGGCAACTTTGAGCCAATTACTCTCTTTTAGCCCTAAAAAGAAGAAAAGGCAAACAGCTTCTGAAATCTTCCCCCCAAAATTGCAGAGACTTGACCTAGATTTTTTTTTTTTAAGTTTTACGGTATATTTTAAAACATGCACTATTGAGATCTTCACTTTTATGCTAGCAGGTTGCCTCCATTATTAAAAGAAGACTATTAATGTCAGTTGTATTTAAATTACTTACAAAAATATCTTTTTAATTTTACTTTAAAGCTTTATTGGGGCAGTTCTATTTCTTACTCTTAACAGTTACTGCTTGCATTTTCATTAAAGATAAAAGGAGTTATTACATTTATCTTTTTTTTAAGGTTTAATTTTATTTATCTCTGGTGTGATCTCTCTCATAAAGATGGAAGAATGGCTGATTTCACTTGCTGCATCCCTTGATGTTATAGGCCTAAGAAATGGTGTTATAGGAATTAATGTTTTGCTGTTAGACCAGTTCAACTGCCAGTCTGGCAGCCCAGGTTTGGGGAATTTTATTTCTTGTATACACTGGGTTTAGGGGGAAATGCCAGGTGAGGTGCCTTCTTGAAAGCAATGATGGGAACAGGTAATATAAAGGTCCCATCCCAGGGGAAGAAAACTTTCTTGGAGAAGAAGGGTTCAGCTTTCCATACAAAACAGTATTTATTTTCATATTACTGGCTCAGTCATGCCTCTACACTAGCCATTTCAAAACTAAGATTATCCTGTAATGTAAACTTATGATCAACATTGTATATATAATACCATATTTTCCAATGAAATCATGGACTATTAAGTGCAGGTATTAACAGTAAACCTTTAAAAATGTACCTGTGAAATACAAGTAATATTATATAAAACTGTGCATAAAATAATGTGAAAGAATAAAATAGCAAGGTTTCTTATATAAATCAGCCACAGAGTAAAAAAATCATATTAACTTTATCTTACTCAAAAAAATGTTAAAAGAAGATCTGGACCATTTTATTTCTTTTCTTTTCCTTTGAACACAGTTCAAATTTACACAGTGAGAAAATTTATATAAGTCTTCATACTAGCATAGACAAAGGAACTTGAAAAGATCCAAATCCCCAATCCTTAAACTTGCCAAAATTGTTACTGACATCAAACAGAATTAAGTCTAATTTACTATAATTTATAGAATAAGCAGATGTTATACCAAGTTTCTAAATCGATTAAATGAAATGGAAATATATGGGTCTATTCTAAGAGTACAATCCTATATAAGTTCATTCATGTGAAAGTTCATTGAATTACAGATATGTGAAAACAGGATTACAACAGCAGGAACTGTATGTATCGAACAAGACCATAACTTTTGGATGGAGAACAAATAAGGTATAACAATGTACTCAATGGTCAGTATAAGAGCATTAAAATACACAAAAAGTAACTTTCCTAATACACATCTAACAAAAATATTACAATTGCAATAGAGACATGATTAAAACATCTTAAAAGCATTCAAGATAAATAAAGCCCAATCTATGCTATATTTATATTTTTGATGTTTTTATAAGGAGTAAAAAACATAAATGAATAGTATACTATCCAGAGAATGTTAATATTGGAATATATATAAATGTACAGGTAGTCTTGACTTACAACGACCATTGAACCCAAAATTTATGTTGCTAATAAGATGTTTGTTAAGTAAATTATGCCTGTTTTACAAACTTTCTTGTCACACATGGTAAGTGAATCACTGCAATTTTTAAGTTAGTAACATGGTTGTTAAGTTAATCTGGTTTCCTCATTGACTTTGCTTGTCAGAAAGTTGATCACATAATCCCAGGATACTGCAACCATCATAAATATGAAAGAATTGCCAAACATCTGAATTTTTAACACATGACCATGGAGATGTTGCAATGGTCATGTGAAAAATGGTCATAAGTCACTTTTTCAATGCCTCTGTAACTTCGAACGACAACCAATGAAAGTCTACTGAGAAGATAAATCCACTGTATTTAATAATGTTCAGATTAAGGTGTAATCCATTACTGGTTTATAATCTTGAATACAGTAATTGAGATTCACCTCAAAGAGGACCATAGCCTTAATTGACTTTAATGAGATATATTATACCGAAATAATGCTCTCACTAGGTTTATTATATAATTGCAGTTGTATTTTAAACAATTTAATGATGCACTGTGATGCTTTGTAAGCCATTTCAAATAAATATGTTTCAGAAAAATGAAACAAGGATTTTCATATAAGTAAATACTTATTTAATTATATAACATTCCAGATCATTATATTTCTAAATGTTTTACATATATTGTAGTTATGCTGCCAGGAATTCTTGGGTAGTCAGTAGTAAAACTACTTTGATAAATAAAATGAGAAACGATCAGAATAGAGGAGAAGCAGTTAGCTATTTAATAGTTACGGGATAAATTACAGTATTCAATATTTAGGAGGCCAAATGCTATAACAACCAACATGATGTCACATCACTACTGGATGGAGGCAGAAATTTCCAGCTATCATTTTGTATAGTTTTATGGATTTTTCAATGTTTTTAAAAGGTTTGGCTAACTTATGTAGTCATTTACACACTTCTCTTTTCCATTTCTGCAAATGATAAGGAATGCTAGCCTTTTGATTTGGAAACACAATTTCTGAGACCAAACAAAATGCATTCAAGGGCTAGATATTTTATTTGTTCATTTGTTTGTTTATGTTTCCTATCTCACAGAAATATGAGTCTGGGTGATATATACCATGGATATGGCCCCATATCCACACAATGGGAATGCTGGCTTTGATAGATTTTACTGAAGGATTGGCTCATGCTTTTTGGGTTGTTTTAAATCCTTGCACAATACAGTGTTTCTACAATAATCTACAATAATCCCCATGCACAGAATCCCTTTGTTTAGAGGTATTCATATCAAACGTTAGGGAGAAAATGTTGACCAGATTACCTCAGTGAATCTAGCTACCAAAATTTAAAAAAGGGCAAAAATATTACCCTGGAATGAAACAGCAAAACCTTCAGAGATTTTTTTTTTATTAGGCATGCCTTTGTTAGAACAAGCCAAAAGGTCACAAACAACGCGCAAGCTTTTGAGCTCTCTAGACTCCATTGGGATTGGGAAAGAAGCAAAGACATTCCAACATGACCAGTGAAATTGATTGGACAGCTCATCTGAGAGCAACTCTGAACTACCAGTGAAGGCACTGGTTATTTACTTCATTTATAATTATATTTCTACCACCAGGAACAAGAGCTGGGTCAGATATTTTCTGCTTCTGGAGGAAAAAGCTGATACCTTCCTTTGACCCCACTTTACATAAATAAGCCAATTGGATCTGTGACAAAAGTCCTCTCATCATCAGGCTCAGTAAGATTACCACAGAAATGGTAGCCAGCTAGTATTTCTCTTTCAGGGCCCTCACTATTTATCCAAATATAAAGGGGAGCTATTTTTTGGTCAGCACCAAATAGTCACCCTCCAGATTTTTTAAATTATGTATATGGGGACAGCACTTTCCTTAGGGAGCAGAATATTTTGGCTCAGTTTCCTTAAAGAGATTGAACATTAAAGACTGGCAATATGAGAGTATTTTAAGGTGTTGATGATAGGCTAACTTAAAACAACATAGGAAAGGTTTTTTAATGGAGTGAGCTTAGTTCCCTAATACATTTATTATTTCTTCTGGTATGCTACCTGAATAAAGATATAATACTTAAAAGATCAGCTACATAGTAGTTCACTGGGTTGTCTGAACCAAGCCATTTTGGTTTATCAACCAACTGTTTATGGCTTAGTGCTTGATGAGCCAGACTAATTGTGTTTGATACTGTGAATCACAGCTTAATATATGTGGACCTATTTCCGATATCAATGCATGTTTGGACAGAGGCCCAGTTATTGAGAGGCGATAAAATTTTGCTTTTATCTATCAAAGAAAATCCCAAAAAAGTCTAGTTGCCTTTTGGGGAAAAAGCAACTTTGGGCTTTAGATGATTGAGAGTCTCCATACACAGGGACATTTATGTATTTCAGTGTTTTTTCCTTTTTAATGCTCAATGGTATTTTCTGAAAACATATAAAACAAAGGTAAATCCCCTAGGATCAGTAAGATTTAAATATAATATTGCACTTAGGACCTTTCCTCACTTCCATCTAGTAATGGACAAACATGACTGGTAACATATTTTTTTCTGCCCTAACTGAGGATGAGGATGCGTACATCCCATTCCCAACCCATGAGTAAGGTCTTCAGCTGTATAAATAGTAGCTTCTTGTTATTCTGTCAAGATCCTAGAGAAGCCTTAAGGTATAGGCATTGTCACTTATTGCCTTGGAGAGAAATCAGGTGACTGCATGAGCACAGGTAGAATATGACTCAACAATGGAGATAATCATTGTTGGGTTGCTGCTACTGTGTTTTGTTTTGTTTTTTGCTGATTCAAAGACTGTACTTGGACTCAACAATCAGGAAAAACTCTTAGAAATGCAGCTCTAGGCTAAAAGTTACTCCTAGCATACTTTGGAGGGGATATTGGATAGCAAATCATATTGTATGACCACACCAGTAAATGTAGTCATTGCACACATAAACATAATTACACTCAAAGTATTACTCAGAGTTAAAGTCTCCACTTCAAACACTGAACTAGAAAGAAAGTTCTATTCAAATCAAAAGAATACTCCAAGGGCACAAGAAGTTAGCAGTAATTATGGAAACAGAAGCCTAAGGAAAATATCTCATTTATTCCTGGGGCATCCTCTTCCCCACTTCCCCATCACTTTGAACCTTTTGCCATAATCATAATGAAGCACTGTCAAATAAATTAGAATTTACTGGATAACAGTGCTTTGAATGAAAACAATGTTCAGGGAGACACCAGCTTTATAAACTGAAAGAGGTTTTGATATATGTATACAGAATTTACATGATTCCTGTCAAAGGTCAGCTGTTCAAAGAAGCATTACTGAAAATCAGTTCTATTCATGGAGTATTCTTTTTTATTTTCAAAGGCCTTTTTTACTTTTCCTTGTTTAGGAGCTTATTGCTTTTTTTTTTGGTTTACAATGAAGCACAAACTATATTATTATTATTTCATCCATACAATCAATATAATCATCCAATCTACAGTAATTGCAACCCTGTCCTAGCCTCAGATACCCGCATTCTTGTTTTCTTTTTCAAAACTAAGCATCTGGTCTTTTAGGGTTTGTTGTCACATCTCAAAGCATACAGTAAATTATATACAAATTATTATGAAGAAAAAGCGCTTTTGAATGTAAGTCCTAAAGGCAGTAGAGCAAAACATGAGCAACTCTACTTTTCTTCTACGAGTTTTACAGCATCCAATCACTCTTCACCTAAGCACAGCTATCTTTTTCAACTACAAAGACTATTTGTTCTAGACTAGATAAGAAGACTTCAATCTACAAAGAAGAGTATTTGGATCTTACCAAATCCTCTTATTTGTGCTTCTCCGATAAGGGGAAGGGAAGCCTGCATCCCCATACCATTTACCTGGGAGAAAACTCAATTGAAATCAGTGGGATTGCAGTACTTTACCCTCCCTCCCAAACAGAGCAGTGCTTATCCTTAAGGCTGAAATACATTCCACTCAAAATATAGGCAAGGATCTTAATGAAAGGTAAGGAAAGGTTAATCTGGTTTGACAAGGAAGGCACTTTATTTCAAGGGAATCCAGGTAGTGCTCGATTTACAATTCATCTACTGACCATTCAAAATTAAAACGGCACTGAAAATAAAGTGGCTTATGAGCATTTTTCACACTTATGACTGTCCCACATCCCCATGGTCATGTGATTTATATTCAGATGTTTGAAACTGACTCCCATTTATGATCGTTGCAGCACCCTTGAATCACTCTCTTTTTTGCCCTTCTGAAAAGGAAAGTCCATGGGAAGCCCGAATCATTTAAGGACCATGTGATTAAAGAACTGCACCGATTCACTTAACAAATGTGGCGAGAAAAGTCGTAACATGGAGCAAATCCACTTTAACCTATTTCTGATGTAATGACATACACTTTGGGTCCATTGGGGGTCGTAATGGCAAATCGTAAAAAATCTATATCCCTCTTGCCGATTTAGACCCTTGCTAACCTAAATCGCCCGGCAATTCTTTTCAAAGGTGGATTCTATCCAAGCGCAGCAGTGCTCAAAAAAAGGACCGAAGCGGACCCAGTTTAATTCCTCTGAAGAACTTTCCTGGGATTTCACCCAAGTTTTCTGGCGCCCACGGTCTATATAATATACTAAAAAGAACGAGCTCTGGGAACCGGCGGAGATATTTTAGCGTTTGCCAGGGGCGCTTTGGAAGGACGCGCCTGACAAGAAAAAGACTTACGAAGAACGATCGGGGGCGAAGAAATCCACCGCGAAGCCGAAGTAACTGCCGTCGGAGCCCGCGTATACAGTCGGGCTCTCCGCGTCTAGGTTGAAGGCGTACCCCGGCGCTACCAGGCGACCGGCGAAGAATAACAGATAGAGAGCGACCATGGTGAGCCCAGGAATGCCCAGCTGATGCCACAGGGAGAGAGGGAGTGTGTGTCTGTCTGTGTGTGCGAGAGAGAGATTTTCCCCGATTTCTGATTGCCGCCCCCCTCCGTCTATCCGATGCCCAGCAGTGGAGGAGAAAAGTGGCCGTGGCAACGCCGAGCGGTGGCGTTGGAGAGGGGGGAAAACCCACAAGAAGGCGTCCTCAGACAGACTGCAAAATACTCCCAGCCAGCCGGGTTCAAGCACTTCCTTTTTTGTTTTCTTCCCTGTTTTCCCCCGGACGGGTACGAGGACGTGGGCGGAGAAATCATCAACCGCCAGCCTAGCGCTCTCGATCCGCCCCTATCGTTTTTTTTCCAAAGAGAGGAGGAGGGAGGAGGAGGAGGAGGAGGGGAAAAGAAAGGGAAGGAACGAAAGGCGTCGCGCCGCGACCGCCGAAAGGGGACGGGCGCTCGCTGGTGCCGGACAGGGGTGGGGTGGGGGGGGTGGGATGGAGGGACCCGACTGTGGTCACCCTGAGGTGTTTTTTTTTTTTAAAAAAAAAACAATATATACACTCCGGGAATAGGTGGTCTTGGAGTAGGCTTTGTCGTTGTGGGGGGGGGGGGGGGTGTCGAGGAATTCTCCAGGATGGCTGGCCCGAAGAGTTGCGCGCTTTTAAACAATGCTATTAATAGGATACATAATAATTCGGGGGTGGTGATGGTGGATGAAGCGTTGCAGGACCTTGGAATTGGAAGAGCAAGATTATGCGCGCGATCTAGGCATGCGCGGGGCTGGAAAGCGGACATGCCGAATTGGCTGTGCTGTGGTAAGAGTCTCAGGGTAGTCGGCGTAAAGGTGGGGGTGCGGGTGGAGGTGAGGGGACGCTGTGCGCTCGATCCTCAGCCCGCCCACCGACGGGGATAGTTCGTGGACGTCTCGTCGTCCTAGGACCCCTCTACGTGCACAAAGGCATACGCGGGAACGCGAATTGCAAAATTCGCAAAGAAATATAGTCACTTCTGCCTTTCCTACCGTTCAACGTGGGGAGTTCCTTTACGCTAATTCAGATCTTTGATAAATTATTCAGGGCTGTGATACCCCCCCCCCAAACGTCTATAATGAAAGGGTGAGTCGTAAAAGTGGAGACACTTCCTCGGTGGCTTAAATATTTAAAGAGGCCAGTAAGGGGGGCCAAAAACGGTATCGTTTTTTTAAAAAAGAAAGTTGCTTAGACGTCTATGGAGCCTCAAAGGTGCTTTTTCTAGGTGCTTAAGACTTTTTTTGGTAATTAGTTTTATTCTGATGAACTCCCTATTGTGCATGATTCTCCACAGCAAATTATTCTTGTAGTTTTATGAGGTTCTTTTTATACTTGCTGAAATCGAAGTTGAAACTGAAGATATAATCATTAACAAAGCATCTTTTCATACATTGTTTGCTAGGAAATGTGATATGTACCAAAGGTCAAAAGGGCCATCCTATCTCCTATCCAAGGCCATGCAACTACAGCTTCATGTGCTTCCTATCTTTGGGATAAGTGAGAACATAGGGATTGTTTTAATCATACTTTCCTGAGAACTAACTTAAATAAATCCAATGGAGTTCAATGGAATTTACTTCACTCAACACGGGAAACTGCTGTAGTGCAGACCAATCATTCCTTTTAGTATTGCCTATTTCGACACTCTGGATAAAACATGCAAAGGTCTTTTTCCCCCCTATCAATTACATAAAATTATTTTAATTGGAAATGCCAGGGATTTTCTACTTGCTGAGAATGCTTTGCTTGACCTCTAGACTATTTTATATACCTTCCAATTTATTTAGTACTTGGCCGTAAGTTTCATTTCAACAGGACCCTTTCAATTTAAATAAATACACTTACGCAACTTGGCATCCTCTATGTTTTGGATTGTAATTCTAATAATATCCAGTAAAGTAATTTTGGAAATACAATACAGGAATACAGGAATAGGGTTTGTATTGAAATGGTCTGGGGTGGGATTTTGTTGTTATTGCAGACTCTTATTTAGCCCTATAAATCTTTAAGCTAGTCACTGGCTAGTTCACACATCATGTTACTTATAAAGTGATTTGATTGGGTTAACTGTAGTTAAACTGCTTTAGCACCATGACAACTATTAGTGTCATAGGACAGTTGTAAAGATAAAGTGAGGGTTAGAGCTCTGAGCTCCTCAGAGGAACAAGAGAATATCATAACAAATGAAATTATTGATACTTTTCAACACTTGCGTGATGGGCACTCAGTTGAGTTTTCAAACAATATACATCAGTAGTGTGATGCGGTTGCAAAAAAACAAAAGGAAGATGCAATTTTAGGCTTCATCAACAAAAGTATGCTTTCCAAATCATCTATGGAGATTCTCAGTCATCCAGGTCAGGGTTGTTCCAAAGGTGCTTTTTTTTTTTTCCCAAGAGGCAACTGGACTTCCTGGTTTTTCTTTGAAGAAGTTTTCCTTCTCATCCCAAGAAGCTTCTTCAGCTCTGACTAGATGGTGGGAATGGAAGGATTTATACTCCTTGCAGACAGCTGGTCATTTGCATTCTTTTAGAGAGTCATTGAGGTCATCAGGGTCACCTGAGTGGTGCAAATTGTTTCTTGGAACTGTTGAAAGGACTGTGCGTAGATTGGAGATAGATTATGTCATATCCCCCTCTGTTGAAAGAGGGTTGTTCAGTTTTGACATAGATGGCCTCCTTCCAAATCACTTTATCCTTCTTTGGATGCACTCTACCTGTATTGTGCACTACACTTTTAAGAAGATTCAGAGAAATTGGAAAGGTTCAGAGAAGGGCAAGAATAGTGATTAGAGAACTAGACATGTGAAGAAAGGCAGAAAGAGATGAACATGTTTAATCTGGAAAAATATGACGTGAGGCAGCAGTCCCCAACCTTTTGGGCACCAGGGACTAGTTCCGTGGAGAGAGGTTTTTCTGGAGTGGAGGGGTCGTGGTTTTGCATGCTGCCTTCATCCAGCAAATGGGACTTTGCTTGTTTGTGTGGACCGGTTGCTGGCATGTCGTGGACGAGTGCCGGTCCGTGGACTGGGGGTTGGGGACATATGACAGCATTTTTCAAATTACTTAGTTGTCACAGAGAAAAAATAGCATTTTTTTTGTTTCTCATTTCAGAGTTCAGAACAAGGAATAATGAAATTGAATCACAGGAAAGCAAGTGTTGGTTTCTATTGAATTCTAGAAAAAATAGTCCTAGCAATCATTGCAGTTTATTGTTGGAACCCAATTACTGAGAGAAGTGCTAGGCTTCCTTCGCTAGATGTGTACTAACAATGGATAGATGGCCCTATGCCTGGCATCATGAAAGCCAGCTGAGTGACCTTGAGCCAGTCACTCTTCCTCAGCCCAGTTCACTTCACAGGGTTGTTATGCAGAAAATAGGAGGAAGGAGACTAAATTACTAGACTACTAAGTGAAGTATGTATGTATATTGATTTTGTAAATGTAAGAAAATGTTATGTACTTAGAAAATCCTAAAATTAAGAGTGGGTTATCCTGTGCAAAGCAATGGCAGCTGAATTTTTTTTTTTCAACTCTTGTGGTGATGTTAGGAATTTCAGTAAAAGCAAATGCTGTCATCCTTGCAGCAGATGCAATGCTAGGAAATCTCAGAAGTGTTGACTACTAGGAGTCCTTTTATTTAAGGGTATGTATGCACACTGGAGCACGTTCAGTAGCTTCAGGAAAAAGTGTCCCAGATGACAGTAAATTTAGAAAAGGAGGAATTATATTGCTTGCAACAGAATGAAAAATAAAATGTTTAAAAAATTTGAATCCGTGAGTTGAGATCTATGCCACAGAGATCTTTTAAACTTTTTTGATCTTCAAAAACAGAAGGTTAAAATATAAATTGACAAGAAAGAAATTTTTTATGAAAGCAAAAAGATCAAGAAAGAAAGAAAATAGAGGTATAAAAAGAAAAGAAACAAGAAAAAACAACTCTTGACTTTCTTAGGTAGATATGAATAAAAATACATCAGACTCTTGCACTAAGGTTAACATTTGTCTATATTATTTCTATAGTCTCATATACTTCTAAATCAAACCCTAAAATGGATTTCCAGTAGATACAAAATTATTTAAGGTCTTTTCCTTATTAAAACTGTCAGCTTCGCCATCCACGCCAATTCCATCAACTTCGTTATCCATTCTTCCATTATAAGTATTTGTAGATCCTTCTCTTGTTCATATAAAAGTCTCACTTCTATTATCATACATAAAAGCAAAGTTCCATAAGATGTTTCCATTTATTTGTTTCTATTAAGCCCAAAATAAAAATCTCTGGCCCACAATGTTGTTGGGTCTTGCATCTGCTTAAATCTGAATCAGACTTTGTGAGAAGGCTGTATTTTGAGGAATTTACTTTCAGTTTGAACTACTGTAGTTCTTTGTCAAGCAGCTTGCTTATTTGTACAATTTGTTCAACACTGTTTCTTCTGAACAGAAAGATACTAGATTTGAAAAGATTTTAAGTACTGAAGATTAGACTTCTTCAACTCTCCTAAATAAATTGTTTTTTTTTTTTCTTATTGGGTTTTCTTTCCAAACTTTATTTTCCCTATGTTACTTATCTTTTGATACTTGTCACAAGCAGCTGATTTCATTGAAGCAGTTGTTTGCTGAGTCAGTGAAACCACGGCCTACTCATTTCCCACCCAATTTAGTCACCATTATCCTGGAAAAGAATTCATAGAACTGTTACTGTATGGACTCCTTACACATTAAAAATATTCTAGCCATCTGTTTGGGTTTGAGCCAGCCATTCCTGTGTGGGTATGTTTGTCCAACCTAATATTTTAAAACTCTTAGTTTATATTCCCTGCTCATGCTAAGCAATGATTTGCTTAAATCATGTTTTTTATTGACCAAATTACATTTGGTGGGGTTCGTATGTTAAATAACCAGGTGAAAACATTTTGAGTTGATACAATGTGTGAAAATAATCACAGTAATAAGAAATCTGTTGAAAATCTCAGAACAGTTTATTTATTCCTAATATTTTATCATACTTTTCTACATTTGAAACTACCAAAAATGATCTCTAACCATAAGTCCCAAATCTTTCATAATAGCTTAGTGAATTATTTGAATCAGGTCTTAAAAGTTACTACATTTAAGTATGGCAAAACACTACTGGGGTTTCCTAATGGGACATAACCTAAGTGAAGAGATTTTGTTTCTAAAAAAGTAAATGTTGAATTGGCTTTTGGCAAAGGAATTGGTAGATATTACTGGCAGTCACCTGAATTACCCTATTGGGGCTAGGGATCCCTTTATTTTTGCCACTATACACATTGCTGAGAATTTGTGTCTTAACAAAGAATGATCCCAAGCCTGGAGTGGAAAAATTCGGGATTGGTTGGAGTTTATGCAGTTCACCAACCTCTCTTGCTATTCCTAAAAAAAACCCACATTGTGAGAAACCAGGTTTTTGGCTACAGTATATTATTTTGTTTAGTGAGTTTGGGTGATGGTGGGTAAGAAGCAAACATGTTGCCTTCAGCCTTTAAAGATGTATAAAGCACCAGATGTGTAAAGCACCCCTTCCATTCCTTCCATAGTCATTTTTAGAATATAGTTCCTACCATGCCATGCCATGCCTGGTGTGTCCCTCAAATTGAGGGAAATTGCATACACCTGTCTAGACAAACAGGATACAAATTTACTTCTAGTCCTTTGCTAGACTTGTGTCTAAATTAACACTAGTCGTGCTCCCTGAATTTGGGGAATGATTACCTAAATCTGACAGGTAAGTGACTAACAAAATATTAATAATACCTGTTTCAGTCTGGACAGAGAAAATGTGGTTAAGTACAGCTCTTGTAAGCAACCAATTTTATATTAGAGAAGAACCACAGTTGTAAAATCACATTTTTAGCGCAATTTGCTGTAAGGCTAAAAAATGAGGCAATATGGTTGGGATCTCCTTCCTGACAATAAATAAAATGTGCTGAGATATTTATATTTGTTCTTTGTTCTGTTTCCACTTGGCAGAGGCCACCAGAAGTAATATCCAAAAGCACGACTGATGCTTTTTCTGCCCCTTATCTGAGACGTAAACCCAACTGTAAAGGGTCCAGATAAACCTTATCAAGCATCCTCTGAAGCTATAGTGCAACCACTTTCCTTAAAAAGGTGGGAGACTGGATGGAAAGGTCTAGCAATGGCTTGAGAGGAGGGTGCACCCAGATCTCTTTAAATGGTGCTGGAAATATCCTATCTCAAGGATCAATTAATCATTACTAAGACTTATCCACATCACCTCCCAGGTGGCATGGATCTAAATCATAGTTTAACATACTTAGTCCTGAGGATCCTGTCTACTTTCTATTTTTTGATCTGATCCAACCAGATCAAACTGTTCCCAGTTATCTTTTCCCCAGGCATCTCCAAAGGACTTGCAGGCTTGGCCTCCAACTGAGAAAAGATCCAAGCAATTTTATTCACCAGGCGTACTGAAAATTTCTCAGCATGACCGTGAAGATGAACTTCAAAGTCCCTTTATCCAGAAAAGATTGGACAATCCTAAACAGAGCTGTTTGATGTTTTGTCACTCTTACTGCCACAAAGTAGGCTTAATAGCAGCTGCAACTGGTAATTGACCAGATTAGCCCAGTCTTCTTCCAGTGATGGTCTAGACATCTCTTGATCATTCTCAGCTCCCTCGACTTCTCTAAACCACAGGGAATGTCAGGGGAGATAGGCCAAGACAGGTTGCATAGGCACAATATTATCTAAGGTCTCTGTTGCTTAACCCTAACTCTTATTCTATGCAGTAGCCAAGGCCTCAGTAGTGTTGTATAGCAACACTTAAAGAACAATTTCCAATTCCCTTTGGAACTTCAGTGGGTCCATCAACCACTTAAGGCATCAATGAATTCACATGAGTTAGGATTTGATATTTTCATTCAGAAGATACCACAGAAATGGTGCTTTTATAATTAGGAATAGTTGTAGCAAGAATATGTCATTGTCCTCATATATATGGCAATCGGTAGAACAACCAGCCTTTAAAATTGTCAATGAAGATACCAACATGGTAGATAGCTTCTGGCTTTTAGGATCAATTATCAACAATAAAGGAATAAGCAGTCAAGAAATAGGTTGCAGACTAGCATTTAATAAAGCAGAGCAGTCCTGAAGGACTTGCAAAAGAATTTCAGATGCCATGATGTGTTTATACCTATAAATTACATGGCAACGAGTGCAACATTAGAAGCCCTGATCAACCAGATTAGGGACAAAACATGGAGAAAATCTACATGGTTGATAAGAGTCAACATAATCATTACATGTCTCTTCATACTACTGTATAAACTGACGTTTCAATACTGTTGAAATACATTAAAAACCCTAACAAGAACTCTCAGTGGTTACTGCCATTTTCTCTTTATTTTTTTTAATAATGCCATTTCTGTTTTTAATATGTAGGAGGAAAAAGGGAAAGCGGTATGAAAGAGTAGGAAGCAAGATTGGCAGAAACCTCAAGTGTGTTTATTAGATGATTTCATGTTTAAATAACAGATGAAAACGTATTAACTATGGACTCTAGCTGTTGGTTTCTTCCTTCTGAAGACCAGCAGGTACATTTAAATGAGAGAATAGATTTGAAACAATTTGGAAACAAAGTACTGGTTCCAGTACTGAGAAACAAAACCAGTTTCTGTTGTTAAGGTGTGGGACCAGAAACTGAAGACTGTAAATTCTAGCCCTTTTAGGCATGAAAGCTGACTGGGTGCCTTTGGGTCAGCCACTCAGCACAATGCACCTCACAAAGTTGTTGTGGAGATAACATAAGGCAAATAGATACAAATTCAGTTTCATGTCCTAAAAGTTGGGAATTAATGCTCCCCACCCGTTGAAGCATCGATTTAGTCTCCAAGTTTTGCCTGTGAGCATACAAGCATTTCCCTCTGGGATGTCCTCCCCTCCTTAAATTATGATTTGGGGGGGGGGGGGGAACCCTCCAGTTGGGTGGACAACCATTTTTATTTCCCAGAAATATATGTGGGCATCCAAATAGCTGTAAATTAGCATTTCCATTATGCTCAGCCAAGCTGCCCTTAAAAGGAAAAAACTGAAGTGGCAGAATTATCTGCCAACCTTTATGTTGAATGTCATTTCTTTGGCAGGATATTTAATGGTGACTAATCATACCTCTGTAGAAGACGTTTTTCTCCAGTAGTTTCAAATTTCATATCTCAAAATGTAGCACCGAGTGTTAGTCTGTGCAGCCTAACTGATGCATCTTTCATTTACAGCTAGTTATGTTATTATTATAAGGGTGTCAATCACATCTGGATCAGGGAATTTGCAAATACAAAGGTGTGTTAAATTATGAGCAGTATCAGATCAGTAGAGCTGACAAGGACTGCATAGTTAGTACTGAAAGTGAGCTCAATAATTCCCTATTATTCAAGACCCAGTAAAGGCAAAGAAAGGGAGCAGGCAAAAACATTGGTGATAGTCACTCCAAGCCTGTCCAAGTATATTTTGGTGATAGGATTGTTAATCCAAGTCTTAGGAACCTGTGCAGGAAATTAAACCCCATATCCAATGTGTTCCATCAAGACTTTCCCTCCTCTCCTACCAAGCATTATCAGCCAGCAGGCAAACCACCTACAATCACTCAACAAGGGCTAGGTAAGATGAGGGCTACAATCACTCAACAAGGGCTTTGACAGATGACCAGGCTAGCAGATTTATCTATTAAAACTTGTTTGTGGGTGCATTCAAAGTCTGAATTATCAGATGATGTTTAAAAAGACTAGAGCAGAGGTGTCAAACTGGAGGCCTGCGGGCCAGATGTATCATGGGCAAGCCATGCCAACCCCAGCTCCACAAAGGCAAAAACCGTTGCAATATGTCACCTGACATCAATATGACATAGCGAGTTTTGACACCCATGGTCTAGACTAGAGCAATAGTGATAAGTGGGAGTGTCACATCATGAAACACATAGAAAAGAGGCTCACCATCAGGTACACCTCCCAATCACTGGTCAGCTGCTGCTCCAAATGATCTGGATTTCTGAACCGAGGATCAATTCAGCATTCTTACAGTATGAGTCAGCTCAATCTCAAGTCCCTTTATCAGGGAATCATCAAAGCAAAAACCACAGATTTTGATTTTAAAAGTTTTAATGCAAAAATTGGAAACACATCAAATCTTAGAAACTAGTTTATCTCAGTTTTATTACTAAGTTCATTAAGGTAAACTATTAGAAAGTTCAGAATTTCTTCTAAAGCTGCTACTTATTGGAAAAGCCACTAACAAACTCTGCCATCTGTTGATTGTTTATGTCCAGATCTCCTACCACTTTCTTTCGGGCTCTTCAATCTCTCACATCTGACTTGAAAGATCCAAGCTTCTCCAACATTTAAAGTAAAACAGTTCCAACAAAACAGTGCCCAAAGATCAAACAGGAAAGCGTGCTCTTAGTAAGCCTAAGGGGCTGCTTCCTCCTTAGGATCATCTGACTGTGACCCTCCCTGAATGGCTAGTGAAATGTCAGATTATGCCCATGAAAAAACTGCTATTCCAGGCATGGATTGGGAACAATATGAAGGCAAAATAATGAGGATGTGGCAGAAAAAAAAGATGTCACCTGGGCATGTTCATGCTGCAATTAGGCACAAGAATGAAAAGGCCCATATAGTGTAGACGGGTTGTGGCATTTCTGAACAGTACAGGAAGAGGATTGTGGTTTCTGCCAAATCATTCAAATATAGCCCCTTCTAAAACAACATCAATCTAAGCGTCACACATTTCTACTCTGTCTTGCATTGCGACACCTGCTTTGATTCATATTCATTTACTGGACTGAGAAGAAACAATTGTGTATTGCCTGGTTCCTTTCCTTGTTTTAATTACAGGAATAAATGATTCATCAAAATTTCACCAAAGACAGGAATCAGAAATCAGACTCACATGCAATTCCATCGTCTTCTAAATGGAACAGTGACTCTGCTGTGTTAGATCTGTATCAGAACTCATGACTCTTAAGCTTATTTTCCCTCAGGAAATGTCCAAATGTATACAAGATACATTTAGGTGTTTTCCTGCAATTGTCTAAAAATAGTATGTAAAGTAATATAAATTAATAGCCAGTGTGTTAGAAGGGGACAACACTGACAGATGCTTAACATATTTGTTAAATAATCTTTGGTTATTTACAGAAAAAAAATTTTCATTAATGTGTATGTATATGATTCAGTAATGAACCTGGATTAAATACTCCCATTTGCTATTTTTAGTTTTTCCTGAAGAAAGCAGTTAACATAATCAATATAAAAAGTATAGATAACTGTGAGATCAAGTCCAAATGTGGATTTTCACATGAATAGAAAATGATATGTGAGTTGGCTTCACTTTTAACCTGAAGTAGATTTCAATTTTTTTGTCATAAAAGTTACCTAACATGTCTAAGAATATCCCATAGGCAGTATTTCCATCATTAATGCTGTTTTATCAGGAGAATTTTTAAATTAATATATTTTGCAGAATGTGGCTTACTGTATTCCTGCATAACAATTATCTTACAAATAAAACAAGGTTTTGGTTTTTCTGAAACCGGGAGAATATAGTGAGATTAATAATACACACATAATGCTTATCCAGATTTGCAAATACTGTTATCAGTCATTTTAATATCATAGATTAAGACTTCTTTTTCTATGTATTCTCATACAAAAAGGCATCAAAATAAATATATTACATATTACAGGAGATAATATTTTTCAAACTGTAATATCCCTGTTAAAATCTATTCTAGGATTGCATCCAAAATGATCATTAAATCTTCTTTCTGAGTTTGGACACGCTACATCAATGCAATCAATGCCTTAGAAATTCTCCAATGTGCCAAATATTTAAATCTAATTTGCATATATAGTAACACATACAGACTTCATTATTTTCAATTTCTTCTTTATTTTCCCTACCTTCTACAATTACTGCATACAAATTTGGTAAAAGTGGGTAAAATAAAGCCCTTTCTAAGCAGAGCATGGATCGTATGCTAAAATCCCTGGTTCAATCCATTTGCTACATTCAAATAATGTATTATGATGAATTTATTGGCATCCATTTTGAATCTATTTTTGGGTTTTTTTTAAAGCAGCTTTAAATCATGTCCAGTATGACATTATGGAGAGGAAATATGCCTGTTTGTAAATCCTGGAGGGCTGCTGGCAAATAGTTAGTTTATATTAAACAAATTTGAATTATGCTCTGATTTGATACAAGTCAGCTTCCTATGAATTCAGAACTCCCTTCTGAAATATTATTTTTATAATGAAGTCTTGTTCAATATAGTTCACTGTGAAAGTGAAGCTAATGACTTGAAAGCTACAACTGACCTGAATTTCATGTATCTTGATACACAGAATAGCACAAACATACCTCAAATATTGTAGATTTACATAATGGAATGCCCATAATAATTAGAAGATCCTCATGAAATGTTTGCAGCTGTTTTAAATTATTTTAACAAAATACCTATCACAAAGTAGCATTAGGGAGGCAAGGGGACGAGCATTACTTCCTTAAGTAGACAGTAATAGGTCCATAGGCTTGTATTAAGATTTTTCACTGAGCATGAAACTTATTGCTTTTTTTTTTAAAAAAAAGATACCAATTAGCATGCTTAGATTTTGAAACCTTGCAGTGGGGAATGAAGCTACTAAGTTTCCTCCTAATTTTTTTAAATAACATGGAAGTAGGGGAGGTATTCAACATCCAAAGCCACATTCTCCAGTATTCCATTATTTATTTACATTTGTTACAACAGCAACAAATATCTATGGGATAAATCCTCAGACTTAGATTTCTTAGATTCCAGTGTAATGACTAATAAGCAATAATTAAAGTGAAGGAGATGTTTTGCACACCAGCGTGCATTCCATTAAAATGGCAATTGGAATAAAATCAGCAGAATAATAATGGATCATATTCTTATTTTTCTGCACAGATTCTATACTGGTTACAGAAAAAGCTCTTAGAAAATATAAAAAATGTAGAGTTGTTTACTGTATTTTATTAAAAACATTTTTCTTTGTTGCAAATATAGTGTGCACCATAATCAGATCCAGAGACTGAGCTAGTTTAGGGGATAGAAATTTTAGAGAGACATGAGCCAGTTTTATGAACATCATATTAGAGTTAGAAAACATTTGCCTTATCCTGTATGATATTTTACATGGTAAAGTATCTGAACTGGTTTACATTTACACTATGGTTTTAAGAAGAAATGCTCCATATTAACACAGGGTAAGCTGTTCGGGTAAATGAGACGACTTTTTACTATTTTTTCACAATACTTTCTCATGACTGTTTTCACTAGTGCCACAAAATCCACTTAGTCAATACGCACACACGTGTACGGAATATGTCCCCTGCAATCACAAACATAATATGTTAGTAATTTAAAGTAAACATATTATTTTGAAAACAATTTGTGCCAATTTAGGGCCATTTTTCTTTATCGATTGCATGCTAGAAGTATCTAATCTGTAACTCCTATATTTTTAGGTGGAATTAGCTTTCTTTGGGAAAATATACATTTTAAATGTGAAGAAACTAATCAAGATTGAGATTCCAATCAATTAAAGTTGATATTCTCCATGCTAAGATCTCTGTGAGGACTGAGTCCTTGGGTACATATGAACATTGATTAATTACGCATTTAAGTTTGTGTTAGGCTAGATTATGTTATTTTTTTTTTAAAAAAATAACAAGCATCATTATGTATAAAAGGAAATGTTTTATACTAACATTAATATTTTATATTAATATTACTGGCACCAAAGGTACACAGGTGTACATATCTATAAACATGTGTCAATTGCCAATAGCAAAGAGGAAGACAAAGAATGGATGCAAATCAGACATAAAAGATAAAAGAAAATATTTCAACGGAATTTTGTTTTGTTTTTGTTTCACAATAAAAATCATGTACATTGTTTCCTGACATAAAAGGCTCCATATACTATGTCTACCGGTTCTTTATAATTGTATTTGTTTTCGCTGCATACACCATAAACCTATACTTCTTTGCCATAAATATGTCTTGCTATGTGAAAAAAAAAAAGCAGATGACTAAAAGTGCAAGGTTGATAACAATAGGGACATATTTTCAGTCCCTTGAATAATAAACATGAGCTTACTAATAGTTCTTCTAGCATTCTAAAATAATTCTATCAGGCAGTACATTATTTACAATGCTGACATCATACGAAATGTATAAAGGGCCTATGCACTTACCTTTCCAAAATTGTTTTGACTTTTGAAGAACTTTTCAACCTTTTCCAGTTTAACCCCTCTCCGTCTGTCTCCTATATTGCTGTAAGCCAATCCTGGTGAAACATCAAATCCACATAATTTTATAGAAACGGAAGGTTGCTGTAGTATGCAAAGTTTTGTGGATGGAATTCCAATTCTGCGTTGACCTTAAGTTAGGATTTGAAAACCTCTTTTGAAATCACATGAAAATGCCACAAAAACTAATTAGAAACAAGTCAACAAATCATATCCAAATCAAGGTTCTCTGAGTGCACCAGAAGTATTTGTAGGACTGGGCATAATTCAAAAATGATTCAGAATTTACTTGGAGCCTTCCAAAACTATAGCCACTTTTTATTATACTCTGTTTCAGGCTCCTATGTGACTCTGAAAGGTACTCTTAATTTAAGAAATATGTCATTGCCGTAGGATCATCTCATAGTAACAAACATACCAAACTGCTTGGTCAGTTCCAGTAAATTCCTTTACTAGAAATATAAACCACTAAACCATTTACATGGTTTCTAACTTGATAATCTGGATCTATTTCAATAGAAGTTTTAATAGTTCTATTAAACTCGTCAAGCAATATTTCAAGGAATTCTAAGGCTCATTGGAAGAGTTTTGTTCATGAAAACAACAAATATGACCTGATTTTAGCTACAACCCAGAATTCTCTTATCCTTAATTCAAGAGCTTATTTTTCAGATTTAGGACATTATCAAATTTAGCAAGATACTGTGATTTGCCAATTTTGATATTTTCCTTCCGAAATCATAGATAAGAATTTTAGAGGCAATCACTGTTTAGTAATCTATGAAAGCCTGCTTCTTAATAAGTTACTACATGCAGAAACAGAACTGAATATTTAGATTCCTGAATAAAACATATCTTCATCTATTGGTCAAAAAATTAAATCACATTCAGAAAAAAAAATCAATGTATATTTCATTAGTTTGTGTGATGCAGTAAAAATGAACAACACTGGAAAAATAAATACAGCCTTTGCAATTCATTCTCTATAAATAACATTAATAGGCTTATTGAATGTTTACTTTTGTTGTGAAGACTTTTTAAAGAAGCAATATTAAGAAGTCCAATTACATTAATATTCCCTTTGCAAACAAGTATGCTATGATATATTGTGATACTTAAAAAACAAACATAAGCTTAAATCCATAAGTCTCTAGAGTTGGGAATTTAAGGCAAAAAAACCCCCCAAGAGAAATAATCTAAAAAAGGGCTGGAAGGAAAAAAGGATTGACAAAGAAACTGGATTTTCGTTTATGTATAATTTATACATGAAGTATAAAAATAATGGCAATCTTGAAGAGCCACTTCACTATACATTATATCAGCTTTTGTTTCCTTCCTTAATCCAGTTGGAAGCCAGTAGAATTCCAGGAAGATTTCATTTACTAGTCTACAACTTCTATTTTACATTCAAATATCAACTTACAATAAAAAAGATAGTACACACTTCTCTGGATATGGGGCAAGGAGTTGCCTTTTACCAGCTAGATCAAGCAAAGAAATTACTTTTAATTCCCAGTGTTCATAATCCTCTTTCCAAATAATAAGTTTTTGGATTTGTACATAGGCTGTTGATTTCAAGCTAGATACAAGAGACACTTTTGAAATGAATACAAAAGCCCGATTTCTAAGACACATCAAAGTTCACATCAGACAGCCCTTCTTACATCATTGCTTTGCAATAAAATGTTAGGATAGCTTCTGAATGTGATAAAAAAATGCAAAGCAAATATTTAACGTTAATCCACCTGGCTCATACATTTTATCTAAAATGCCATTGTAATACAGTAACTCATTTTTTCAATTATGTGCAACTTGTTTTTACTTTACTTCTAGATAAGAAAGAATGCTAGAATCCCCCACTAAGACAGGTGACTCAAAAGCAGAAATCTAAACTATCACAAAATTTACAGTAGATATCGATACAAGAATAAAGTTGTGGAAATCACGGCTCATTCTGGATTTTTGGTTTGTTTTTTGGATCAGCAAAAGGAAAGGGTATGCATTTGCATTCAGAATCACTACCTCGAGATTATAGCATAAATTGCATCCATCTGCAAAACTGCTTTTGTTCAAGTCTACTGTTGCCTGCAAAACATGCATGTATACTGGGATCAATATTTTCAATCATATAGCCTTTATTTTACACTTTTTGTCAGCCAGTTATGTTTAATATGGAAAACAGAGCCCCATACTAGAGTGTCACTTTGAGTCTCCATTGTGAGCGTGTTTGCTTTAAAATTTCTGATCAATTTCAGCAGAGCCATTTCAATCTGTTATCATTAGCATATATATATATATATATATATATATATATCAACTTGAATCATTCAAGCACACTTAACTTAGATGCAGTTGTGCTTTGATCTCCTCAAGGACCTGATAGCAACATTCAACTTTATATTCTGTGAAAAATTAGTCTTCTACTCTTGAGATTTCATTACAATATCCCTAAAATATTAAAAGAATCTTTTCGATGTATTACGTGAATAGTTTATTATGAAACTGGTTAAGACTAAATCAGAAAAATTGGCGAAATATTTCTGTTTAATGTTCTTTCCAGAATCACATGAGGAACCAAGAACACTCCATTTAAGAATTTTAGATAAACCAGATGGAGACAATGTTGGATTTGTTCATTCTTTTAAATCAAGTGTGATTTGCTTGTTCATTCTTCTAAATCAAGTGTGTTTAGTTCTTCTTCTAGTTCTTCCAAGTCCTCGCCAGTAAACAGATTTTCATCAACAGGTACAGCATCAATTACACCATTTTCTGGGTTGTCTTCCATGTCACTGTCAGGATCTAAATCACTTTGCTCTCCATTTTCAAGTCCACCCCCTGAAGCTTCACTTAACTTGTTGTCTGAAAAATAAAACAATTCTTATTATCATTTGTGTATGTGTGTGTCTTTCAGTCCCTGTAAACCTCTGGCCACTGCCCAAAATAGTCGCTGCAATTTCCCTGGCTAAATTTTGGCAATGGTTTCCCCTTGTTTGCTTCCTAGGCTGAGAGACTGCGACTGTCCCAATGTCCCCAAACTGGTTGTGTAAGACGGGATTCAAATTCAAGGTCTCAAAATTTCTAGGTCAGTTCCTTGATCTCACTACACAACTTGTCTCTATTTACGCATCTCTCATATTTAATATTATTAAACAAGACTGATGTACCTGAAAAATGTATCAAAGCTAAGGAACTACAAATAAAGCTATCAAAATATTATACTTAGAAATAAACTTTTCAGAAATCAGGAGTTCACTACATCACCTTCTAGACAATTGTATATATTTCAAAGGATGCAAAAAGTTCCTTCTGTGCAGGCAGATTTAGAACTTTAGCTTTATTTTCAAGGTGGTTTTGACTCTTCCACTTGGAAACAATTTTATCATGTTTTTGCACCCATTTTTATGTTGTTTGGGATAACTTAAGAAACATGTACTTTTTGAAAAAAAAATCTTGTATTTATATTTTTCCATGCATATGTTCTTTAAATAGGATTGCATATTTCAATTTATTTTAAAATAATGCCATTTAATTGGTGTCTAAGATTGAAATCTAGGGAGACTGAGCCATCTCCAGTTTCTTTTATTCTGCAAGTATTTTTAATTATTTAAAAAATTGTGCCTAATTTATTATTGAAAGCACTACTTTATCTAAAATGAGTTGCAGATAGCTGTTTATTATAAGTTTGTTAGTTAATTCATTTTATTTTCCGCCATTTCAAACACTATTTTTTATTTTTAGTGGAAAACAGTTGGGAGACTACAGATGTAATTTAAATAAAGAATATTTTATAAGATTATTAGGATTTACAAAGTATTCTGTCTGAAGAACTCAATTATCAGAACAAACCACACATGCAATAGGAGTCATATTTTGGGATTCACTATTAAATTCACTATTAAATATAGGATAATATTCAGAATCTAAAAATTACCAAAATCTTCCCCATTAGCACAAAACAGGTTCTTAAATGTCTTACCATCTTTCTCAGTGGAAGCATATGTGCTAAATCGTTCCAGACTAGCTACAGTAATTCCAGTCTCATCCACATCTTTTGGAACATAAAGATTCAAGTCGATATCATTTACACGGACAAGTTCATCAACCTGAAGTGGAAGAAACATGGTTTCTCATAATTAGGCTTTCTAATTATTGTTTCTTATAACAAAAAAAAATTCAAAATTAATCATCCCCATATTTAATAATGTTTATGTTCAATTGCTTGTGCACTGGACTTCAACCTTTAAACAAGTACTGATGGAGAAATTTAGTATGTGCATTTAATTACAGAATTCTTGAATTGTGGAGAGCTTTTTTTCTCATATACTCATTGCTCTTGCAGCTGCTTTACCTCATCTTCTCCTGTCCCTTGAATATAATGGGTGTCATCTGCTTCTTCATCATCTGCATCAACTAGTTCCGGACGGAACTCAAACACTTCACGCCCGCTGATCTAGCCATGGAGAAAAGAACCAACATTAAAGCAGAAATGTAACAATTACAGATGAATTTCAAAACAATGTGCATTACTAATACTATGGCTTAATTTTGCTATATAAAAAAGCAGAACATACCACCAATGCTTTACCAGCTTTAAAGTCCGCTTTCCTTCTTTCCATATCTTGCTCAGCCTTATCAATTTTTTCTTGTCTTTTTCTTTTCTTCCATGCAAGAAAAGACTCTAAAGTAATTTTAGTAACATTTGGTCCTAAGGCAGAACGCTGCAAGATAAAAAGTAATCACTTAGCGGGATCTGAAAAGACTTCTTTCCCCTTCTCCTTTCTCTCCCCCTAGTACATTAAAATCTAAATCTATCATAAATCTTTTCAGCAAGATGGTCTGTGAGTATACATGGCTTAGATCCTTTGAATTTCTAGCTTATTTGGAACCAGACAGGATTTTATATTTTAAAATTGTGGGTTCCAGAATCTACAAGGAGTTGGAAATATAAAATATAAATTAAAATTAAGGTTAAAAAACCTCCATCTATATTAATTTCATATTATTTATTACTATCCAGTGACACATGTAAGACAAATTCATTATCATAAAGATATTCAGTTAAGATAAATGGGTGCCCCCTGGAGGCAAATACTAGTATTTATTTTTATAATGTCTAATGTAGAAATTAAAAAGCTTAATTTTTAAAGTAAGCTAATAGAATACTATAGCTCTATCTTTCCCAATAATTAAAAAGTTATCATTTCAATTTGATAATATCTTTAAATTTAACATTCTTAGCTATATTCAATTAATAGGATACTCTCATTGTCCAAATAACTTCCTTCCCCACTCTATTTTAGGGTAAGTGGCTACATTACCTCTTTTTCTATTAGATCTTCTAAAGAAATTTCTTCTTCTTTTTCTTCTTTCTTTTTGTCCTTTTTGAGCACAAAACCAGGAGGAAGTGCATGGCGGTACATACAATTGTCACCTCCACCGGGACAGACCCAAAACCAGCCGTATTTGTTGTTTTCAATAGCATCGAGGAAATACTTGCACACCTGCATTAAACATTTAGTATCAAACTCTGTTTTCTATTTTATATCCACCACAGAATGCTTCTTATTCCTGGGGACAAAAGGTGAATTCACCTGGAGCAATATCAAAGCAACTTGAGAAGGTAATATGGCAATATTTGCTTTATTTGCACAGAATAATGTGTCCACATTCATTCTCTCCCCCACCCATGTAATTGTTTTAGTTAAAATGCTTAGTTATTTTTGTATTTTACACGAATCCCTTCAGATGATATTACTACATTTGTTATCTAATTTTCTATTCATATTAGCATTATCATAGTTACTTAGTAACTATATAATCCTGAATACATCTGAAGCAGCTCTTTATGACTGGAAAAAGGTAGTTTATACAGTACCTATATTTCCAAAATTATTCCTTTATACTGACACATGTATCATTCCTTGAAATAGGATTTGTTTTCTCTATATAAATCTCAAGCCCACCTTCATGCCTTTCATGTCTAAAATAAAATAGAAGTAGTAAAAACAAAGTTGGAATTACATCCAGAAAACATTAAATAATCTATGGCAAAATAATTATATGCCTGAAATAGTTCTTATTCTATAGATTCCATATTCCCCTGCAATGTATGTTCACATGCTATTACTGAGGTTAATTTGTCCAGGTGAAAACAAACTATACTTTTGAATCGTGGAAGTTTTGAAAAGCTTCAGCTATTATCACACTAGCCTTCCATATCATACAGTGAGTATTTCAGTTTATTTTATCAGCAGCTTTCTCTCCTAGACGGAGAGAATACACAATGAAATAATATATAAAATCTACACAAATAAACTAATACAAGTTTTTTAACTAAGAACCAAAAATACATACGATTTGTGTTTTAGGTTTTTTCTTTTCAGCCTCCCCATGCTTCTTGTTCACTACCTCTTCCAGCTTTTTTTCATCCCAGTTATCCATTGTATCTAGACAGAACAGCAAAATGTTTTATGAAAAGAAATGTTTTAAGAAAATGCCTTAATCTTCATTAACAACCTCTTCACTACACGCCAGGACAAAGAGAAAGATTTCGTCTGTATGTTTATGAATATTTAGGATGTAAGGAGTAATATAAACAAAAGGAAATATCAAACTCTAGAGGAGAATTAGTTCATACAAAATAGGGCAATGTTATCAAAAACATAGTAAATATTTTATTTAAATACTTTAGCAAGTATTCATACTAGCGTTCTAGACAGAACATGATTTAGCATTATATTGATGAACTGTACATTCAGATGTCATCCAATCCCCTTTCCTAGTTGGTTGATAAGACTTGAAATTTTTCATTGAGATAAACTGTAAATCTGCACTATGCATGAACTTAACAAGTCACAGTTTTTGCCTAGATTTAGTCATAGCATTGCACTGAGGCCAAGTGTTTTTGATCTCCTTACAAGCATATCTAAATAGTAAGCACTATTCCTTGGTTTTTTTAAATTAATTATTATTATTGTTATTGTCCTGAAATCATAGGTAGCTAAGAAATATCTTGTTAAAATGGCAGAAAACATCTCTACTTACAAAGCTTCATCTAAGAGAAGAATACCTATCCTAATACATTTTATATTAACTTACAGAACTGTTTTTCAGAAATAACCTACCTTTTTCAAGCTCCTCATCTCGTGCATCAATGTAGACACTTCTCTTTTCGCACTTCCTTTCTAAAGACAAGTCATGAGAGAATTTGCACTTGTCTCCTTTTGTGCACTGCCCTTGCTTGAAGAAGGCACAGACTACTGATTTTGGATCTGCTCCTGTAAATTTTGCATACTGTTTAGTAATTTTTTCACATTAAACAAATAAACCTGAAATGCAACACTAAAAAAATGTAGATCTGTTAAGAAAATTACCTTTACTTATTTTTTGGGCTGCAACTACAGGTTTGAAAAGTTCATTCAATTCTTGCAATTCTTTCTTCTTATCATCTTTCTTTAATTTTTTGTCAGCATCTACTTGAGCAGCCTAGTAAAGCATTTCATCATTAATATACATAAGTTATGTTTTAGTGTTTAATTTAGTATATAATTATACTACCCATAGCCATATGGCTATAACCATAGATATAATAAAAAAGCAATCAAATCACGATTATGTGCAAAGGGTAAAGAGGAAAGCCTAGAAAATATTTACTTACCTGCCGTGGGTTTTGTTGACCAAATTTAACTTGGTGGGTCACTGCCTTGATAAACTTTTGTTGTTTTGCTCCTTTCTTGTTCTTTAAGCCAAATGTTTTATCCTAAATTTGAAATATTTGCATGAGTGTTAGCATTGTACAAAATTTATATAAAGCAATCCAGTTTTTGAAATTTATCCTTAGTAAGAACTAATTAAAAGAACTAAAAACATCATTTTTGCTTTATTAGAATACAATTAACATTTAAGAGTATGTCAAGAGTATGAATAATAAAACATCATTTTTATGAGAAATACCAATCAGAAGGAAATATGCAGACTTATTTCTTCCTTATCCATCAGTCCAATTTCTTGCAATATATATTAAGTTTCTTCCCAGACACAATGTCTGGTGGTTGTATCCATATAAATACAGTTGTTATTGTGTTTGGTCTTGGATCATAAATAAAATTTGGAGATTTTAAATTGGTCATTTAAATTACTGAAAGATTATAATTTCTCAAAGCCTGCAGACTCATGATTATGATAAACATGTTTAGGTGACAGTAAAACTAAAATAAAATATTCTGCATACAAAGGAAGCTAAAAATATATGAAATAGAACTGTGTGCATATATCCTAAAATTCTATCAACAACAAAATCAGGTTATTAAAGTAGATGGACCATTATACAATTATTTATTTGAACATAATTAGGGTGGAAGCTTTTAAGCATTTTTATTTTCCCTTCATAATATACAAACAGCCTTAAATATAGCTCTGAATACCTCTAACCAGTTAAATCCCACAATGTATTTTTCACTCCAAACGCTTCAACAAATCTTGAAATTGTCTGTAGCCTTTCTTTGACAACAACAAACAACTCATCCAATTTCCATTTTTAGCAAGATATTCAAACTTCAACTTCTCAAATCCTGTTAGAAGATAGTAAGATAAATCGCTCACTCTGTTTTTTTAAAAATGAGTTCAATTAAATCTCTCACTTTGTTTTTTTAAAATGAGCTCAATTGATATTATATTCATAGCACTGTGTGGTCTAATTACCTTATCTTTGCCTTATTCTGAGGTTTATAAATTTTGCAGATATTTTGTATAGTATCTTATAAAGAACTTAACAAGAGAGACAAAAGCAAAAATGATACCTTAGATTTCACTGGAGACTAATTAAAATTTGAGTATGAGGAACACTTTCTCCCTAGCAAATTAATTTGAAATTGTACATCAGTTTTAACAAATTAGCAGCATGACCATTTGTCTTTCACGTCCAGCACTGCCATCTTCAAAGTAGGAAATTATTTTATCAGATATAAAGTGATTTAAGAGTGTTTTTATAATATCTAAAGAACTGCAGCAATGTGTAAATTATTCCCAGAAAGCCCGATTATGCCAACTGATGTAAATCCCTACACTACTTAAGATTTTAAATATTACAGAATCAAACTACACTTTCTTCCAATGTTTCATTCCTTTTCACAGTATTACTCTTGCTCTACTACTCTCTCTTAGAGATAATAGTCACAACTAACCTTTTCTTTCTTGAGTCCTGTAAAACTAGTCCCTTTCAAACCTTATTTAAAACAAAGGATACATAATTTAAATAATCCTATATACTTTTTATGCCTCCACTTCTTGTCCTCAGTAGTTTCCCTGTATCCATTTTAGATTTTAAATTGTTTGAAAAATGGATCTGAGATATTTTTATTAGTTAAGTATCATTCACTTACACATAACTTAATATATCCATGTCCATCGGTTGTTTTAATAGCCTATATAATAACCCCAAGTCTAAAAATATTTATTACTGTATTCATTTTGGTAGGCTATAATAGAATATTGGTCTTGTGGATGAACACTGATATCCTTGATTACTATTCCAGCAAACATTAATAAAATTTGTTTTTGCACAAAATCCAATCCTATCAGTTTTATCCCAAGATTCAAGATGATCTGAGTTGTTGCACCACTAAAACATTTTAGAGGCCCGATATATTATTCCCTCTCATAACATCATAAATTAGCAGTGTAACTCATAAAATAGTTCAAAATAAATTTGGCTTCATGCAATAGTTATATAAAGACTGCCCAAAGCTTTAAAAAGATGTCTTGTTTCAAAGACTTAGGCAAATCTTCTCTAGAAGCTGCTCTGCAGCCCCTTCAAAGCAAACTGCTCCAGCACAAGTTCTACAGGAGAAGACTGTAGACCTTCACCACTCACCAAAGTATAGTATTTCTGGATTGAGGTGGTCTGAGTGGAACTCTGTGCACTGAGCAATAGAGCCACAAGCCTGGAGCTCCTTAGGCACCTGCCAAAAATCTTCCAGAGAAGGTTGCATCAGTGCACATCCTGCAGCACTGGTCCCAACTATTTATAAATCCAATGCAAATTACTTCACAGAAATAAATTGCATTAACTCTGAGAAAGAATCCTGTGAACCCCCATAGTACAAATCTATTCATGGAAGGAAAACTGTTACTCCACATAGGTTTAATTAATATACTTCTATAGCCAACTCCAATGTATATTCTGTTGTATATTGGTACACAACAGAACTTTAAGCCTTTTACTTTAATTGATGGTATTAATTCCTTGAAGTTACATCCATATGTTTGTAGCAGCACTCCAGCTGTGCTCAATAACTCTTTCTATTAACAGTTGAAATTTTTAGCCTCGGCATGTAAAAAAATCTTTAATTATTATTTTTTGGTTTGTAACTTCAATAAAAGGATTCACTGAGGCTTGTAAACCACCGTTTTTCATAAATTAATTTCAGTCAGCCAATATGGAGAACCAGAGATGCCTTGGCTCAAATACTCACTCACAAAGTTCCCTGGGCAATTTTGCACCATTCCTTCTCTCTCTCAGCCAAACTGACCACACAGGACTGTCATTATAAGAATTAAATTAGGAGAGATTACCATATATGTCATCCTTTTTAGTATTTAAAACAAAATATGAGATATATGGGTAATAAATCCATAATAATAGCCGGATATAGAATGATTGAGAAAACTACCTACAATTAGGAACATTTTCATACAGTCAAAAATTAATTCCAACATCAGTTACAAATGTCAACAGATGTCTTGGCTTCTTTACATGTCTTCCCCCCCATCCTATCATCATCATCCCAGCTTCAAACTAAGACTGAGATAAGAAAACAAGGTCTTTAAAAGTTTCTTTAGTAAGTAATATAAAGTCTGTTGCATTTCTCTAAATATACTTTTAAAGTTACCTACATACACTTTCTTGATCTTAATAGAACCCACAAAAGTCTTGACACCTCACTAGCTAATGGCATGACAATAAAGATGTGAGACTCTAATTTCAGTTTCAACATATACAGGTAGTCCTTAACTCACAACAATTCATTTAGTGACCATTCAAAGTTACAACAGCACTGAAAAAAGTGACTTATGATCATTTTTCACACTTACAACGTGATCTCCATTGTCACATGAACAAAACTCAGATGCTGGACAACTAAGTCATATTTATGATGGTTGCATGCTCCCAGAGTCACGTGATCCCCTTATGTGGCCTTCTGACAAGCAAATTCAATGGGGAAGCCAGATTCACTTTAACAACTGTATTAGTAACTTAACAACTGCAGTGACTCATTTAACAACTGTGGCAAGAAAAGCCATAAAATGGGGCAAAACTCACTTAACAAATTTCTCAGTTAGCAACATACATTCTGGGCTCAATTGTGGTCGTAAGCTGAGGTACAGTCATCTGCTGCAGTGACCAAGAATAGCATGCATTAATGTTGCTTCCACAGCAGTTTGCTCAGAGTAGTTGAAATGTTACTTAAAATGAGAGAGTCCAACATATCTAAAATAAAGGTGGTTTGAAGATGGAGATTCGCATGCAAAATGTTTCTATTTGTCTTTTAGCAATGTTAAATTCTAATCTGCAGTGATTCACTTAACAACCGAAGTAAGAAAAGCCGTAAAATGGGACAAAATTCACCTAACAAATTTATCACTTAGCAACATACATCCTGGGGGTCAATTGTGGCCGTAAGTCGAGGCTACCTGTACACTGTCAGCTTTCTGAAACTGCCCCCGCTCAAGGGTTGTCTAAGCAAGGCCAAACGCGCACAAAAAAGGGGGCGACTTCCTCTACACCTTTTCCCCCCCTACTAAAACTGATATAAAAATTCAAGGAAGCGGCAAGGCCCTTTGGGTCCTAACCGCCCTCCATTTATACTCCTCCAGGCGGAAAATTGGCATGTCAGGGAGAGGACAAGCCCCGTTTCTCTTTTCCCCGCCAGTGCTCCTTTGCCACAGGCAGGCAGGGAGGGAGAAACCACCGGGAGCAACGCGGTGAAAAGGACTCACCTCAATTATCTTCTCCTTCTTCTTCTGATCCGCTTTTTTATTCCCCGCCGCCGCTGCCGGGGGCTGTTTCTTCGGGGGCATTTCGGGGCGGAGGGGAGGGGGAAAGAGAGGGAGGGGACAAAAAGGCCCTGAGGGAAAAGCAGCCGCTCGCTTTGGCTTAACGGCAAGTGAAAAGCGGAGGGGCGACCGACGAGCGAGTGACGAAACGATCGGGAAGGAGGGAGCACGGCCGGAAGAAATGCCCCAGTTTTGCGACAGGCCGTCAGTGAAGAAAGCGGCGAAAACGCAAGACGGAAGTGCGGTTGCGCAGAAGTGGAATGGATTCGCTGTATAACGCCCACAATGCATTTCGGGAGGGTAACTCTTCGTGTATTACGTCACGGAATTCTTATGATTGCGAAGTCGGGCGAGGGGAGGGAATAGAAGGAGGTGTGGTTAGGGCTAGATCCAGAGGCCGATGTGTGCTGAATCCACGTTTTCCGTTCAAGTCGGTCTCTATACCTACGACGTTCGTAGCTGGATCCTCGGAAAGGGATTTGCTATTGCCTTCTGCATTGAGTGGTCCTCTAATTCAATCTCCTCTCTGAGCTTGCTTGGGGTTTTTTTTGGCAGGCGTTTCATTACGCAAACCAGGTAACCACCTGGTTTGGGTAATGAAACGTGTGCAAGAAAACAAGCAAGCTCAAAGAGCACCAAGGACGCCTCATGTCAACCCTGAGCTACAAATACTTTGCTTTATTAGTGTTTTCTGCATTGTTTTTTTTTTAAAAAAACTTCTGAGTCTAACCCTGGGGACATCTCTGGTGACTTTCTGTCCAAATCCTAGTTAGGCTCAAATTTGCCTAGCATTTCAAAATCGGCAAATCATCAATTAAGCCTTATTTACGTGTCTACCTTATGTCCTTTCCATATGTCGTGTATATGGGAGGCAGCAACCAGATAACATGCCTATATTACACCAGAGGCTTCATGAACTTCCCTTCGTAAAGCTTTCTTCAAGACATAAGTATAAGAATGTTGGCCAGGATATGATTTTGGTGGTTTTGAAAGATAAAACTCAAAAACTTGATTGAGCTGTAAAATATTTGAATTCTCATCCCATTTGTATTTCAGATACTTCTGATTTTGGAATTCAGACAAGATACTTATGCCAGTGGGAGGATATTTTGGCTTTACAAATTTTGAACTCTGCTCCTGACTCATTATTTGTTTCCCATTTTTGCTTAGTAAAACTGATATAGGAACATGTTTGGCTTTCTTACAAAAACTTACTGTAGCAACAAAGATTGTTTAATGATACAACAACCCAAATCCTGTGGGTTTCAGTAAATATAATGTGTATTAGGGCTTGGCTAATATTTGCCTGCCTTCTGTAGTTTCTGTTCATGCTAAACAGGCTCTGGGATAAGGATCCATTAAACAGCGCCAGCTTGATGGAATTGAGAAAATGGATTTTTCTGGTGTCTGCCCACTGGAATGAGATTCCTCCAGAGACTTACATGCTCCAACTTGACTTTATTTAGTCCTTAAGACCTGCTCTTCTCAGGCTTTGGGCTAGAATGGGAGACAGACCCCATTTTGTAGCTTATCTGAACTGTAAAGTATTGATGGTTCTTTTTTGTACTTCATGTAAATTGTTTTAATTGTTTTGTATGCTAATCAGAACTGTAATGGTGTTTAAATGTTGGTTTATACATGTAAATACTTTTCTTTGAAGTAGCACTGTGTAATTTCTTCTCTCCCTCCCCCAGCTCTGTATTTGATTGATCTCTTTTTTTAGGAAAAAGATTAGAGATCATTGATGTTGACACAGCTGTTCTTCCTTATTCAAAAATGTTATGAAGATTTGGGAATCAGTAAGATGCAAACTACAAGACTCATTATCGGATCAATTTTTTGTATAGGAATCATCACATCCGTTTCTTCCCTCCTCAACCTGTAAAAGAACTTGATAGACATATTCAAGCTTCCACTTACTCAAATTAGCAGCTACGAATATCCTCCCTTTGCTATGTTTATTTATTTAAAACATTTATATAGCTTCTCATCTTACAAAGAACTCTGGGTAGGCTCCCCATTAAACATTAAAGTACCGGTAACATAAAAACTTATTAAAACTAAGCTTAACACAGTAAAAGGGCTACAGGTAGAACTACGTGTCAAGCCTAAATCTTTTTGCAGGTAGTCTCTAATCTTGGTCATTTTGTCTCTGATTGTAATGGATTTTATTGATAGATTTGTTTTATTGATTTATTTTATTTATATGCTGCCCAATTCACTCTGCAAAGTGACACTGGGTGGTTTGCAATTAAAATCATAAGTAGAGAAAATATTTAAAACATAAAATATAAAGACAAGAGGAACAAAAGATCAGATCAGTACTGGAACAGCCTCTTCCCAGTTAATCCACCAATCACCTCCAATGAGTGCCCCTGTCAAGACCCCAGACTAACTGGCAGAGACAGGTTAATGCCCTTCCAGAAGGCCAGCAGACTTCACCTTGAGTAGGGAGAAGTTCCAAAAAGCAGGAGCCATGGAAGAAGTGGCTCTTCCTATAAGGGTCTAAGTTGGGATGGAGTGTATTTGCTTATTAAACCTATTTTGTTGCAACCAAAATTATTACTTAAAAAGTTCAAGTTAAAACATCCATGATTTTTTTAAAAATTAAGACAATACAAAATATTTTTAAAAATACAACATAGTGGTACATTGGTACTCATTAATTGTTTCCTGGAGGCATGGTGAGTACCAAAAATAATGTGTACCAAACAAATTTTACCCATAAAAAATAACGTAGTGAGTCACATGGTAGCTACTAGCGACAAGTTCTAGTTTGTGCGTTGAGTATGAAACAACAATGAATACCGGACAATTTTGTGTCTGTCAAAAAGCATTGCATACCAAATTTGATGAGTTTCAAAGCAGTTGAGTACCAAGGTATCACTGTATAAGTAAAAGTAGATATGAGAACATTCACATCAGGGAAAAGCCCGCTGATACAGGACTCTGATTTTCTAATTATTCTGAATGTTAGTGCATTTATATGAGATTCTGCATGCCTTTAGACTGTCCTGCTTTTTTCATAAAACTTGCTTAGCATCATTTCTTCAATTATGTCACATTCTGAACATAACTCTGAATCCCTGAATTCATGTAGTTTCTGCTTGATAGCCAACTAAACTTATGGAAGTGGGTTACACAATTTTCCTGATTTAAATGATAGATAATTTGAATAGTAATTCCCAGGCTGAGAATGGATTTTTTGAGATAGAATCCATTCTATGTTCATACATACATACATTAATTTTGAAGAAAAGAATAAGAAACAAATATCCACAAGAGAAAGACTCAGGCAATAGTTAGGTCCATGAAGTTATCAGGAATTGAGCTTGACTTGAGACAGACTTTACTTTTTGTATGAAATGAATGATTATGTACACATAAGAACTAAATATTTCTTTTAGATGTCCTAATTTATATAATGGTGGTGGGAATGATAGAACATTCAGCCTACCTTCCACCTGAAATCTGACATCACATGATATTCCTGCATTGATTGTTATTCCATCTTGCATTTTATTAGGCTGAAAAAAACCTTATTGGAGCTGGCTGGACATGAAGAGGTTTTCAAGGTTAGCAGCAGATGGCAGTCGACATCTGCTCCAAGTAGCAACACAATGTTTCAGAATTTAATTTTAATTCTTTTTATTTCAAAAACCAAAGAATACATTAATATTGAAATACTTCTATGCTGAATGGAAAAATATATTTCATTTATTGAGAAATATTAGAGTCCTTGGGGAATTGATAAAACCTAGTGATATATACAAAGGGGACAATGCCTGCTTTCACTATTGTTATTCATCCTAGCTCTTGAAATTTTGAATAGAGATGTAAGACAGGATGAGAGAATTGCTGGAGTGACGATTTTAAAAAAAGTATATAACCTAAGGACGTTTGCAGATGATTTGGCTTTAATTCTGAAAAGCCCTATTAAAAAAATATAGGTTAATGGACAAGAACAAAAAAATTGCAGATATAAAAGAATATGGAAGACCAAAAAGAAGTAATTGTTCAAAATGGTTTTCAGATTTAGAAAATTAAAAAAAATCTTTTTGGCTTTTTGCTCACTGTCTTTGATTTTCAGATAATTCTTGGACAAGTTTCTGCAATTATCTTCTCAAGATTTCTCAGCAATGATTTGCCATTGCCTCCTTCCTAGGGCTGAGAATAAGTGACTGGCCCAAGACCACCCATTGGCTTTGTGTTTAAGATGGGACTAGATTTTCTGGTTTCTAGTCTGATGCCTCAACTACTACACAAAATTGGCTCTCAAAATATCTGCGTATTAAAATTTTACATCGTTTAAATATAATAAGAATTGTATGTTACTTCAAAATAAATATTTAAAGGTTTAGAATTAAATTAAGTATGCACTAAGATGGGAAAAGGTAAAATGATCACTGTTAGGCAGATTTTGTGAAGTATAGTGATTGTACTATCTAGAATGATTCTTTGTTTTAAACAATGCCTATTTTACAAATGACGCATCTTTTAAACAATGGCAAAAGATGTATCTAGATTTATATGGCAAGGAAAAAAATAAGGATTAAATATAAAATTCTGCAGGATACAAACAAAAGAGGATTAAGATTACCTGATTTTAAATTGTACTTTGAAACCTGCTTTTGATTTGAATGAAAGAATGGGTGATGTTGACAAAAAAAAAAAAGAACTAGAAGGGAATGACCTGAGATTTGGCATGGTTTTTATGATATGATAAAATTAATGTAAAGGTAAAGATTTCCCTTGTCCAGCTCTAGGGGGCAGAGCTCATCTCCATTTCTTAGTCAAGGGAGCCAGCATTGCCCAATAACACTTCCATGATCATAGGGCCAGCATGGCTATATGCCAAAGTGCACAGAATGCTGTTATCTTCCCACCAAAGTGGTACCTATTTATCTTCTTGCATTTGAATGCTTTTGAACTTCCAGGTGGGTGGGAGCTGGGGCAAGTAACGGAGCTCACCTCATCATGCTGTGCCAGGATCTCGAACCCAGGTTGAAGATTTTAAAAATCACTATGCTAGAAGTGCCATATTAAGAATATGAAATAGATATAAACCCAGGCTGCACCAGGAAATGCCGTTATTTATTTCAGCACAAGAAGCATTTTATAAAAAATAAACAAGGAAAGAAAATAGTTAATATATCAACATTTGTTAGGGCAGGAACAAATTGAGAACTTAAGTTAAAGTCAAGAGATCAATTGACTGCAGAGGGATTTAGTTTCTAATAATTTTACTAGGCACGATTACAAGAAAAAAAATGTAACTGAAATTGTTGATAACTGAAATTGAACAACATAAAATGAAATTTGAAATGAAATTATATACAGGTGATGAACATGTAATTGCTAAAATGTGTAAACTTTTGCTGAGTCTTGAAATGGAAGAACATGTTAAAGAATTCTGGATAAAATGGGCTAAGAATTTTGGTTACAATGTACACCAATGAGAAAGAATATGATTAAAAGGATTAAAATTCATATTATATTATAATTTAAGAAATAAGTTTTATAAAATGATGTATCATTGGTATATAACAGGGGTCCCCAGTTTACCAGTTTACGAACCAGCACCGGTCCGTGGGATGCCAGAAACTGGACCTCACAAACAAGTGAAACTCCATCCATGGGATGTAGGCAGCCTTGTTTGTTTCCACTTTTTCTTTTTTAATTTTTTAATTTTTGGTCTCTTATGATATTGTTAAGACATCTTTAATGGAGCATATTGGTCAGGAACACAAGATTATCGTATTGGATAATGTATGACCATTGGGATAAAATAAAAATGGCTAGGGCAAGAGTGTATATTTCTAAGATCATTACAATATTTCAAAAATTAAATTATTTTCAAATCCTCTTGGAATAGGTAGATGATAATGATAGACAGATGACAGCTAGCTAGCCAGACAGACAGATAGACAGATAATTACAAGCATAGATACCTGCAGGCCCTGGAATTCCTTTTTTAATCTTGAATTTGGGGCTGTGATTTATTAGTTCATAGATAGATTCTTGAATTATATTAGGATTTTATATGAATCAGCACAGTGTGTGGCATTTGATTAACTATGTAACAAATGTTTAGGAAGATGATGAAGAATGACAGTTACCCATTAGGGTTATTGCTCAAACTAATTGAAATTGGCCATAGGCCAATCTTTAAGCTCACTTTAGCACATTTAAAGCATATGCTGCTCCCTTCTTCCCAATATCTAGATTGGGACTCTGCAGATAATAAATGGTTCCATATTAGAATCATTTACCACTGCTGAGCCATTTATTTTTCCCCAGTGATCCTCAGTGAGCAGAAATGAATGGACATTTTTTTGCTATAAATATTAAATATTATCTAGCCCTCTCCTTTTTTACAGTCAAGATTCTCCTATAATCTTTGCAATAGGCAAATCTCACTTAGCAAGTAGCATTCCCCTTGTAGATTTCATCTGTATCATTACCAATAAATTTGGTTTGAGTTCAGTGATGGACTGTCTTAATTGCTCTCTGGGCAACCTTTTTTAATTGTCAAAATGTCACTTCCTGTTTTGCAGGTGGGGGCAAGAAACGTAATTATCATTCATTTTTTCTTATTTTTTAAAGTATTAAATTTGGGAAGACAGCCTAATTATTCGTAAAATTGCTATCCAGGGATAAAAGAATAGTTTCTCCATATTTATCACTTATAAGCTATAATAAACAGAAAGGAAACTTAGAACAATTTTGTTTGATGGCAGAGATAACTTATAGAATGGATTTGGGGAAGGACCTTATTGAAGACTCTATGATCTGATTTGGTCAACATAGCAGGCCAGAGGTTCTCCGTATGAACTATGGCAATTATAACACTTGAAATAGGATGGCAGATCCAAAAGTGATCTATACGTGCTAATTCCAAAAGCCAAAGATTTGTCAGGTAATCATATTCAGGGAAGCATCAATTAAGGCATGGTATCCAAATTGGGGGAGGAGAGGGGAAGGTAGAGTCAACAAAAAATGAAATTAGTGTCATGATGCAACTCTATCCCTTTCTGTATATGTCTATATACTGAAGGAATGAAGCTCACTTCTCACGGCTTGTTTTGTTGTTCTTGTATTGGATGCCTTGGAACTGAGGTGTATGGGCAATGGATATAAACCCATTCTGACTATGTTGCTCCAGCATGGATATGTAAAGGTTCTATAGGCAAAATTGCCAAAGGGGAGAGGAACATCTTGATGTAATTCCAGCCAATAAGTAACAGCAACACAGCTGCATTGACATCATCAAAGTCACAGCCAATTTTCTCATTTTTTTCTCTCTCCATTCACACCTACTAATGCAAAATATGCAGAGAGTCCTCCATTTTTTGTCATAATGACCAATAAAATAAGTAATGTCAGAGAAATATATATAATCTGTGTTAGTCACTGGGACTAGAGGTTTAGTCTTCCCAGCTTTTGGATTCACAGTGGAGCCCATCCTCTGGAAACTTCTCTCTCTAAATTCCAATAAAGACAAGTTCCCCGAGATTGGGCTCCAGCTTAAGTCGGTCCCAGTGACTGACCCAGATTGGATCCTGCAACATTATCTTGGGACACATACATTTGCCTTCACTCGTGTTTAAGTTATCTCATGCTACATATTATACAGTATATTGCTAGGTGATATATGCAAAGAGGAAGACAAGATCTTGAACATTTAATTCAGTTGTAGCCACACATATTCTACAATCCTGTCTAAACTCATGGGGTTTCTAGAGAAAGCAAACTGGAAAAGTACAGTCCTCCAGAGAAACTTTCCTTTAGGCTATTTACACTTGCCTAGCTGATAATCGTAAGATTTATAAGGAAATAATTTTATTTCTAAATTAAGCAGCAGGCATACTGTGCAATGTAATTTAAAATTGATTTCATTTCTCAGTCTAACTGAAAAGTATTAAGGGTGTCAGATTGATGCATGGCATCTAATCAAAGGGAGAGTATCCTAGTGCAGTTTTGTATCATTAACATTTGAATGTTTTCACATGATAATAAATCCTTGCTGCTTGCAAAGTTCTTTGATATTCCAATGCTAACAATATTACTCCAGCAGCTTCATTGTGATAGTTTTAATGTGTTTTCCTTCTCGGAGCTTGTTTGAAAAGCAAATGACTGCCATTATGAATCCTGCCAGGACAAAAGAAGAAGTTTGGAAGGTGTTATAGTAGTTGGATATTTATGCATTGCTCAGTGTATGGGAAAATAGTCTAAAAGCTGGAAAAAATAGTGAAATACGTTTAAGTCACTTGCATAATCCAATATTTTGGCATGAATTAACTGTTTTGTGATAAGAAATATTTTCTTGGAGGATCCTTAGAAATAATTAGGGTTTTGCATCATTTATTTGTTTATTTATTTATTTGTCAATTGCTTACAAGATAATAGGTATAAGTAAAACATAGTTATGAATACATGGATATATATAACAAAAATAAAATATAAAAGAAACAATAGGACAGGGACGGTAGGCACGTTGGTGCGCTTATGCAAGCCCCCTACAGACCTCTTAGGAAAGGGGTGAGGTCAATAGTAGACAGTCTAAGGTTAACATTTTTGGGGTTTGGGGAAGAAACCACAGTCAGGCAGAGTATTCCAGACATTGACCACTCTGTTGTTGAAGTCGTATTTCGTGCAATCAAGTTTGGTGCGATTAACCTTGAGTTTGTATCTATTGTTTGCTCTTGTGTTTTAATGGTTGAAGCTGAAGTATTCATTGATAGGTAGGACATTGCAATGTATGATTTTATATACTATATTTAGATCAGACCAAAGGTGGAGTAGTTCTAGGTTTTCAAGCTCTAGAATTTCGAGTCTGGTGGCATAAGGTGTTCTGAAAAACGAGTAGAGGAGTGAAGAACTCTTCTTGTAAAATATTTCTGGACTTTCTCAACTGTGTTAATATCAGATACGTAATGTGGGTTCCAGACTGATGAACTGTATTCGAGTATTGGTCTAGCAAATGTTTTGTATGCTCTAGTTAGTAGGGTGATATTACTGGAGAAAAAGCTACGTAAGATTAGGTTAACAACTCTTAACGCCTTTTTGGCTATGTAGTTACTGTGGGCTCTAGCACTTAGGTCATTTGAGATGAGTACTCCAAGATCCTTGACAGAGTTTGGATGATCAACAAGGTCTTGACTATTCAGCCTGTATTTTATTTTCTGATTTTTTTGCCAATATGCAGGACAGAGCATTTATTTGTTGAAATTTGAAGTTGCCATTTGTTTGACCATTCTGATACATAGTCAGGGTCTTTTTGAAGGGTAGCAGTATTGTCTGTGGTGTTGAATAGCTTTACATCATCAGCGAAGAGAATGCAGTTGTTCTTGCTATGATCACAAAAGTCATTTATGTAGAGTATGAAAAGAGTTGGTCCTAGAACACTGCCTTGGGGGACACCACTGTTGACAGGTACAGAATTTGATAGGACGCTCCCAATTTTGATCATTTGTTGTCTGTTTGACAGGAATGCTTCTATCCAGTTATGCAGGTGTCCAGAGATACCATAAGATTTTAGTTTCAGAAATAGTTTGTCATGTACCACTGAATCAAAGGCTTTACAGAAGTTTATGTAGATTGTGTCTATTGCTTTGCCCTGATTGAGTTGTGTAGTCCATATGTTTTTGCAATGTAAGAGTTGCAGATTACATGATAGTTTTTTCCTAAAACCAAATTGTTTATTAGAGAGTAGGTTGTTTGTTTCTAAGTGGAGGATGATGGTTTGGTTAATAATTGATTCCATGACTTTACAGGTGACGCAGCATAAAAAAATTGGTCTGTAATTTTCAACTAGGCTCTCCCTTTTTGAAGATGGGGATGATCGTGGCTTGTGACCATAGTTTTGGCAAGGAGCTGGTTCTGAAAGATTTTTCAAAGATTATGCTTAGAGGTTCTGCTATGGCAGTGGATAGCTTTTTAAAGAAGTAGGCACATATTCTATCCAGTCCAATAGATAGAGATGGTTTTAGACTGCGTAGTGCTTTTTCAACATTGTCTTCTGTAAAATTGATATATATTATGTCATTGTAGTTGTCTGTGGTTCAATTGGGCATGATCCATTGCTGTTTACAAATACTGAGCCAAAGAATATGTTAAAGAGATTGGCTTTCATAGTGTCATCGTTGCAGTCTTTACCATTAGGTCCTTTCAGGGGTGGGATGGACCTTGAGTCTTTTAGTTCGTTGTTTACAAAATTGTAGAAAGTACAGGTGGAATTGGTGTGTTGGTTTTCTTCTTGTTTAATGTGATAACGGATGCATAAATTTCTGGTATTTATCTGATAGCATAAATTTTTGTATTGGCTTTTGAAGTTGGCAACGTGACCAGATTTATTTTCCGCCAAAGTGATTTCTTTTTGGATTGAAGCTTCCTTATTGTTTTGGGTAATTTGTTTTTTTCTGGTTTTGGGAGTTGTTAATGGTACATATAGTTTGATGGCTCTTTTGACTTCAAGTCAAAATATGTTGTAATGGTCTTCTACAGTATTGCATCCAGAGAATACAAATTGCCAATCAAGGGATGAGAGATCATTGTTTATAAGATCATAGTTGCCTTTTTTGAAGTTATAATTGGGGATTCCATCATTGTGATGATTTTTGTGTGGACATATGTTGAGACAAAAGTCAATCATGTTGTGGTCACTGTTGGAAAAGGGTTCTTTAATTTGTATTCCGTAAATTGAATTCAAACTATTGCAGAAGATGAGATCGAGGCAGTTGTTAAGTCTAGTGTTGTTGGTTACTAGTTGTTCTAGTCCCAGATTTGTTACTGCATTGTAGAAGATTGCATGTGTGGGTTCAGTTGTACATTCATTAAGGGTCCAGTTAATATGAGGTAGATTGAAGTCACCAAGAAAGATACAAGTGTGTGGGCAGGATGCTGCCCATGTTAGTAGTGTATTTAGCTTGTTTGCATGTTCGATGTCATAATCATGTTCAACTAAATTCTCATTAAAGATTTTAAGCAGGCTGCTATAGACTAAATATGTGATGCAGAATCTCTATGAAGCACCAAAATCAAGCTTTGAAAGTTTTGGAAATGATTTGATGATTCAGATTGTTTCAGGATGATTGAATCACATACTTGATCTTTAAAAGAAGCTACATAGATTGAGAAGCGGAATCAAGTGATCCTCAAGTTCTAATCACAGAAGAAAAGTTGAAGGTGTTTTTGGTAAAGCAGAGATGAGGGATGGCTTTTAAAGTGGTATTGTGTTTGCCAATTTTTCATGCTAATGAGACACTTGGATGTCAGGAATTGTACCAGCACAACCTCAATTATTTTCCTCTCTCATGGGTGAGATGTAGGCTGATTTCAGGGATATGAATGTACCAAAAAGAACACCAAATGCCCATTGCAATGCATTCTATCATTCTGAATAGCTAGAGAAAATCATTGGAAGATGAAGTTTTAGATGTGTATCACATCTTGCTTACAAATCCTTTGTTTTTTGGCACAGGGACACATTTTTGGCACGCCTTTGGGATGAAGATGGATAACTCAAAACATTCTTCCTAGTAACCTATCAATAGTATCCAATGGGATAGGATTATTGAATTTAGTTTTGCTAATATGGTTGTCTCATATGACAACTAGAAAAAAATAGTAAGTAGCTTGGTGGGAAAGAATCAGAGAGGGAGAGGATGAGAGTTAAATGCCCATACACATCCTCAATTCCCAAAGTAACTTCCCATATAGCTGTCATGGATAAAAAGGTTACCCATCTATGATCTAGTGGAAAATATTCTGCCGTTATGAAATACTTTTGTTTGGACTGGTGTGCAGCATCTTATAAACTTACAATGTATTTACCATCTGTCTGAATACCTAGATGACTAAAATAGCATTGCTCATGCAAAGAAGGGAGGAACTTGTATTGTCAGGAGAATCTAATCAATGAAAGAAACAGAAATGGAAAAATAAAGAAAAAAGCAGAGAAAAAGAAAGGGACAAAATCCTTCTTAAAGTTGAGGAGTGAACATGCTCAATGACCGCTCAGTATAGACCAAGACTGAGCACTGGAAAAGATGGTTGCCATTTATTAGACTTACATACCACAATTTTTCCAGAAGCTTTCAGGACCCATAAGTAAACTATTTTCCTCTATTCCTTTTCTCCACCAATCTTATAAGACAAGTTGGTTGAGAATTCCAGTCATTTAGTGAACTTCCATGACTGAAGATGGGCTTGAACATGGATCCTAATCCTATTGTCTTATTCAACATGTTCACTGCTCTACAGGGGTGGAATTCAAATTTCTTAACAACCAGTTCTGTGGGCATGGCCTAATTTGTGGGTGTGGCTTGGTGGTCATGTGACTGGATGGGCATGTCTTGCTGACTGTATATGGCTTGGTGGTCACATGACTGGCTGGGCGTGGCTTGTATGTAAATTCTGTAAATAATTATGTAAATAATTTTTAATTAAAAGAACAACTTTTACCCAAAATCAGGCAAAGCAGGCAGGCAGATTGAGTTGCTCACAGAATCACAGATTCACTACCATTCTGCTATCTGTTGCCTGAGTCTGCACTGAAAAATAGATGTTAGGAAGGTTCAGCTCTGCTTTTAGATTAGCTAGAAAGCAAGAAATCCAACGATTTCCTGCTTTCTAGCTAATCTAAATCTCTCGGCACAGCTGATAATCGGAACAGCTGATGGTTGGGGGGGGAAAAAGGAAAAATAGCAACTTACCAAAAATTAGGCGAAGGCACAACACAGGCAAGTTGGATGGCACGCATACCAGGTAAAGGAGTGAGTGGGCAGGGAGGGTGGGGCCAGCCAGTGGTGTGATTTGCCGGTTCTCCGAACTGTGCAGAATTGTAACAATCGATTCTATAGAACTGATGCAACCAGGTAGAATCCCACCCCTGCTGCTCTATCATACTAGTTGTCAAAGAAGATGGGATTTGTACTAGCACTTGAAGCAAAATTCCCTACACTGTAACGTTATGTTTCTGAATCTGATTTTTGTATGCAAAAAGAAAAAAAGAAAAGAAAAAGGAGTTATAGCATTTTACTGTGGACTTTTTTCCTATATGTACAACATGTGATATGACTCCCCCCGCTTTTCTCTCTTTCTTTTTATAGACTTTTTAAAAATTAAATTTCAGCATAAGATAAAAATACAGAAAAGACAAGTTAGTACACTAAAAGAAAGAAGTGCAGAGAGAAAAAACTGGTGACTTCTGACTTTTTTCAGTGCACTAAAAAAAATAAAAAATAAATCCCAAGCCACTTCATAACATTTCAAGCCATTTCTATAATAAGAAAATCATTCTAATCATCAAAATCTAAAATCAACATTTCATTTTTTTAGTTTTAAACAAAATGTCCAGAAGCAGTTCCCAAGTAGAAATAAAACTAGACAAAATTTTCTCTTTAATTAAAACAGTCTCACCATAACGCCATCACCTTTACCATCTAGTCTTTCATTGTGGGAATTTACGTGTGTTTCCATCTTTGTGCGTATACGATTCTGGCTGCTGTCAACATATATAATAATAAAGCCTCAAATTTTCTTTTGTCCATCAAACCTAAAAGAGAAAACTTCTGATTTTAATTTTATATTTATTTCAAGAGTCTTCTGAATTGTCCATCAAACCTAAAAGAGAAAACTTCTGATTTTAATTTTATATTTATTTCAAGAGTCTTCTGAATTGGAGTAGAAATCTGGTCCCAGTATTTCTTTGTTTTATCACAAGTTTCTTTCTTTACAAATGAATTTGTGGCAGAAGGTTGTACCTATCTCCTAATTAAAAATTTAGAAGACCACTGGGAAATATAGAAAGGCTTTTGGGGCCCATATACTGTATATTGCTCTACTCTTAACTGGTAATATAAGCATTATCAGATATCAGGAAAAGAATACTATAATTAAATATTTGTAGGTCTATCTAAAAAGTCCAATTGGCCATTTTCTCTTTCTTCAGTACTGGTGGCAGAACAGATTTACTATCATAGTCTAAAGAGGCAAAATATCTTAATTCCTTGACTGGATGAACCATGCCTCTAATCTGGTCAATGGGTCAAATATGATAAGCTCTTCCCCATTTATTTTCTCAACCATTGTGCATTGGATAGGTTAATAGACAGAATATATCAAGCCTACAAATCTCATAGTCATACAGCATTTCCAACACATCATCATTTCATGCTCAGTTCATTCTGGTTTGGGAGATCTGTGCAATCCAAAATATTTACAGATAAAGAGCATGTCTAGCTTTGGCTTTTGAAGCAGATATGTAATAATATATACTTGTTTGAGTTAAACCTGGATTGCTTACATCATGATAAATAATGAACTAATGAAAATGTTAATAATTATTCCTCTAAGATATTCCTTCTCTGTCTCTTAATTAAGATTTTAAATTTTTGAAACTGGATTACTTTTCAAAATAATGTGTTGTGAGATACGTTCAAAGAATATTCACACCTTATTGATCATTAAATGAATATATAGCATTTTTATGAAGTGGAAACAAAATTTAAACCAAAAGGATATGTTCTCTTTTTTAAAAAATATCTCTTTATAGATAATACCTTAATTTTACATCGTAAATATTAAAGGGAAAATCACAACTCGTATCTGAGCTTTTTTCCACTGCCCAAATCTGAGTCTTTATGATTCAAATGGGCAAGAGTAATCACCAGCTGTGTGTTCTGCTTTAAAAGAATTTATCCAGTTACAGTTAATGTGTCTTATTTTAAAAACACCAACTGTAACTTTCATAGCAGTCTTTTCTTTTTGTTCATTTTTAGTCACTAACATTACTATGCCTGGGCAGTTTTCTATCTCTATCTCAAGTGTACTATCACTATGATTTAGAATATACATTTTATTTTTAATTTCTGGGGTTATTACAGTCCTATTTACATTTTGACCTTTAGAATAGTACCTTCTTAAACATTCCTTATATGTTTTTCTATCATTGCTCCCAGTCAGTTTGGCAGAGGAAAAATAGCTTCTCTTTCCTTCATGCCCAAAAGAGAATATATTTGTTGGATTCTTACACATCAAATGTAGAACTTCCCTTTTGGTGATACAGCAGATGATGAGAAAATCTTCTTTTTTCAGTGTGTAATCACCATCCAGTAATCTACAACAGCCTTGAAAGCCTTCTATGAAAACCCAAGAGAATACATATATAACAGTAAAACATAACAAAACCTCAAGCCTCCCTCTCCACCATTTTATAACACGAAAATGAATGCAGAAAAAAAGCCGTAAAATTCCCAAAGCTATTTGAGAACAAAGTACAAATATGAAACCTATGTTGCAGAAAAAAAGAAACAGGAGTCAGATTTTAGTGTAACGTTCCTTTAGAGGGGGCAAAGGGCTTGCTTTCCTGAAATTGATTGAACATGAAATGAACACTTTCCGTTCTACATGGAACATGATGTCAGTGTTCCTGTTAGCATTGTAGCAGTGCTTACCAAGAGCCTACATCTGTTTCTTCCTAAATAACTTCCACTTTATTCTAGAAAGCCTCAGTCCTTAGTTTATGAAGCTTCTGCAGGCTGTTTATAGAGTTTAAAGCAGCTCTTTTCTTTATGAGCTATTGACATCCCTGTGTGTGGCCCTTTCATTAATCATTTCTTGAACTCTTTTTCTTCCAGCCACCAGCATTAATGAAATCATACCTTTAATTGAACGATTCCTCAGGGCGGCCATAACTATCCACCTTCCCAATTTGCTTGTTATTTGTTTAATTCCTGTACTTGAACCAGAGCAAAAACCATGTTTCTTTTTCTTTTTTTGTTTTGAAATCATGTTTGTGCAAAGGTAAAATGAGAATTTAAAATAAATGAAAAGAAACAAACGAAATGCCTTTTAGGAAGGTGATGCATGATAGTAGCTCTGCAGCAGAGAAATAAATGGCAAGTGACAGAGCAAGACAAAGCTGTAGAGATCACACCATCTCCTGCTTGCACTACCTATTATAAAAATACCGTGGTCAGCCAACATGGGTAGGTTAGCATTTCAATTGGCTAGTCAAAGGCAGAAAAGGCAGTCTTAAAAATAAAGTTGGGAAATACAGAATTAGAATGGATCAGCTGTAATATCATCTGGATTTCTTTTTTTGTAATAACTGTGAATGAGTAATAAAATTTGTATTGGAACAATACAAAGAAAGACAGAAAATCTATAACTCATTAAAACAAGACAGTCTAAAGAAAAAACAAGTAAGAACTGAGATACCATATAACCAGGGATGGGTCTCTACTGGTTCTGTCCACTTCTGTAGAACCAGTAGTTCTGAAGAGCAGCAGACAGAGAGCATACATAGAACCGGTTCTATGTCTGCTGCTGTTTTGGGCCACCCGTCCGCCCAGGCTCTTACCTGACCTTTATTTCCTGCTTTTTCAACCACAGCTGCTTTGCGCGACAAAGCAGGAAAAAAGGGCTTTTCCAACTGCTGCGCACTGTCCAGGCAGCTCAGCAGGTCATAAATTGCATTCGTGCGACTCATGCGCATGCATGCCGAAGCAGAGCAAGAGAACCAGTAGTTATACCGGTCAGATCCCATCCCTGCATATAACACATTTCTGAAGACACATACACACACACAGATAGATATTGGGCCCCCTAACATTCTGGCCCTAATGCTTGGGGCAAGTTCCATGTTTTAACAACCATCTTCTTGGCCAAAAGGTCAAGTCTTTCTAGACTGAGACTGACTCCTATGATTTCATGAAAACATGTTATAATGTACAAGCCACTGTCTTTCTGGAACATTCCCCCCTAATCTACCAATATAGCCTGCAGCACAGGAATTTTGTGGTCCTCTCCCAAGCAAGTAATAACCAGGGATAATTAGGCTTAGCTTCTGGGAATTTCCCAAGGTCAAAAGGTGCAAGCCCATAACTGAGCAAGTAAGTGATAAACAAATTGGAAATATGGAAACAGATTTGTATGTAATGGAACAGAAAATAAGCATCTAAAACAGGGATCATTTTGGGATTGATCTCCCCATGAAGTGATTGATAAAATCTGAGATGAATTGTGAACTTTTAAGGTAATTGGTACAGAAATGGAAAAGCTCATTACTATAATTGCTTTTTCTGTGCTACAGCTCAGTTCTCATTTAAGCAAGCAAATAAATGGAACAAGTACCTTGTTGATTCTTGTTGACTGCCTATAGCATGTCCCCGAAATCTGCATTTCAGGTATTACTTATATCTAATTATTTACACTTGAAAACCTACCCTAAGTTATCATTTTAAAAATCAATTTTGTGTTGTGGCCATGTTCTACTTGGAGCCAGTTAGCCTATTGATTTTGCTTAAAAAATATCTAGAAAACTTTATTGCATAGAAATAATACAGGTAGTCCTTGATTACATCAGTTTGCACGGTGACTGTTCAAAGTTACATCACTGAAAAAAGTGACTTAAGACCATTTTTCACACTTACGACCATCCCCATGGTCACTTGATTAAAATTCAGATGCTTGGCAATTGATTCATATTTATGATGGTGGCAATGTCCTGGGGTCATGTGATCCCTTTTTACAACCTTCTGGTAAGCGAAGTCAATGGGGAAACTACATTCACTTAACAACCTTGTTACTAACTTAACAACTGCAGGGATTCACTAAACAACTGTGGCAAAAAAGGTCGTAAAACCAGGCAACTTAACAAGTGTTTTCTGAAGAAGATGGAAAATATGTCAGAGGGTCAACTGTACAAGGCGGATCTCATCGGAGGAGCCAGACAAAGAGTGTTTCCACCATAAACAATATAGTGAGTTGTAATTTATAGAAGCCTATAACTGATCAGTCGGCCCCTGGGTCAAAAACAACTGCACTAGATGTTTGGAGTTCCTGAACATCTGGTGAAAAATGGGCATCCCTCTAGCTGACAACAACAACCAGATGGAAGTCAAGAAGAAAAATTAGAAGTAAATAAATCAGGACAGTGAAAAAAGATCTTAAAATCCAAACTGAATGGGGGAAATACCATCTAGGCCCATGATGGCGAACCTATGGCACGTATGCCACAGGTGGCACGCAGAGCCATTTGTGCAGGCATGTGAGCCCCAGCCAAACTTACCTACACTGCGCATGCGTGCACCTCCCAGATGATTTTCCGCCCATTTGAGACTGGTTTTGCGCTCCTGGAAGCCCAAGGGAAGCCTCTGCAGCCTCGGGGGGCCAAAGAACGGGCCTTCTGGAAATACCAGAAGTGCCTGTTTTCAGCCTCCAGAGGGCCTCTGGAGCTCAGGGGAGGCTGTTTCCCACTCCTAGAGACTTGAGGTAAGCCTCTGCAGCCTTGGGAGGGCGAAAAATGGGCCTTCCGGAAATACCAGAAGTGCCGAAATAGGCCCGTTTTCAGCCTCCTGAGGCTCCAGAAGCTTTCCTTGAGCCTCCGGGAGGGCGAAAACGGCCTCCTCCAGGCTCCAGAGGCTCTGCAGAGGCTCTGCAGAGGCTGAAAATGGGCACTTCTGTTATTTTCAGAAGGCCCGTTTTTCGGTGTCCCGAGGCTGCAGAGAGTTCCCTCGAGCTTCTGGGAGGCAAAAATGGCCTCAAACAGGCCGAAAATCAGCTGGGAGGCATGCACATGGGCAGTGCAGGTAAGGGGGCAGGGGGCATTTCATTGTGAGTGCCGGCATGTGCACGCTTTTGGCACATCACAACAAAAAGGTTCACCATCCCAGATCTAGACAATCAACACTTAGGCAATTTCAATTATGAGATACAGAGCTAGAATAGCGGATTAGACTCAAGTAGCACTAAAGACCCTGAATAGGGAGACCAGAAAAATAATGACAATTAATCCTGCCCTTCATCTTTGCAGTGATGTTGATAGACTCTACTTTCCTAAGAAAATAGGTGGGCGTGGAATGTTGCAAGTACATCAGACAGTTGAAGAAGAAAAAAGGATGTTGGAAGAATTCTGAAGGATACTGAACAAGAAGTACTGAAAGTAATGAATTATGAAGGTTTACTGGGTACTGGAGAGACCAAATTGTCTTACAAGACAGATCAAATAAAGAATAGGGGGAAAAAATGATATGGCAAGGCACATTACATGGCCAGTACATTAAAATAATAACAGGCAAAACAGATGACACTGGACCACCTAGTTAGCTGTTACAAGAAGATGACACAGACTGATTACAAACAACGGCATAACAAAGTAGCAACAATAATGCATTGGAATATCTGCAAGATATACAATTTTCCTGCTTTTCAAGAACTGGTGATACCTCAAAATAGACAGAATAATATTAAATAAAGAAGCGAAAGTTCTCTGAGATTTTAAGACTCAAACAAACAAGTCCCTGCCACATTACAGCCCAGACTTAACAATTATCAATAAGATTGAGAAAAAAAGTCAGGATAGTGGATGTGGCAGTACACAGCAGAACAGAAGAGAAAGAATTCAAGAAAGTAACAAAATATAAAAATCTGCAAATAGAAGTAGAATGACTGCGGCAAAAGGAAACAAAGATAGTACCAATAGTAGTAGTAGGTGCCTTGAGGGCAATCCAAAAACATCTGGAGCAACCACTTGAACCCCATGAGCATTGACAAAATCATCATCAGTCAACTGCAAAAAGCAGCTTTTAACAGATTACATTCTACCACAATTCATTTAACACTGTCAAACAACATCTAACAGGTGCTTGGGAAGGACTTGATTAATGGACAAAAATGCCAAATCCAGTTTAAACATCTGTCTGTGTGACTGACCATAATAAGTTTATGTTAATCAGTAAGTCTGTGTGCGCAACTAAAGTAGGTAATGTTTATATATCAGAACACTGAGTAGATGATCTCAGCTCTGGACCCCAGAACACTTTTACATTATTTATTATTAAATTTCATATACTGGTGACAATTGAAGTCTAGTAGCAGTTTCATGGTCCTTGTCAGCCATGCATCGGGGTCTCACTTGGATTCCTGCAAGAAGCCATCCTGAAGCTTCCCATGCATCTACTCTTGAAAGCTGTTTGGCAATTACGACTATGAAAAGTGACTATTGTATCTTGTGAGCCCTGATGCCCTGAGCCTTGCATAAGTATTTTTTTTTTAGTCCGGTTCGAACTGCTGTTTTCAGGCCCATCCCCACATTGTGCTTCAGAGGGGTGCAGCAGCTGCCCACTCTCAAGGTTGTAAGATCACACTCCACAAATAAAATAATTTCTGATATGTGAGTGTCACCAAGTGAAAACCCAGAGGATGTGTGTTCAATCTGTTAGTAAATATTTCTCTTTGGCTACGTTTTTTTGTCAGGCAGATGTGTAGTTGGAAATGTCCATGGTGAACTCAAATACAGGTAGCCCTTGAGTTACAACCACAACTGAGCCCAAAATTTCTGTTGTTAAGTGAGACATTTGTCAAGTGAATGCTGCCCCGTTTCATATTCTTTCTGGCCACAGTTGTTAAGTGAATTACTGCAGTTGATAAATTAGTAACCCAGTTGTTAAGTGAATCTGGCTTCCCCATTGACTTTGCTTGTCAGGAGGTCGCAAAAGGTGATCCCTTGACCTTGAGAAACGGAAACCATCCTAAATATGAACCAAGTGCCAAGCATCTGAATTTTGATCATGTGACCATGGGGATGCTGCAAAGGTTGTAACTGTGAAAAATGGTCATAAGTCACTTTTTTCAGCTCTGTTGTAACTTTGAACAGTCACTAAATGAACTGTTCATTTGTAAGGTGAGAACTATTTGTATATTTATGGGATAAGATTCCTGAGAGGATTTGAAATGGAAGGGGAAATGGTTCAATTGACAAGAAACATTGTTAATAGCACCAGGGAATGAATGCATTTACTATAAATAGGTTGCGCGTTACGTGTGACTATTAGTTAGTCTAAAACTGCCAGTGAGGTGTAATAATTGTCATAAGCTCTGTACGATTGATCTACACAGCACAGGAGATTTGCATATTATGCTGTTTTCTATATTAATCACAGGTTTTTCTTTTTCTCTGGGAATTAAATATAAGCCAATTAGAACGGCTGTTTTTAGGGCATAAGATTTTAACAAAGTTTTTTTTTTTTAAAAAATAGTCTTTCTCTCTCTTTTTATTCATAGGAAGAAATATTTTTTTTCATAATGATAAAACTATGATATTTATGCAGACTACATGCATGGATGGATGCATTTGGTCTGAACAAAAAAAATCTTTAAGCATAATGCACATTACTCTTATAACAAAAAGTATGATTAAATAAACCATACGAAAAGAATGATATTCTAAGGGATCTCAAATACTGAGAGTATTTGCACCAAGACAAATTCCTTGTGTGTCCAATCACACTTGGCCAATAAAGAATTCTATCTTCTATCTATCTATTAATCTTTCCATTATCTTATCCACTTTGAAAGGTGTGTATATCTCCTTCTTTAGTTTGTCTTCCTGAAAACTGCCCCACTTACCAGCAGATGGCAGTCCTGACCCATTATTATTAACAGAGGTTTTGGCCTTGAGAGAAAGTATTCAATTGCATTGCAGGAAACCATTAGACTTTTAGGTCGCAAGCCAAACATGCTACCAAGGGGTCAAATGTGGAAATATAGTAATTAAATACATACCCACCAAGCTATTTTATCTGGTGAGGTAAGCAACATTATGTTAAGTATAAAAAAAAATCAGTAAAAAATAATAAATCAAAGAAGTTGGAAGCTGAGATGACAAAAGGAAACACAGCTAAAAATAGTTTGCACAACATCCTTCATTATGCTTCCCCATACATTTTTAATCTTACAAATCATCCTTGCTATAACTAAGTCTACACACCACTTCAAACATTGCTTTTTATTCCTTAAAATTATCTCATAAATTCCATGTAGACGTAGTGGGAACCCCCCCAAAGAATGAAATATTTTGAGGAATATTAAAAAGACAGAATATTATATTTTCCCAAATGGAGAAACGTGATCTTAAGGGAGGCAGAAACCAACACTAGTCTCCCAGCCCCCAGCAGAAATTGAGGAGGCCAGCTTTTAGAAATGCAGATTTGATAATCCATTCAAGATAGGATATTTCGAAACTCCTTGGCAGAATGATAGGATTAGAATAAGCAGCCCCCTCACCCAAGATCCAACACAGGACAAAAGCCATTAGCCACAACAGGAATTGCCCAACACTCTTTCAGAACACAAGCCCCTTCATCGCACAACCTCCAGAACAGTCCAAATTACAAAGTCACAGAAACCTATAAAGATCCATCCACTTATTCAACCATTTTGTCAGCTTCCCAGAATCACATATGGTTCTGCTTCAACAATAAACCTTTCTTTCCAATCAGCCCCCATGTTTCCAGTGTATTTCTTCCAGTTTGGAACTGAACCAGATGGATTTTCCTTCCAATAGTATGACTGTCTTGGTCTTCTTCTTCCCCTCAACCCTAGGAATGCACTCTTCATTGGCATATTGATTTTGCAACTGATCCATTCTCATCAAAAGATCAGAAGAGCTCAACAGATTTCATTTTATTTTCTTTCAACAAACACACATTCCTCACAAGCTATATACTGTTTTTTATCTTTCTACCTGTAATTGCACATCTTAAATTTTATTTCCATCTATTTCCCCATTTTTGAAACATTGCACCAAGGTACATAAAATCACCTGTTCCTCTAGATTTTTTATTGTTTAGCTGTAACTTGAAATCATTCACTCAATTTTGCCTGTCAAATACAACCAGTTTGGTCTTTGATACATCAGTTTTCAGCTAGAGGTTTGTCATTTTATCATTCAAATTATCTAACAGTTGCTGGAAATCATTTCAGGTTCTTAGCCAAACAAGATTTATTTGTTTGTTTGTTTCTTTAAAATTTATTGGCCACTGAACTTCAGTGCTGTCTGAGCAACATTAAAAAAATTAATACATGTAAATAAATAAATTATTTATTAATAAATTAATACATATATTGACTCTGGGCAACATATTAAAAAACATAAAAATATCAAACAAATAACCCAGACTAAAATGCTCTAATAAACAACAAAATCAATAAAACAAAACAGGGGACCATTGAACTAATAATAATAAGCTTCAACCTGAGGCCTGGAACCATTGACAGCTTTTCAGAGATTTCAAAAAACCCAGGAGAGGGGGCGGCATTCTTATCTCTTGGGGGAGGGGGAAGCTGTTCCATAGCATGGGAGCCATAACAAGGCATCATCTACATATCAAATATACATACATTTATGCTTCAACCAAAATCATTCACAAATACATTTAACAACTAAGCAGATGCCACATATCCTTATCTTAATTCTTGCTCACTGGTGAACCATCTAGTAAGTATTCATTTATTTCCATTTATTTTTTACTTCCATTATACAAAATATATTCAGATTGGGCAACCAACTTCCAATGCCAAATTCATGTAAAACATTCCAAAATTAAAGCCTATTTTTCATCATAAATTTTCTCTAAATAAAAAAGCCCATGGAAAATATTTGTTCTTAAAATCATGCATTTCTTAGTGATCTCCTGAAGAGCAAAAATCTGTTTTGCATATCCCCCTGCCTGACATAAAACTATTTCACCTCTCACTTTTTTTTCACTGTCACTTTCCAATTAGAACTCTGTCAAGCAATATTGTTCAGACCTAATGAACACACGCAGCCTTCACACACATTAAACAAATCATTGACACTCTCCATAAGCAAACTGAGTCTATATTTTACCATTTCTTCAGTTACAGGTGAAACTCAAAAAATTAGAATATTGTGCAAAAGTTCATTTATTTCAGTAATGCAACTTAAAAGGTGAAACTAATATATGAGATAGACTCATTACATGCAAAGCAAGATAGATCAAGCCATGATTTGTCATAATTGTGATGATTATGGCTTACAGCTCATGAAAACCCCAAATCCACAACCTCAGAAAATTAGAATATTACATGCAATCAATAAAACAAGGATTGCACATAGAACAATATTGGACCTCTGAGAAGTATAAGCATGCATATATACTCAGTACTTGGGTTGGGCCCCTTTTGCAGCAATTACTGCCTCAATGTGGTGTGGCATGGAAGCTATCAGCCTGTGGCACTGCTAAAGTGTTATGGAAGACCAGGATGCTTCAATAGCAGCCTTCAGCTCTTCTGCATTGTTCGGTCTCATGCCTCTCATCTTTCTCTTGGGGTTCTCTATGGGGTTCAGGTCAAGCGAGTTTGCTGGCCAATCAAGCACAGTAATCCCATGGTCATTGAACCAGGTTTTGGTGCTTTTGGCAGTGTGGGCAGGTGCCAAGTCCTGCTGGAAAATGAAGTCAGCATCCCCATAAAGCTCATCTGTGGAAAGAAGCATGAAGTGCTCCAAAATCTCCTGATAGACAGCTGCGTTGACCCTGGACTTAATGAAGCACAGTGGACCAACACCAGCAGATGACATGGCTCCCCAAATCAACACAGACTGTGGAAACTTCACACTGGACTTCAAGTATCTTGCAGTGTGTGCCTCTCCATTCTTCCTCCAGACTCTGGGTCCTTGGTTTCCAAATGAGATGCAAAAGTTGCTCTCATCAGAAAAGAGGACTTTGGAATATTGAGCAGCAGACCAGTTCTGTTTTTCTTTAGCCCAGGTAGGACGCTTCTGACATTGTTTGTTGTTCAGGAGCGGCTTGACAAGAGGAATACGACATTTGAAGCCCATGTCCAGGATCCATCTGTGTGTGGTGGCTCTTGATGCACTGACTCCAGCCTCAGTCCACTCCTTGTGAAAGTCCCCAACACTTTTGAATGGCCTTTTCCTGACAATCCTCTCCAGGCTGCGGTCATCCCTGCTGCTTGTGCACCTTTTTCTTTCACACTTTTCCCTTCCACATAACTTTCTATTCATGTGCTTTGATACAGCACTTTGGAAACATCCAACTTTTGCAATTACCTTTTGAGGCTTTCCTCCTTATGGAGGGTGTCAATGATGGTTTTCAGCACAACTGTCAGCACAACTGTCAGGTCAGCAGTCCTTTCCATGATTGTGATTCCTACTGAACCAGACTGAGAGACCATTTAAAGACTCAGAAACCCTTTGCAGGTGTTATGGCTTAATTATCTGATTAGAGTGGGACACTTTGAGCCTAGAATATTGCACCTTTTCACAATATTCTAATTTTCCAAGATTGTGGATTTGGGGTTTTCATGAGCTGTAAGCCATAATCATCTCAATTATGACAAATCACGGCTTGAACTATCTTGCTTTGCATGTAATGAGTCTATATTAGGTTCACCTTTTAAGTTGCATTACTGAAATAAATGAACTTTTGCATGATATTCTAATTTTTCGAGTTTCACCTGTATACTATCTTTTGCATACTTACCATTTTCAACATTCTCATAATGTTTATAACATATTTTTCATTAATTTTATTTTTAACCTATTTGGACAATATTTATTCCAGTGTCATTATTAAGTATGTCAGTATCTTTCCCTTACAAATCTGTAAAAAATTTACCTCCATCTTTGCTCATTTCAGTTGCATTCCATATAATTCTGAGATTTAAGAATGAAGTTAGAAATATTCATCAGCCCCATTTTATATTCTTTCTTGCCACAGTTGTTAAGTGAATCACTGTAGATGTTAAATTAGCAACATGATTAAGTGAATCTGGCTTCCCCATTGATTTTGCTTGCCAGAAAATCGCAAAAGGTGATCACATGACCTTGAGACACAGGGTCATAAATATGAACCAATTGCCAAGCAAGATACTGCAACCATCATAAATATGGTCAGTTGCCAAGCATCTGAATTTTAATTATGTGACTATGGGGATGCTGTTATGGTCGTAGGTTTGAAAAATGGTCATAACTAACTTTTTTCAGTGTGTTGTAACTTTGTACGGTCACTAAATGAACTGCTGTAAGTCCAGGATGACCTGTAACATTTTTTAAAAATTGAGTAAATATATGTTTGTTATCAATTTACAATTTTTTATATTCTAAAAATGAGAAAAGGGAACAATAAGTTTCTGTATGATATACTTAAAATACGAAATTTAAATATCAAATTATGCTTACACTGATATATGAATTCTATTTTTCTCTTTTCCTAGTTTCTTTGTCCAGTTATATTCACTGAAAAGTATATACTTTTTTGTACAATGACTGATGCATATTTTATATTTCACATACAAATTTTTTAACACTAATTTTATCCCAAATCATCATTTTTCATTTCATCCATCCTCATTTAATTATCTTCATCCTGTTCCGAAACAATTTTTAAAATTTTCATTAAATTTGTTCTCATCATCTTAACTTCTTTTAATTATTAAATTAATTAATAATTAAATTTAATTATTTAATTAATCTTTTAATTATTTGTTGTTCTCTTTGATGACATTTTCAGCAATCATCTTTTTCTTTGCATGCATTAGAGAGTATACTATATATCTCACATCTGTATTTTTTTTAGCGGAACAATTTTATTCTTATTCATTTTCTTCAAACTTTGCCATAGTCATGATTATGTCATGCATAATCATATTGGCAAAATAGTTAAAATGTGTGTTGTGATGTCATTATACAAGCCTCATACTTTTGTCTTGATATCATGGCACTGCAAGCAATTATGTAAGATACAGAGTTTATGTAAGGAGCATCATGGTGGCACAGTGGTTAGTGTGCAGTACTGCAGGCTACTTCTGCTGACTGCCGGCTGCCTGCAATTTGGCAGATCGAATCTCACCAGGCTCAAGGTTGACTCACCCTTCCATCCTTCCAAGGTTGGTAAAATGAGGACACAGATTGTTAGGGGTAATATGCTGACTCTGTAAACTACTTATAGAAGGTTGTAAAACACTATGACTGTGATGGCAAACTTATGGCAAGCCTCATTCTTTTGTCTTGATATCATGGCACTGCATGCAATTATGCAAGATGCAGGTGGCACACAGAGCCATTTGTCCCAGCCAAACTTACCTGCACTGCGCATGCGCGTGCCTCCCAGATAATTTTAGGCCCGTTTGAGACCTTTTTCAGCCTCAAAGGCTGTACAGGCTTCCCTCAAGCCTCTGGGAGACTGAAAAAGGCCTCAAACAGGCCAAAAATCAGCTGGGAGGAGCGTGCATGCGCAGTACAGGTAGGTTTGGCAGGGCTCTGCATGCCACCTGTGGCATGCATGCCATAGGTTTTCCATCACGGCCTTAGACACTGCCATCATATCAACCTTAGTCTTTTTCGTTAAACTAGACATTCCCAATTCCAGCTCTAAATTAATTATTTCCAATTTCTTCCAACTAACATGCACATCATATTTCTTGTGTTCAGTGAATGGGTGGTAATCTGTCTCTTTTTGTACAATGAGATGTTAGCCTGCTAGTACCTGATGGTCTCCATGCATTAAAAAAAAATAGCAAATATTGTCCACTACCAAAAAGCCCCAATATCTTCAACAATTCTGCTGGAATTAAGTTGCTCCAATGGAGTTACCACTTTTTAAGCTGAAAAATATGTTTAATCTCTCTCTCTATATATAAAAGTGAAATACCACTCATGCATCATCACAAAATCTCCAGAAGCGTAAAGCCTACAAGCTTGAAATTTGGCACGTATGTTCCTCTTGGCTTCTAGGTGCTCACTAAGAAAGGGTTTTTCAAAATGACTATCAGAGCATTAGTATTTCCTATATTATTATTAACATGCTCTGATGCTAAGGAATTCCACTCCCCCTCCCCACCTGAAAAGAAATCTATTCCAAATGCAAAACATAATCAGAGGGGAGGACTTTCAGTTTTAGTTTCACAGCACCAAGCAGCTTTAGTATAGAACAGGGGTCGCTAACATTTTGGACTTCGGGACCACCAAATTCATAATTTTAGATCCCAGGGACCACTAACTGGTTCTGTGGGTGTGGCCTAATTTGTGGGTGTGGCTTGGTGGTCATGTGACTGGCTAGACATGGCTTGTATGTAAATATTATAAATATTTATATAAATATTGAATTTTTTATAAAAAAAGAGCAACTTTTACCCAAAATCAGGCAAAGCAGGAAGGCAGATTCAGTTGCTCACAGAATCACAGATTCATTCAGAAATCCATCCATCTGCCATTGGCTAGCTTAGTCTGCCACATAAAATTTGCTTGCAAGCAAACTCACAAAATTAACTCACAACACACCATGTATGTAAATATTGAATTTTTTATTTTAAAAAAGCAACTTTTATCCAAAATCAGGCAAAGCAGGCAGATTGAGTTGCTCACAGAATCATTCCGTGATCGATCTATCTACCATCAGCTAGCTCAGTCTCTCAAATTTGCTTGCCGTGAGTCTGCACTGAATTTGTTTGCAAACAAACCTTCAATCCTAAGGGAGGTTTGGCTGTGCTTAGCTAGAAAGCAAGAAATCCAACCATTTCCTGCTTCCTAGCTAATCTAAATCTCCCAGCACAGCAGAACTGATGATGGTTGGAAAAAGGAAAAATAGCAACTTAGCAGACAAGTTTGCCGGGTAAGGAGTGAGTGGGCAGGGAGGGTTCCTGCGGGCCATGTGGGATGAGCAGCCTTTTGTTTCTGTGCAGCCTGGATTAATTGCTTTGGGTGGGTGCTCTGGGGGTGAGATTTCTCTGCGGCCCACCAAAATTTTCTCACAGCCTACTAGTGGACTGCAGCCCACCTGTTGGCGACCGCTGGTATAGAACAATTGCGCTTAGCCACACCCAACCTCCTTGCTGTCTCCTTCTTGCTCACACAGCAAATACTGTTTAGTTTCCAAACAGCCCTCAACTCTCTCACACACTGACAGAACAGTAGCCAGATGAGTACTGATGGATTCTGGTAGGAAGAGGCACATTTTTTCCACCTTATTTTCTTCCCCAAAAGCTAAGTCTGACCACATAGTTTTGTAGCGAAGCATGGGTATAGAGTTAGTGAACTCATAAGATCCTAGCTAGCAATATTAGTCTGCTGAGTAGCAAAAACAAGCTTTATACCAGGCATTTCTACTGGATATTGGTGAAGTAGGTGTAAGAGGATAATATTTTGGTAGAAGAATAAGATAGCTTAAGGGAAGGTAGGTCAACTTTGTATTTCTACCTAGTCCTTCAGCATAAAGCTGAACAAGCCTCAGGCCACTTGCTCTATATTGTTGAAAGAAGGGGTCAGCAGTTATGATAAAACCAAATATTTTTATAAAATTAGTGCCTAGAAGCCACCTCTCTAATAGGAGCAGACTTTCAGCACTGATAGAAACTCAAATTAGATTATGATGTTTCTATCAGTCTTCTAGGTCTGATTAGCCCAGGGAGGGGCAACCTATGAATCCCAGGTATTGCTGAAGTCAACTTCCAAATTTAAGAAGTATGGGCAAGATTAAAAAATATTAAAGATTATCCTTTATGCATATCAAGACTGCCATAGATAAGCCATTCCTTCCATAGCTATATCAAGTCAGTACCTATCTGCATTTGGCCTCCAGTTAACCCACACAATAAGAAATATAAAATACACTTTCCTCAAGCAAATGCATGAATACAATTAGAAAGACCTATAAGACAAACATAACTTGATACTCTATTTCATTCTTCTGTCCATTTTGGATGCTTCCAAATTTCTGTGTCAAAGAGCATGCTGATGCTTCTGGAAATGTGATTTGGTATATATGTAGGTATTTTTAGGAACTGCCTCTTTTATCTTCCTTCCTTCCTTCCTTCCTTCCTTCCTTCCTTCCTTCCTTCCTTCCTTCCTTCCTTCCTTCCTTCCTTCCTTCCTTCCTTCCTTCCTTTTTTGCTTCCTTCCTTCCTTCCTTCCTTCCTTCCTTCTTAGCACAACATATGAAAAATGCACTCATGAGAGAAAATTTTCTGAGAAGTTGTAGCTGAAAACTCTTATCACAGAATGTTTATTTCTTGGCAAACACTGTCATATGATTTAATTTTGTTGCAGTGCATCAAAAATGATCTCAAGCTTTCTACAAACTTCTCCTCTGCCTAAATAATTCCTTTACAAGGAATAATTTTTGTCATCACTAAAATTTGCCAAATATTTCAAGGCTAGTTTGCTATAACAGATAACTCCTTCTTCAAATATTTTGCACTAAAATGCAAGTTATAATTAACAAGTTCACCAAGTTTATATTGGCTGGTATCTTTCCTAGTATTTTTCTACACAGCCATAAGAACAACATTTCAGGCCATCATATAATTTCATCTAAACTTTTTAAGAATAATATTTTTTTTAAGAATAAGTGTCTGGAAAATTGTCATATAGATAATCCCCAACCTACAATCATTTATTTAGAGACCATTCAAAGTTACAATGGCACTAAAAAAAAAAGTGACTTAGAATTGGTTCTCACACTTACAATTGTCGCACCATCCTCATGGTCACAGGATCAGAACTTGGGTGCTTGGCAACCACCATGGATTTAAGATGGTTGCCGCATCCCACGGTCATGTGATCATCAATTGCGATCTTCCCAGAAGACCTCTGACAAGTGAAGTCAATAGCGGAAGCCAGATCTACTTAATGACTATGTGATTCACTTCAAAACTACAATGACTTGCTTAACAACCATGGCAGAGAAGCTTGTAAAATTAGGCATGACTCATACAACAACCATCTTGCTTAGCAACATAAATTCTGGTCCAAGTTGTGGTTATAAGTCGAGGACTACCTGTATATTATTTTTATAATGCATAATGTTTCTAAAGCTTTTTTCCCCTTTTATTTGTCAACATTCTTTTTTTTTTTTTAGTAAACTTTATTAATTTTACAATTAAAATAGACAAACAATACGTATGTAAATGTGAGAAAGAAAAAGGAAACAAAGAAAGAAAAGTAGAAAGAAAAATCAGAAAACAATTAAAAACAGTTCCATCCTCGACAGTTTGTGGGACCTTATTTTCAACCTTATTTTTTCTTAATTAACTATCATCCTCTTTCTACCCTTTCTCTTCTATGCAGTCTTGAAAGTCTACCAAAGGCAGATTCTTAAAAACAGAAGTATTAACATTTTATGATTTTGCAACTTAATAGAAGTGTGATCTGTTTCTTTATGAGCCGTGGTGGCACAATGGTTAGAGTGCAGTACTGCAGGCTACTTCTGCTGTCTGCCGGCTGCCTGCAATTTGGCAATTCAACTCTCACTAGGCTCAAGGTTGACTCAGCCTTTCATCCTTCTGAGGTCAATAAAATGAGGACCCAGATATTGGGGGCAATATGCTGACTCTGTAAACCGCTTAGAGAGGGCTGTAAAGCACTATGAAGCGGTATATAAGTCTAAGTGCTATTGCTATTATCTTGGATGTTTTTCTACCATGGCCTTATGTGTTTACTGATATGGTGGCAAGGATAAAGGCAGGCAGTGAATTGGTTTACGAAAACCTTTCAGACATTTGGACAAAGACACAGGTAGAAGTTACCTCTGAACAAAATGTCCTAGTGATATCTACTCATTGAAAGAGTTTAGACAAATCAATAGAGAAAATGTCTATTTTTCTTGGTCTTTGAGTGACCTCTTTAAATATTGTAGTTTTCAGATCCCTTATTGACAATGTGAACCTCACCGTCTCTATTTCTTTAGCATCAAACTGCTTGTCTGATATTTTTATCTGACTGTTGCATTGTCCATTCATTAAATAGCACAATATTCTGCTACTACTTTTTGACATTAATTAAATTTGCACAGGAATAACTTCCCTTCTTAACTTTATCATACATAGAGGTGTACAGATCACAGGAACCCCTCTTACTTCTTTGTGTTCCATCAGCTAGGCTGCTTTTTCAACACATCAAAGAAAATGAAGACTCTGAACCAAGGTTTTCTGAGTAATGTCAAGCAAACAAAAAACAGCACATTGCATGGTTTTGGTTTTTTTTTGAAAGCCTCTACTAAGTCTCAGCTTCTCTAACAAATGGTACCAAATGATCAGATTAATGAGAAATTTAGACAGAGACGATGGTTGTGCACTGGAAGAACAAAGAACAAGTGAAAAAGATTCAAGTGGAGAGTGTTGGAGCACAAGGGAAGATTTTGCTGAAGGACCAGACAGAAAGGAGCATTGTTGTTATTTAAAGGGAGAAATGGCATGATTTGTGTGGGCAATGGGGAACTAATGAAAGAGAGGCATCAGTGATAAAACCAGGATTTTGTGTCTGCTGAATAGGTTTGATGAAGGCGTTGTCAATGAATGTGAGGAATATATGAGAAGAGGAGAACTTGGGAGAAAAGGTAAACTGTCTTGGACACAGAGAACTTGAGAGGCAATATAGCAGTCAAATACAAATATCACACAAGCAGTTTGATGATAAAGAAGCAGAGGTGGGGATGATCACGTTGTCACTAATGGGTGTGAAAACTGCAATATTTGAAGAGGTCACTCAAAGACAAAGAAAAATAGACACTTTCTCTTCTAATTTGTGTAAACCCATTAAACAAATAGATATCACTGGAACATTTTGTTCAGATGTAACTTCTACCCGTGTCTTTGTCCAATTTCCTGAAAAAAAAATCAGAAGCCAATGCACTGGCTCCCCTTCATTCTTGCCTCTACAGCAGGGGTCATCAAACTTTTGGATCTCAGGGACCACCAAACTCATAATTTTAAATCCCGGGGACCACTAATATGAATTTTGACTGATGGTGGCTTGCTGACATTGGTGTGTGTGTGCGGGGAAGAGAGAGCAATCTGATCTAACCTCTCTCTCTCTTTCTCCACCTCTCTCTCTCTCATACACACACACACGCACACACACACACACACACACAAACATACAGAGGCAGGGGTAGGATTCAAATTTCTTAACAACCTATTCTGTGGGTGTGGCCTAATTTGTGGGACCTGATAAAAAGCCTTCCTGGTGACGGCCACTATATGTTCTTCTAACGACAGTTGTACGTCCAGGAGGACACCCAGATTGCGCGCCCTGTCTGTGGGGGCAAGAATTTCCCCCTCCACAGCCAGTGATGGAACTAGCTGGCTGTATCAGGGTGCCGGAAAGCACAGCCATTCAGTCTTAGCTGGGTTGAGTTGAAGCCTGTTCCGCCCCATCCAACCCCGCACGGCCTCCAGGCACCGGGTCATCACTTCAACGGCTTCGTTGGGATGGCCTGGGGTAGAAATGTACAGCTGAGTATCATCAGCGTACTGATGAAACTCTACCCCAAAGCCACGGATGATCTCACCCAGCAGCTTCATATAAATGTTGAACAGCAGGGGTGAGAGCACCGACCCCTGAGGAACCCCGCAAATCAGGGGCCTCGGGGTTGATCTCAGTTGATTGCGAACGGTCAGAGAGGAAGGAGGAGAATCACTACAAAACAGTGCCCCCCACTCCCAACCCTCCCAGCCGCCGCAATAAGATACTGTGGTCGACAGTATCAAAAGCCACCGAGAGGTCTAACAGGACCAGGACAGAGGAATAACAGGAAATTCAAAAAATCCTCAGCCCGTCCCTGCAGAGGATCCTCTCACACTCCCACTTCTAAAAGGGAGGGGGTCACCCTAAAAAGGGCGGCTGGGCAATTTCCTGTAGACACGATAAGGGCGGAAAAGTAAGAATGCTTTGCCGCCTCTATCGCCACTAAACAGGTCCTAATATAGGACCGCAATAGTGTTCGGTCAGATCCAGAGCGAGTGGCCCTCCAACCACCCTCTAGGCGTTTTTTCCAGTGCTTCATCTCCCTCAGCTCCTCAGAGAACCATGGAGCTGAGTGAGAGTGGCATCAGGTCAGAGGCTGCAAGGGCACGACTCGGTCAAGGGCCCCAGCCGCCATCCTATCCCAGGTGGCCACCAGGTCTTCAACCGAGTCATGTGTTTGAACACCGGGAAACGGCCCAAGCTCCATCAGGAACCTATCCGGGTTCATCAGGCGCCTGGGGCAGAACCATCGTATCGGCTCCACCTCCCTGCAATGAGGGGGTGCGGCCTGAAGTCCAGTCTAAGGAACGAATGATCAGACCATGACAGGGGCTCAATAACAATGTTCCCTATATCTAGATCATCCTGCCACTGTCCAGAGACAAAAACCAGATCCAAGATGTGACCCCCAGTGTGAGTGGAGTCCCTAATTAGTTGGGTCAGGCCCAAGGCTGTCATGGAAGCCAAGAACTCCTGAGCAATCCCCGAGGTCCCGCCAGCTGAAGGCAGGTTGAAATTCCCCATGATGATCAGCCTGGGGGTTTCAACCGCCAGGCTGGCTATAACCTCGAGGAGCTCAGGCAGGGCCGATGCCACATAGCAGGGAGCCAGGTATGTGATCAATAGGCCCATCTGAACCCCGGAACCATACTTTACAAAGAGGGATTCACATCCAGGAACAGTGGATTTCCTAGAACCTAGGTCCTCCCGAGTAATCACCGCAACCCCCCCCCTCCCCTGGGCTCTCGGCTGATGAAAAACCCCCCTCCTGTCCCAGCCAGGTCTCAGTGATGCCCACCAGGTCCGCTCCCCCCTCCTCAATTAAATCATAAATAAGGGGGGCTTTATTAACTACGGACCTGGCGTTGCATAACATCAGCTGAAGGCCCGGGGCTGGATCATTCGAACAGCCCAGGAAACGGGACATAACCTGGGAGTCAGAGCACGCCACCGCCCATAAACAGCGTGGGCGAGCTCCCACAACATGATAAGGCCCCCTGTCAACGCCATACCTGCCTCTCCCACTGATCGTGCCAATAGCCATCCCCTCCTCCTCCCGGAAAGAAACCCCCATCCTTGATCCGACCACCCCCGATCCCAAGACCTCCCGGTCGTGCATGACCCCCGGTCTGGCTCCTGTCTCAGGTGGGTTGTCCCCCAACCCCCACCTGGTTACCCTCTCTAACCCCGATAAAAATTTGGATACAAACTGGTACAAATGGGCACCACGCCCAGAACATTTCCTATGGCCATGCCACCTCTCGGGATCCCAGGATCCATCCTTAAGGTAGGCCTTTGGAAGTCCAGAGGACCACACCAAGGAAAGGGGGACATTCCCCAAGGCCCGTAGGTCCACAGATGAATATCTCAGCGGCCCGGCTGACTGCGGTTCCAATGTTTGGCACTGGTGATGTAAAGGCCCGGCAGGTTGGGCCTGGTCCATACGATCATCGCGTCCCATCGGCCATGACCAACCTCACCACCAACACCGTCCTTATTGAGGCTGGAACTAAGGATGGGCCCAAGGACACCCGGCCGCCACCTCCACCCCATCCTGCCGCCGTCGCCACCTTCGCCAACGAGGCCACCGCGCCACCGCCATCACTGAGGCCTCCGAGGTCGGGACCACCGCTACCGAGGCTGCCACCGCCGCCGAACCAGGTGATGTCATTGGGCCCCAACATCGTTGTCACCGACTACACTGACATCATCGCCCTGGACTACAATATTAATAATATGTCCATTCTTGATTGTGGTATTGAAATCTAATTAAGTGAGTCTCACTTGATTTATTCCTTAAAATGTCAATAGTGCAAACAGTATTTATTTAGTTAATCCGCAAAAATAATTCTGTGGGATGAATGTGGTTGAGCTTGTTTTAAATAAATGTCACCATACAGTATTATTAATTATGTAAGTTAGTTATATTACTAATACTACACATTAGTTATGTAATTATGCACAATTCTGGCTCTCATCCAGTTGCATTCTGCATTGAGAGACAATAAATGAGGATTGCAGTGTAAGATCAGGCTGACAGAAAGAGGCATCACATGCATGAGGAAGGTTGTTTACTTATGCTGTTTTCATTACATACAAAATACAAACACACTTGGCTGGAAGACCGAAACATATGGAAAGCACAGAATGTTAAACTAATCCCTTTACCAATGGTTTAAGTAACTGAGCACAAACTAAGGTTAGGAATCTGGGAGCAAACCATAATACCTAGCAAAGTCTTAGCAATTGAAGTCATTGACTGGAAATGGTTTGCCAGGATTTTTACAGCTTTATCTGGAGATGCCAGAGATTCAACCTGGGACTTTCTCTACACAAAGCAAGTTTTCTGCCAATGAAGGATTGCTTAATGGCTCTTCAGACTAGGCTTTTTAAAATTAAATAATGGTTTCTTTATGGTCATGGTTTAAGGAAGTGTGCCCCCAGTGTAGTTCTGACAGCTCTTTGAGGTCAAGAGGCAGAAATAGTAAGGATTCCAGGAAGATGCTTTATTATTGTAAGTGGAATAGCAAAATATTTAAAGTGTGCCAGTGTTTCTCTCTTCCCCATTTTATACCAGACAAAATCAAGGTTGGATTATTTGAATTTTCTTTTCATGCTTTCCACTTTACCAGGAGTGAGAAATATCCTTTTTTCTCCTTGAATAGTTCAGGAAACTCTTTCTCCTTCCAAAGACCAGATCTACATTCCTTCATCATTATCTGCACTTATTGGCTACCTATCGTATCATATAGGACTCCCATTTTTGCTTCACTGTGATTCAGGAAGTTGTTCCCCCCTCCTCCCCCCTCCCATCTCCCTTTAAAATACAGTATATGGTGTCTTGCAGTGTTTTCTGCTTTGGATGTCACAATAACATGATTAAGCAAAGACATTAAGTATCTTGACATGGGGATGGGCATGAATGCCCTCTTCTATTCCAGTTCACATAGTCACATTTCTTAAGCCAGCCTTGACTGGCACATCAGAACATAGAAATTCTTTTGATTCTGATTGTCAGAGCATATGAAAATAAGGATTTTGTCCTAGTAAGAAAATAATAATAATAATAATAATTGTAAATCTGGGTGATACCAATCATTTTCACAACCATTGGGGAATCCTCTGGAGTAATTTAACAAATTACAGTTGGATTTTGTATTGTCTGATACCAAATTCAGAAGAATTATACCACATGGCTTTATTTATTTATATCTGGAAGAATGGATTAAAAGAGATCCAATGGTCAGTGGTATTTTTTATTTAAGTCCCTCCAACTGTGAAGTCACAAAAAAACAAAATCCCTTCTAACTGACCAGGTTGTACTCTTAACCTGTCATGCCCCTGGTGGAGACTGACTCTGAGGGAGAGGAGGAACAGCCAACAGGAAGTGGAAGTGTGGCTCCGGAGGTTGTAGAGGAGGCTGGGGAAGGGCAGAGGCCGGTTGAGCAGTCAGAGGAGGACCCAGGCCCATCCCCTATCCATCCTAGGGCATGCAGGGAGGAGAGGATAAGGGAGAGACGTGGTCTCCTCGGGAGGAGAAGGCCTTGATCCTCTTCATGGGATGCAGGTGTGACAACTGAATAAGAGTTAGGACCTGCGTACTGGCAAACACTGGAAACAAATCTCTATAGTTCCTCTCTGAGTTTGGTGTCCTTCCCATTGTGTGTTCTGATATCTATGGATGTCTTCAAGCTCTTATCTTGTCTGGTTTGTGTTGTTTTTTTACTCTTTATAATTTAAATGGCATTTCCTCCTTCTTGTAACTGTTTGTGTGGGAGTTTTTTGTCTCTAGTCAAAGATATTTGGAACTTGGAAGCAAAGTGAAGGAATAAAAGGGGCTTCACCTGTTTTTTATGACTGTGTTTATTTTGTATCCCACCCTGGGTCATCACATAACCCATTCTCTGAATTTCAGTTGACCAACTTCAGTTGTTGGTTAATAGACCTATTTTTGATTTCCACTGCCACTTCCTAACATCAGTCTTCCTTATATGGAAAGAATAAAATACTATGGTCTGGAAATATATTTTATTCCCTACTAGTATTGAAGATACTCATTTTGCATTTGAGGATTGACCTCTATAGTATAAAAACATTGACCTCTATGGTATAAAAACATTTTTACATCACACCATATATGGCCTTTTTTGCATTCTAATCTCAGGCTCCAGTGAATGCTACATCAAGCAAATATTCTATGTTCAAAACTATGGAAATATTGTTAACAATTTATGCGACAAGGCCATGTTTACGAATAAATGAAAACGTACCATACTTAATAGCAGAAGCACATAACCTTGGTTGGCTGTCACAGGTTTTAAAAATATGTCTTGGACCAGCTTTTTCTTTTTTAAAGAACCTTCAGAGCCACCAATTTAAATGATTCAAGAATCTAAGGAGGCCCTAGCTTTGGTGGAAAGAATACATTACATCACATCCTGATCTATTGCAAGGTGAGAGCAATGAACACAATGCTACATTGCCCCGGGCTAGGATTTCATTGCCAAGCAAGTTGGTCTCCTTGACAAAAAAAGGGAAAGGAAGAAAAAGAAGGGGAGGAAGAAAAGAAAGGAAGAAAGATATCCTTTATTTTGTGTGTGTGTGTGTATATCCCTCCCCTCTCTCTCCCTCTCCCTTTCTTCCTCTCCCTCTCCCTCTCCCTCTCCCCTCTCTCCCCCCTCTTACACACACACTCCTTTTCCTCCTCTTCAGTTACTTCAGTATAAATGCTCAAAAGTAAAACTGGAAATACGTACTTGTCTGGATCACAAATTTTTCTTTAGATCTGTTACTTCCTGGAGAATATTTGTAGACTTGTCTTTCTCATACTCTTATGAAAAGTGGAGGCAAGTCTACAAATATTCTCCAGGAACTTACAGGTTTAAAGAAAAAAAATGTGATCCAGACAAGTATTTCCAGTTTTACTTCTGAGCATTTATACTGATACTTTTCCTATCACACATTGCTGGGTAGAAAGTCCTTTTTTTCAGTGAAATAGGATGTTTGGCTTGATGTGGGATAGATATAAAGAAGGGGGATTTGGTTTAAAGAGAAACTATGTCTTTGTCAGAACAGAATCTAGTATCAATGGTTTCATTATAATCAATTTGGTTTGTGTCCATCTCAAAATATAATTTAAAAAGTACATTTAGAGATCTCATAGGTTTCATGAAACAAAGTTTCAAGAAACAAATGGATAAGATTTAAGAAAGCTATGTTTTAAAAATTTAACAAAGCTAGGTTTAAAGAAAGGTTATTTGGGGAAAATTGCATCCAACATATGGAACTTACCTAATATCTGAACTTTTTTCTCTGTGACAAATCTGTGCTTGTTTTTCAAATAATTTGCAGTTCTGGGAGAATTTCCAGGAATTTGTTTAGAACTGAAGATCAGCACATAATTTCACTGAATCATAAATTAGCTTATTACATTACCAGAAGCCCAAGGATGAGATTAAGGAGGTGGATATGCTACTCCTATATATGGATTACAGCATACATTTAATCAGATTAGCACTTAATTTATTGGATTACAATTGTACATATTAATAAGGTCAGAATCAAAGTTGGTGGAGGAGAGTATAATGGCAGCTCTAGAGCTGAACTAGACAATTTAATAATATAATGATATATGGGAAAGACCTTGAGAGAATGGCCCAGAAATGCTTCCTAGGGAACAATCAGATAAGAGACCCAGCTAGTCTGCAACTGGATAGTGGGTTGGACATGAGACTCAGAAGGGACCCTCCTTAATTTCTCAGGCTGTAAAGGAGACAGCAAGAGAATTGTACTTTCAGTCTTGCAAGATTCTGTTAATGTAACTTTACAATAAAGTTGAAGTATCTGGTCATGTTTCCTACCTGGTAAGGCTGATAAATAATGTATTTGTTTCTTCTCTATGTGTTATCCTTATTTCCCCATACATTTACTATCCCTTCCTGTCTGAATCAGTATTCCTTTGTTTCTGAATGTATAATATCATGTTTTCCCCAAAATAAGACCTGGTCTTATATTTTTTGGGGATCCAAAATAAGCACTGGGGCTTGTTTTAGGGGAAACATGATTTCAGGATGATCAGCCTTATTGGCATCCCCCCCCAGTGCATGCACAAGAGGCGGCAAGCGTGCGGGGATCAATGGTATCCAGCAGCAGCTGCAGCCTGCTGGTCCCTTGGTCAGCGCACTCTGGGGCTGCACAGCCCACACAGCACAGATGAGTTGAACTCTGTCCAAGCAGCAGAGCGAGGCAGAGGTGCAGGGTGGAAGGCAGGTGATCTGGATGCACCACACAGGCTGCAGGCAAGCCAAAAGATACAAAGACGAGCCTCCCGCAGCTGCCTGCCTGCTCTCGCCCACTGACTCTTGGCTTTCTCATGGACTGTGCAGCACATCCAGATCACCTGCCTGCTGGTGCTGCTGAAGATGAGCTCCCCGTGGCCGCTTGCTACTCTGGCCCACTGACTCTCAGTTTTCCTGAAGCCTGTGCAGTGCATCCAGATTGTGTGCCTCCCCCTGCCTTTGCCTCTGCCTACTGCTTGGACAGGTATCAGCTCACTTGTGTTGCACAGGGGGTGGCTGCTGTTGGAGAATGTTGGCTCGCACAAGCTTGCTGCCTCCTGTGCTGCCCAGCCCCTTCACTAGGGCTTATTTTTGGGATAGGGCTTATATTAGACACAGCTTAAAAATGACGGTAGGGTTTATTTTGGGGAAAACATGGTATATATGCATATATGTATCTCTCTCTCTCTCTTTCTCTCTGTGTGTGTGTATGAGAGAGTGAGAGAGTGAGAGCGCTAATAGTACATTATTGGAAAGAAATCCGCAAAAAAATATGGGTTGAAAAAATATGTTCCTTCTAGGCCTTTATATTGGCTCTTTGTTTATGTAACTGAAGTATTCATTATGATGTTTCTTTGTGGACAAGATTTAATTCATAGTTTAAAATCTTCTTCTTACATCTCTAGTGTAATGAGTATATTTGTTTTGTTTTATTGGTTTTCCTGATCTTTTTTTCCCTCTTTCTCCTTTCTGTATTTGTTTTGTTTTGAGTTTCTTGTTTTTTTTTTCTTCATTTCTTCATTTTTGCAGAATTGCAGCAATAAAAAATAAATAAATAAATGTGAACAAAACTTCAGTTACTCTGTTGAGTAAATGATCTGCAAAGATTATGTCGGTTGTTTCCAGTGAAAAGAATTAATGTTATCTCTCGAGACAGAAGTGATTTTAGAGCAAAGACAATCTATGCCTAGTATTTACTGTTCTGTTATTCTGTTACTCTGCTATTCTGTTAACTGTTATATTGAACAGTTACAATATTACTTGTATTGAGATTGTTTAGTTTCAATGCCCCTTCCTCTAATAAACTCACAATGGGATTCTTGCAATGCTCTACACTTGAAGATGGTCGAAAAGCTGGAAATGATGTAGAAAGCAGTCTTGCATGGACCTGTACAGATCATTCAAATTCATTGCCATGATTACAATCGTTTGTACATGACATAAGCATGAGAGCAAGCCTAGAAATATAAAGGAGCAGGTAAACTAAAAGCCAACAATTTCCTGGAGACAGAACAGACAGGTAAGAGAAATCAGATGGTTATCTTCCCTTTGGTGTGAAGGGAAGAGGGAAATATCCATAATTAGGGCAGATTAAAATCCAATTAGTAGATAAAAATGAAGGTCTGTTGGGGTGGTCATAGGGAAGTCACTCATAGTATTCATAAGTTATTACATTCTGGTTGTAAAAATCATTCTATGATTTATATTGGTTTCATTATCCTTATCTAACATTTCTGAGGGTACTTTGTTTAGTTCAGGGCTGTTTTGCATTCTTTTAGCCAGTGATTACTGTACCTGTGCATCCCAATAAAAGGTCCTTTGTTATTTCCATTTCTGGACACTTTGACTCTTTATTGAAGTGGGCATTTTTCTGACCATAGCTAGTAATGCATTTTGTAGTTGAACTATCCATTGAAAGCTGCAAGTTGTCTTTGATGCTGCTGTCTCATAAAGAGATGTTGGTTCACTCACTCCTCAAGAAGTCATCACTGGAACTAACTACATTGGAAATTTTTTGTCCAGTATCTAAACTGGAGGAAGAAGATTATCAGAACCTTTTTGGTTGGGATTCAGATCTGAGTATGGAACCGAAACAGCACTGATTATATACATTGATAGTAGTTATAGCAGGGTCAAGAGTAATATAATCTCAGAGGCAATGAAGTTTCAAAGGGTGGGCACCAGAGGTGGTATTCAGCAAGTTCTGACCAGTTCTGGGAGAACCGGTAATGGAAATTTTGAGTAGTTCGGAGAACTGACAAATACCTCTTCTGACTAGAGATTTTACAGTATCCTTCATCTGCCACGCCCACCAAGCTACAACCACAGAACCGGTAGTAAAAAAAAATTGAATCCCACCACTGGTGGGCACCATGGCAGAAAAATATCTCCTTCTCAGCTCTGCCATCTGATATTTCTATCCAACAGCAGCTGGTCTAGAGATGCCCCTCCTGCTGCATGGAGTAAGACAGGTAGAATAGAAGTTTCTATGAATAGCCCAATCTCAAGCCAGGAATGGCTTTCAAGGTGACTACCAGCATCTTGAATTGTGCCTGGAAACACACTGGTAGCCAATGCAACTTTCAGACTAGTGGTATCACATGTGCTGAATAACCAACATCATTAACTCCCTGTGCTTCTGCATTCTGAACCAGCTGAAGATTTTGAATGCCCTTCAAAGGCAACCTCATGTACAGTGCAGTGCAATAGTCTAGTCTAGATGTCATGAGGAACAAGGCCTCCTAGTTCATGAAAGGGAGAAACTCAAAATTGTGTGAAAGCCCTCACAGCCGTCAGTAATGAGCTGCAAGTCCAGATGGACTTACAGACCCCCCCCCACTGCACTGGGTCTGTCAGGGGTAGAGATACTCCACCCAGAACCAAATATGGGAAGTCTAAAAACCAAAAGCCAGATCTAAAAACCAAGAGCCACTTGGTCTTGCTTGGGTTGAATCAAAGCCTGTTGTATCTCAACCAGACACCCCCATGGCTTCCAGTAAGTGAGACAGAATTTCCATACCATCACTCAGACCTGACACCTCAGACTGTTGGATGATCTCATTCAGTGGCTTCATGTGGAATGGAGAAAGTACCAAACCCTTTGGCACCCCACAAGGTGGCCCCATGGGCTGGACCTTTCTCCTCATTAATACCAATTGGAAACATCCCCAGAGAAAGGAGAAGAACCAGAACATATTCCACACATCTCCATGACCCCAAACTGTCTCAGAAAGATACCATGACTGATGGCATCCAAGACTGCTGAGAGATCAGGAAGAGTAAAAACATCCTGTGCTTGCCAGAGGTCATCCAAGAATTTGATCAATGCTGCCTGAGCTCTTATTGAAAAAGGTCAAGATAGTCCACTTCTTCCAGAGCCTCAGGAACTGCAGCACAGCAACCTTCAGCCTTCCCTCAATAATAATAATTGCTGCAAGTAAATATGTAACTTATTAAATACATAGAGAGGAAGAATTCATTCTTACAATTAAAATGAAAATAATTGTTAAATGTACATTTGAAATGAAATTTCAGTTTTTATTTTATTTCCTCCTGGCCCCACTTGTGCCAGGGTGGGATTCAAGTGTTAAGTAAAGCCTGCTAAAGATTGTATGTATCTATTTTAGCATGTGAACCGAGAATGCCTGACAAGGCATTAGAAGAAAACTCTTTTGTGTGATGCAGGGCAAAAGCTGCAGCAGGGGAGCCTTTCCAATTTCCCAAGCAGGAAAATTAAAAATAAAAAGCATTCACTAGACTGCAAAGAGGCAACTCACATTTTGGGGACCAAATATGCTCCTGATATAAAGCCACAGATTTCAAACAAATAACACTGCTGAGACCATTTCATTCCTCAAAACTAATGCTCTATATATTGATAAAGTTCATATTATACTGTTCTTAATTCAAAAGAACTGCCCACTTTCAGTTGTCTACATAATAAGATTAGGAAACATGCTGCCTGCCGACATCAAATGCCTGCTGTCACTTTCTTTGGTGCTCTCCAGGCTGCTTGTCCTACTTTGCTAAATACACACTCTCTCTCACATACATACACGTTTTTTTAAATTAACAAATGAATTAAATGGGAATTTAGCACGCTGTGAAGCAAGAGCCAGCTTTCAGAATGGCTCCCCCCCCCCCCCCAAGGAAGTCTCTTATCACATATCTACACTACTAACATACTACACACTACTAACTAATACCACACTACTAACTAGAGCATACAAAACATTTGCTAGACCGATACTCGAATACAGCTCATCAGTCTGGAACCCACATTACGTATCTAATATTAGCACAGTTGAGAAAGTCCAGAAATATTTCACAAGAAGAGTTCTCCAGTCCTCTACTCATTGCAGAATACCTTATGCCACCAGACTTGAAATTCTAGACCTAGAAAACCTAGAACTACGCTGCCTTCGGTCCGATCTAAGTATAGTATATAAAATCATACATTGCAATGTCCTACCTGTCAGTGAGTACTTCAGCTTCAACCATAACAACACTAGAGCAAACAATAGATACAAACTCAAGATTAACCGCACCAAACTTGATTGCAGGAAATACGACTTCAGCAATAGAATGGTCAATGTCTGGAATACTCTACCTGACTCTGTGGTTTCTTCCCCAAACCCCCAAAACTTTAACCTTAGACTGTCTACTATTGACCTCACCCCTTTCCTAAGAGGTTTGTAGGGGGCATGCATAAGCACACCAACGTGCCTACCATCCCTGTCCTATTGTTTCTTTTATTTTTCTTATATGTACCCATTTCATGTATTCATAACTATGTATATACTTATACCTATTATCTTGTAAGCGATTGACAAATCAAATTAACTAAATAAAAATAAATATCTAGAAAACAACATACAACTGTTGTGTGAATATCTGCTATATCTGCCAATGGGAGAAAAGTCAGATAGCAGAATCATGGACAAAAATTAAGAACAGTCATGGTTGATATACTCAATGGAATAGCAGTTCTGCTCAAATGTGAAGAAAACATCTGATGGATTGTTTACCCTTTTAAAGGCTCCAGAGTTATGACTAGCTAAAATATACCTGTGAAGATGCAGCAAACACCTTTACTCTTGTCAACCTGTATGCTATTCAAGGTTCATGTGGCAAAATCCAACAAACTTTTATTTTCATTCTTGGTAATAAAAATACTACCAGGCAAAACTGCTATTTTTTTTTTCATGATATCCCAGGTCTCCTGCCTCAGACAGTTATCTCAACCAGCTGAATGGTGAAGCTGGTGCTTCAAGTGTATAACCAAAAAGCAGCTCTCAAGAGTCTTCCAATATTATGGAGAGGTGATGGGATCGAGCTAAAGTGAAATACTAATGGGCAAGAATGGATACCCATTCATTTAATGAATGGGAAGTTTCAGCTTGACCCTGGTTTCCAATTGGCATGGAAATAACTCTTCTGCTCTTGTAGGAACAGGTTTGGAGGGGGAAGGTATAATTAATTTAATGATGATGATGATGGAATTGTCAGGTGGAATGTCTTCATTCATGGTGAGTTCAGCCCATTGCAGATGCTTAATGCAACTATGTTCCAGATTGTTGTGTTTTGAAAAAGTGGTTGTGGTTTGCTGCCACAGTTTTCTATATCAGATTTAGAATAAAACATGATCACACTACTTGCAATATCCCACAGTTTTCAAATCTACCAATAATTTTAATTTCTTGCAGCTTTTATAATTAGAAGAAACAAAACTCCCAGCTGGAAAAGGCTACGTGTTAAAGAAGTCATTACTTTTCCTTTGCAAGATACTCATTCTGGAAGGTTGAAACACTGAGATGTGTAAAGCAGATTGGGCAATGTGTATTTTTGAGCTCCAGAACAATGGTAAATATGCCCTCTATGTAAGATCTTAGTTTCATAGAGTAAAGCCCCTAGTTTTCTTTTTAGTTCAGTATTATTATATTACAGAGGATAATCTGAGGTTGCAGAGAATTGAGGGGAAAAAAAAACCAGAACAGTCTTTAGCATCAGAACATTCTTAGTTGCCACTGGAATTGCTTATGGATAAAAAATGTCCAAATCATGGGTTGTTTTATGGTTCAAATAGAGACTGCTACAGAATGAGCCAATAGCAGAGCAATAAAAATGAAGTACCATATGGTGCTCTTTGTTGCAATTAATTTATCATTATCATGCTGTCTTCGTCCAGGAGGCCAATCTCAAGTTACCTTTTTAAAGCCCTTCCCCACTCACCTCCACCCCCAATCTTTATTAATGTAGAAGACAAGAAAGGTATTTCTATCAAGATTGCAAAATGGGGTCCAGATAAAAACTGAACTTTCCCAGATCTGCTATTATATAAATTAAATAAGTTGATGATGTAGTTGGTAACGACATATCTAAGTTCACTGTGGACTTCCACAGTAAAAAAATGGACTCGCAAAGCCCTGGAAAGAAAAACAAAATTTGTGATAGTTTCATATACATGTAGTCAGGGGTGGGATTCAACTGGTGTTACCTTTTGCTTCGCGCGCATGTGCACCTGACTCATGCCATGCGTGCACATAAAAAACCCATCAGCTGTACGTCCTGGACAGCTGAAAAGTGCTGCACACAGGTGCGCAGTGCGCAGTGTTTGAAAAGCCACTTTTTCCCTGCTTTTTCAACCTCAGCTTTGCCGCACAAAGCAGCTGAGGTTGCAAAAAGCAGGAAATAAAGGACAGGTAAGAGCCCAGGTGGGCAGCTGGGCCAAACAGCAGCAGACACAGAACCGGTTCGGTGTCTGCAGCTCTTCAGAGCTACCGGTTCTATAGAACGGGGCAGAACTGATAGCATCTCACCCCTGCAGGTAGTCCTTGACTTATGACCACAACAGAGCCCAAAATTTCTGTGGTTAAGTGAGACATTTGTTAAGTGAGTTTTGCCCCATTTTACAAACTTTCTTTCCACTTTTGTTAAATGGATCACTGCAGGTAATAAGTTAGTAACCCGGTTGTGGAGTGAATCTGGCTTCCCCACTTGACTTTGCTTATCAGAAGGTCACAAAAGGGGATCATATGACCTCGGCACAAAGCAGCGGTCATAAGTATGAACCAGTTGCCAAGCATCTAAAATTTGAACATGCAACCAAGGGGATGCTGCCGTTGGTTATACATCCCTTTCTTCATTGCTTGAACAGTCACTAAATTAATTGTTGTAACTCGAGGACTATCTGTATTAAAGCTCTTTTGTATGCTTATTTGGGCATAAAAGGTCTGATTCAAATACTTCTCTCCAACTTTTAAGGGATTTTCAAACAAATTGATTCTGGTTGGATTACATTAAGTTGTCTAGTGGGAAATATGCCAGAATGTTAGAGCTATTTTTAGAAAAAAAAACCCTCCTGCCCCTTCCCAATTTACTTCCTGGAAAACTATTTGATTGTAAGTAGAATGGTGCTCTTGTTAAGACCATATTTGATTTTATACCCAGTGAGTGATTTTTATTTTGTTTAAAAACGTGTTTACATAGCAATCTAAATCCCATTTTAATGAAAATACCAGAAAGCTTGAAGCAACAGTGTCAAGATAAAAATGAAGTGCTTGGCAATAAAAGTTCTATGTCAACAGAACTCTGGAGTATTAAACTTAAAAGAACTCAGAAAAGTAGTGTTTCCAATAGGAGTAATGCTAATTTTTTTTATTAATGATACTGTCTTGAGCCTGCTGGTCTTGGCAATGGTAACTCGTAAGTTCCCTAGGCAGTGTGCCCAGCAGAAATGGTATCTAGCAGGTTCTGACCAGTTCTGGAGAACTGGGAGCAGAAATTTTGAGTAGTTCGGAGAACCGGCAATAACCTTCTCCCAGAAGTGGGGAAGGAATGGAGACTTTACAATGTCCTTCCCTTGCCACACCCACCAAGCCACGCCCACAGAACTGGTAGTAAAAAAAATTTGAATCCCACCACGGGTGCCCAGATTATTTTGAGTTTGGATGATGGAAGCTATAGTTGGAGGCATCAGGTGAAGTATGCACTGGCTTATCCTTTTTTTCAATTGGACAGAAAATATTAAATCTTAGGATCGTTCTGTATATTGGGCTAATGGAGCACTGAATCTTGAAATGCATAATTCTGAATTGACTTTGCCATCCTATATGCAATTTAAAATATTTTACCCTGAAATACGCAATTAATGTATGCATTTTGATAGTTTTTGACTTAAGAACAGCAGTATTGAATGTGAAGAGGTATAACATTTAAAGGATTAATTCACAAAATGTAGACTGGGTCAGAATGAAATCCTTCTGAATCCCTATAAGCCTATACATCTACTTGTCATGCTCATGCTCTTAGACATATTTTAAGAAGGTATTTCACACATTATCAATAGTAATGCATGCACAAGCAGTATATAGTTCCCACCACTATAGGATAACACAAGACATTGCTTTAACTACTTAATTGGCAAACTTATATTTTCGGCCTGCTGTTTAAACTCTGTATACATTTTGGGTGGTGATGCATTAATTACATTTTAAAATGTGATGGTTGCAACTAGACTGATAGTGAAGCAACTGAAGAGGTGGAATGTGTGTGTGTGTGTGTGTATGAGACAGAGAGAGAGAGAGAGAGAGAGAGAGAGACAGAGACAGAGAGACAGAAAGGCAGAAAGAGACAGAGACAGAGAAGGAGGGAGAGAGAGACAGAGAATAAGGATTACTTAGACATTTGAATATAGGCCCAAGCAGCTTGAATTATCTCAGTGAGTCGTACAAAAATATTTGTTTCTTTGAAAATCAACCAAAGTAATAATTTGGTAAATATAGTAGAATTTAATATTTGACCTGCTTGAATATAATATAATTAATTGTGAGGACATCTCTACAAAAATCTAGGCTCATTTGCTAGCCAGAGAAGGCTGTATTTGTTTTCCTTCCTTCCTCCCTTCCAGTGGTGGGATTCAAAAATTTTACTACCAGTTCTGTGGGCATGGTTGGTGGGCGTGGCATGGCTTGGTGGGCATGGCATGGGGAGGATACTGTAAAATCCCCATTCCCTCCCCATTCCTGGGAGAAGGTTACCATCGGTTCTCTGAACTACTCAAAATTTCCACTACCGGTTTTCCAGAACTGGTCAGGACCTGCTGAATACCACCTCTGCTCCCTCCCTCCCTCCCTCCCTCCCTCCCTCCCTCCCTCCCTTCCTTCCTTCCTTCCTTCCTTCCTTCCTTCCTTCCTTCCTTCCTTCCTTCCTTCCTTCCTTCCTTCCTTCCTTCCTTCCTTATTAATTGCTCCAACAGCCTGTTCCCACTATAACTAACAAATTGGATTTACATTCTACAGTATCATTCAATTTATTTGAAAATGTTATTACTTCTTAATTCTATTCTAGGTATCCAGAAGTTTATAGTTACAGTAAAGATGGAATTTCATAACAGATTTAGGGTTGGATCCAAAATGTGCAAGAAAAAAACTCATTGCACCATAATCTCAGTCCCCAAAACTGATCTTTCAGATGGAGGAACAAGGAAGAAGAGATGAGGAAATTCTATTATGTTGGAGGTTGTTTATTCATGTTGTTGTGGATTCAATCTTTATAATTACAATAGTAATATATGCACAAGCTCTTTGAAGCTATTAAGACTCTCGCCTGATTAGTCTTCATTGTTCAAACATCAGTTGACCAAAATTTCCATTTAATTAATTTATGAAATGTTTCATTGGAACAACAAGCTGTCTCCATTTTAATCAGCTTATTTGAAGGTTGCGGAAGTTGTCCCCGTATCCATCTTGAATCAAAGGTTCTATCTTAAGTTATAATTTTGGTAGTGTGCATGCATACATACATACATACATACATACATACATATATATATATGTGTGTGTGTGTGTGTGTGTGTGTGTGTGTGTGTGTGTTAGGTTTTTGAGCTGATAAATAATTAAACAAGGGAGACTAAGATAGATCTATTTTGAGCTACTTAGCTCTCGTCAGCTAGCCATACTCTTACTGGGACTCGAACCAGGGAAGTATTATATGTGAGGCAGTTGTAATTGCCATTGGGCCACTGGTTCTCATCCAGATCAGCAATACAGGGGAATGAGTGTATATACTTGTGTTACAACACCCTGGTAAGCCCCAATCAAGGGAGGAAGCATACTGCTGTCCTTTTCTGTCTTTCGGCTCATCACCAGAGACCATCCAGACAGAAAGCTATTTGTTTCGTTGTCTTTTGTTTATATGTGTGTTAGGTTTTTGAGCTGATAAATAATTAAACAAGGGAGACTAGGATAGATCTATTTCAAGCTGCTTAGCTCTCATCAGCTACCCATACCCTTACTGGGATTCGAACCAGGGAAGTATTACATGTGAGGCAATTGTAATTGCCATTGGGCCACTGGTTCTCATCCAGATCAGCGATACAGGGGAATGAGTGTATATACTTGTGTTACAACACCCTGGTAAGCCCCAATCAAGGAAGGAAGTATACTGCTGTCCTTTTCTGTCTTTCTTTCTTTTTTATGTATGTGTGTGTGTATGTATGTATGTATGTATGTATGTATGTATGTATGTATGTATGTATGTATGTGTATATATATGCACAGATGCGTTTGTTTGAGTTCCATTGTTCTAGCTATGTCCACCCAACACACTAGTTCAAAAAAGATAGTTAACTTCCCTGAAAGAATGTGTTCCTATAAAATGCCAAGCAAAAACACAACTCATTATAGTTTAAAATAATAGCCTTGTTTACATCAATACTAACATGTAAAGTGGTTTGTTTTGAGCATATTACAGAGTATATTTAATTTAGCATATCATTAGTATGTTGAAACATAATATGTATAGTTTATATTTTAGCATATGTGTTCCTTTATTAAAAGCAGAGGCAATTCTAGGTTGAAAATTGGAAGTAATAGGTATTAGATCCTATTTATATTTTTTCCATAACAACTATAGGAATGTAGACCTCAATTTTCCACAAATAACTTTCCAGAATGAGCTGAGGATCTAGCTGGCTTTAATCAAATTAGAAAGTTAAGCAGGGTCAACCATGCTTAGTATGAGGAACCATCTGGGAAGCTCACAGTTAGTCCATTAATAGGTGAATAAAAACAAAAAACAGAAAACTGGAAACCAACCATTCCATATCATGCTAGAAAATGACATTGATGCATCTACATTAGTCATTTGGAGATTGGCTCAACACTCAAAGAAGACTTTATTTTATCTCCATAAATGATTCTATAGTTGGTTGGGCTACTCTCTGAGCTAAGGATCAGGTTGCAACATTTTTGAACAGCTTGTCAACAGATAGGTTTCCTTTACCGGTAAGTGTTAGAGGAGGTACATAATCCTTAGTGCTCACTTTGCTACATGAACACTGAATTTTAACTGTGCAGAGAACTTTTTAACCTTTCAGAGGAAGCGTTCATCATTAAAGGAACTACATCCTTCACAAAAGGGCAATTGAGAGGGATGTCTATTAGACTGTTTCCTGTTCAGGTTGGTGAAACAACAACAGTATCTGATGTACCAAATTAAACTTGTAAGAAGGCTGTTAATTATGCTTCCTTTTGAGCCTCTGTAATTGCTACATGAAGGCATTTCTTTGCATTACAATTTCCTTCTGACAACTGCTGCATTGTAATTGCAAGCTGTCATTCCTACATGCGCTAGGTGATTCGGGAGCGTGGGTAATGCTTGTCATCCTTTATCTCATTGTCAAAGAATAAAGTAATGTTTTGCTAGTGCCGAAGTCACACTCATGGAAAAGAAAAAAGGAAAACTTAATGGGAGATCTTTAACATATGACATGCTATGCAGCTCCTTTAAGCATCTCTCATCAGGAGGCTCAAAGGGTTCAGTGGAGTTTATTTTGAAGTGAGCGGCTCTAAGTGTTGGATTTTTGAGGTTGTCATAAATTAATAAATTTATAAATTAAGAAATTCATAAATTTCTTAGCAAGAAACAATATACAGATGGAAGAAAATAGCACTTATTGATCCTGCTCTCTATTCATATCATTAAGTACTAGTCACAAAATTCCTTAATTTTGTGTTGTGACATCAATTGGAAATTATTTTGCAAATTTCTCATGGAACTTTTGATTTACAGACATACCCCTTGAGCAGTTTTTGTATATGAAGAAGATAATTGTTCTGTTTGCTGCCATAGTGCCATATATACCCTGCTTGAGTTTACATATTGCATTTTGCCATTGAGTAGTTTGTTCATTTGTGATCCAAATGATTGCTGTTTGTAAACCATAGCTTATGGGTTATAGCTTTGAATAACCCCATGATTTATCAAATAAGCCAAGGTTGTTTTGCTCGACCAGTTAAGTGATCCTTGCCTAACATAAGAGCCTGGTTTGAATATAACTCTAAATCATACCTTAATGTGTTCACAAATATCCCCCTTTCCAAATCTTGAGAATCAGTATTCCTTTTATTTTCAAATAACGGTGGTTAATTGCTTCATACAAAAACTGACCTGAGTTTTAATGCTTTTAGTGAATAAGAAAAGTTGTTTTGCTTGGGTTATGGCTTTGCTTGAGCGTAGCATTGTTTAAATAACCACAATGTGTCCTGGCTTGGATGAAACGAAAGGAGAAGCCAATACTTTCAGTCTACTGTAGACATGGTAGAATGGAAATGCATCATTCATGTCTATGGTCCAAATGCAGCTAAAATGAAAAAATTGAAAACTACTTTAGGCCATGTCAGATTTGGGAATTGTAGTGTCAACCCGTCTGCAGAGAACAACACTAAGAAAGATTAACATACCCTGACTAGAAGTGCACAATAAGTTTTGGGCTGGCTTCAGACTTTTTGCTGCTTGTGACTTACTACCAAGTGGTGTTCAGTCCCCAACTCAGGTAAAGAAGAATAATATTCACAGGCTGTGCGCAGCCAAGAAAACAAATTGATGGATCATTGAATAAAATGACCCAGAGTTCTCACTCAAGGCATAAATGACCTGGCTTAAATTATCCTGCTTTAGATACATTATGAGAAGACCCAGCTTTTTGCAAATGCTAGGAAAGAGACAAAAAGGTAGCACCAGCAAGGTGCTTGATCACTTACAATGGCAATGAGTGCACAGTTGGGAGACATGAAAGAAGTTAAGGGTAGATGATAATGGAGAAGAACTAACCTCTGTGATTGCTAGGAGTAAAAAATGACTTCATGTCACACAATCAACCAATCAAACATTCAGTCAGATGGACTACTGCGATATGCTTTAAATGGGGCTGACACTGAAGAGCATCTGTAAGCTACAATTGGTTCAAAATGTGGGGGCGCGGGCAATGATTTTTTTTTTTAAATTGCCCATGCGATATCTTTTTAGAATTTATTTGATTTGTCAATCGCTTACAAGATAATAGGTATACGTATATACATAGTTATGAATACATGAAATGGGTACATACAAGAAAAATTAAAAAAAAACAATAGGACAGGGACGGTAGGCACGTTGGTGCGCTTATGCGTGCCCCCTACAGACCTCTTAGGAAAGGAGTGAGGTCAATAGTAGACAGTCTAAGGTTAAAGTTTTTTTTTCTTTGTTACACACATTGCCTCAAGTCCCAATAGGCTTACAGGAACAATTTATAGTGCTGCCTTTGTTTATCTATAAAGCCCTTCCTTTGCTTGGGCACAAGATACTTAAAGGACCACCTTTCTCTAATTGTTTCTCTATTTGTGAGATATGGCAGGAGATGCATGCTTTGGTGCATCTCAATGAAATAAAGCCGCCTTTCAGCAACCAGGAAACATGTCTTTTTAGCTGTGGTGCCTGCCCTTTGGGTCATCTTATCACCTAAAGATGGACTGACTGTTAGCTGGCCTTTCAGAAACGACTTCAGACCTGTCTATTTGCTTAGGTATTGGGGTCATGAAGTTAGTGAAGCATGAATGGATAGTCATTATTTTGAGGATTTAAAAAAAATGCTTTTGTTTAAATATTCTTGGTTGTTCTTTCTTTTTCTGTAGATTATGTGTTTTAACAGTCATTTGTACTGCTGCTTTAATCCTAAATTTTGTATGTCGCCCAGAGGGACAGCCATATAAATAATAAACAAATGAATACCATCTTATATTGAAATCTAAATTATTAAGATAATGTCTACACATTTTAAATGTATAGCAATCTGTTAAATGCCACTTAATAAGAATAATAATACTTTCTTGATCAAACAAGCAGAGGCAGCTCAGCAACAATTGCCATTTCATTCTTAAGGGAACTTAGATTTATGTTAGTTTGATAATATTACTTTTACAATAATTGTTCCATTAAGCATATGGATATGCCCAATAAAAATAAAATTGGGGGTAGGGTATGTGAGAGGGGAAGGAGAAGGAATTGGAGAAAAAAGGTTTGTTTTATGCTCATCCCAACCACTTTTATTCTTGAGGAAAAAAAAAAACAGATTCTGCTTCAGCTAAATTAAATAGCTCTTGTGTCTTTCTTCTTCCACAGCTGCTATTAAAAAAGTCAGCATTGTGCTATGAGATGGATGGGAAAGAGCTTGGAGTAAGGCAGTAGTAGAATAAAAGGAATAGAGAAACAGGATGAAGGATTTATCCAAAGGAGCTTGTTTCTCAGAGTAAGAAATGGAGGTTTAAAAATAAAGGAAGCAATTTAGTTTTAGATTAGTCCTTAATGTCAGCAACTCTGCCCAACAGTTATGTCCTATAAAACACAGCACAAAACAAAACAAACCTCTCCCCCTACGTCTCAGTACCCCTGACATAAGTATTTCAGCAGATATACCTTGAATTTATGCGGTTGATACATTCTTGATGTCTGTCCTTTTGTGGCACTATGGAACAAAGAGAAGAACTGCCACCTCATGGAAAAAAAAATGAGAGGGATGATGATCTCTAATTAGAGTTGATCTGAAGGATAGCTAAAAGGAAACAAAATGTTAATGTTAAATTTAAAAATCTCCCTGCTTTTGCTTGTGTAAGTACCTTTACAATCACTTTCATGGATATCTCTTTGCTGCCATTTAATAGTTGTCTGGATTTTTGCAATTCAGATATAGTAGAGGGGGGCTACTACGTATACTTATTGTAGATATTAAAGAGCAGGTAAGGGAAGCAATGGTTAATTAGATAAATAGACAGTCAAAATATGCAAATATTAACTTAGATATAGAGATGCATTCTTAAATATAACACATTGTTTAGTATCATAGAAGACAAAGATCAGGAGATGTTGTTGTGGCCCACCGGTGGCTGGTGGAGCTGGCAGCAGAGTCGGACAGCATTGAGGAGGTTTGGGAGGAACCCGGACCATTCCTGGAGGCTGAGGAAGGCTCGGATGAGGGCTCTGCATCAGAGGCAGAGATGGGGCCAGGACAAGCTGGCAGTCATCAGCTGCCTTTGGGCTCGGACAGCAGTGAGGAGGGGAAGCTTCTGGAACTGGTTCCCAGCCTGCACATGTGCAGAGCTGCCAAAAGGAAGGCACAATTAAAAACTCAGGGTCAACATGGGAGTAAGGCCACAGGTGGATGATGAATGGCCCCTCTCACCAGAATTAAAAGAGAAGCAAAAGGGGAGGGGGCTTTTTCAGGAAACATTCATTCCTTCATTCCAGCCTCGTGAGGATTTGTCTGTATAACCCAGCCCTTCCCTGCCAGCATTGAGAGTGGAACTATTTATCGGGAAGTGTTCCAGGATTGATAATGGTCTGAACTAATTATTATAACTTTGCAAGACTGTTTGCCAACCTGTTGGTTGACTGTGAATGAAATAAATTCACGTTAATGTAATAAAAGAGTTTTTTGCTGGGACTCAGCATTGACTTAGGTCTCTTTTGGGGAGACCTACAACAGAACAGATGTATATTTGCTTGTCTGCTATTTAGGTATTAGGTCTAAGACCCTTCTCACTGTGTGTCCTTATCCTCAAATCAGTAATGGGCTGAATTGTTGAAAGAATGTCTTCTAACATAGTGGTCCTCAACCTTTGTGGCTTGGTGACCTGGCTGGGAAGAGGAGAAGGGAACTGGGCTGCATGCATGCCTGCAGCTTGACTTCCACAAGTGATGGGCTGACATGCATGTGTATGCACATACAGTACTGGGCTACCACTCGGGTGGCCTGGTTCCGATTGGCCACACAGCCCATTAGTGGACTGCAGCTTGGGGGTTGAGAACCCCTGTTCTAACAGATGGAAAGGGAAATAGGAAAGAACGCCATTTTATTGTGGTTACTACTGTATTCTAATCAAGCAAGAAGTTCTTCACGTGATTTGCTGCATCAGGATCTGTGAGGACACAGAGGAATGATACAATTTACTGATTTGACCTGCAAAATATTTGGATCTAATCTAATCACTAGCTTACGTCAACCTTGGATTTTTCTGTATCTGTTTGCAATCGAGATCTGGTAGCCTTAGATTAATTCTCTGGGTAACTGGATACTGGTAGACCTTGACTTACAACCATTTTTTAAGGGCCCATTCAAAGTCCCAACAGCACCGAAAAAAGTGGTTTATAATTGGTTCTTGCATTTATGACTGTCACAGCATTCTCACAGCAACATGATCAAAATTGAGGTGCTTCGTAACCAAGCATGTATTTATAATCATGATCGCCATTCATAACCTTCAGCTTCCAATAAGCAGCCCAATTGTGGAAGCCAGATTGGCTTAATAATTGCATGATTAACTTAAGAGCTGCAGTAGTTTATTCAACTAGTTCCAGAAAAAAAATCATTCTTCCTTTACTGTCTAACCTGGGATTTGTACATACTTGAGGCAGGTTGCAACTCTGAAGAAAGGATGAGGAACTGAGGAGAGTTGCGTTCAACCATCAACCCAACATTAGGAAGGGGCTGTTGCTGCTGCTTGGCCATTTCTTTCCTCTTTTTAATATTTTTTTGTTTTGTATATCCTTGAAATTTTTCTTCAGTATTTTTTTTCTTTCTGTTTCTGCATATTGTGGCAATAAAAATAAAAGGGAAAAAGGAAGAAAGGATGAGGAATTGTAGAAAGAGACCCAGATATTTTTCTTAAAGATATGGAAGAAGGAAGTCTGGAACTGGAGAAAGCCATAAAAGAATCTCTAAAAACAAATAAGTTACGAAAAGCACGGGAAGTTCGTTGTATACTAGTGGTTTTATATTATTTATTGCTGTCCAAAAAAACTTAGTAGGAATATAAGATTTAGCAATATTTAATGGGGGAAAACCAGCTTTTATACTAAAGTATATTTCACTATGTTATCAATCATTTCCCAAAATTGTCGAGCTTTCCATCATGCATGTGTGTATTTATTTATTCAATTTTTATGCACCCCCCCCCAAATCTCACATTTGCCATTCTGGACAGTTCATATAATTAAAAACAACCAATAGATGTTATGCAAAAATCAATAAAACACAATAAACTCCCTTAAAACTCAAATTAAAAACCCAATTAATAACCAAAATTAAATCTGAGAAACAAAAGAAGCAGAAAAGTGAAAATTGTGGATCAATCAATCCTATAGAATAGAATAGAATTCTTTATTGGCCAAGTGTGATTGGACACATAAGGAATTTGTCTTGGTGCAAATGCTCTCGGTGTACATAAAAGAAAAGATACATTCGTCAAGAGTCAAGAATCATCAGGTACAACACTTAATGATAGTCATAGGGTACAATAAGCAATCAAATCATACTAGAAAATAGTCAATATAAATCATAAGGGTACAAGTGCTAAAGTTATAGTCAAGTGGAAGGGGATGGGCGATAAGGAATGATGAGAAGATTAATAGTAATAGTAGTGCAGACTTTGTAAATAGTTGGGCAGTGCTGAGTGAATTATTTGTTTAGCAGAGTGGTGGCGTTCGGGAAAAAACTGTTCTTGTGTCTAGTTGTTCTGGTGTGCAGTGCTCTATAGCGTCGTTTTGAGAGAAGGAGTTGAAACAATTTATGTCTGGGATTTGAGGGGTCTGTAAATATTTTCACAGCCCTCTTTTTGTCTCGTGCAGTATACAGGTCCTCGATTGAAGGCAGGTTGGTAGTAATTGTTTTGTCTGCAGTCCTAATTATCCTCTGAAGTCTGTGTCTGTCCTGTTGGGTTGCAGAACTATCACCTGACAATGTTGGATCCCCAGACACATTGACACTCATCTCTTTAGAGCCTTTTGGTTGATAAGCAGGATCAGGGCCAGGGGTGGGATTCAAATTTCTTAACAACTGGTTCTGTGGGCATGGCCTAAATTTCTGGGTATGAGTTGGTGGTCATGTGACTGGCTGGGCATGGCTTGTATGTAAATATTATAAATATATATGTAAATATTGAATTTTTTATTTTTTAAAAAAGAGCAACTTTTACCCAAAATCAGACAAAGCAGGCAGGCAAATTGAGCTGCTTGCAGAATCACAGCTTCACTCCCAGATCTACCTTTCTGCAATCTGCTGCCTGAGTCTGCACTGAAAAATAGAAGCTTCAATCTTAAGGAAGGTTCAGCTCTACTCTCAGGCCACTCCTCCCTCCCCCAACCTCCTGAATACCATCCCTGATTGGGCCTCAGGGAAGCCTCCTGGGTGAGGAGGGGAGGGGCCAGCTAGTGGTGCGATTTGCCGGTTCCCTGAACTGTGCAGAATTGTAACAACCAGTTCTATAGAACTGGTCCGAACTGGTAGAATCCCACCCCTGATAAGGACTGTCTAACCTCAGGGGGAAATGATGTTATAAAGGGTGAGTCACTGCAGCAGAAAAGGCTGTCCGAGGTTCTGTCACATCTTTAATAGACAGGACCCTTAGCAGGCCTTTTCTGCCAGATCTAATGGGATGGATAGATTTAACGAGGGAGAGATGGTCTGTCAGGTAACATTGCCATCAAATACTGAAAAATGATTCAATTCAGTTTCTCACGATATTTGAAGATTGTGCTGTCCACTTAGCAACTTGTAATGGAGTAAAATACCAATATTAAAACATTTTATACTATATTAGTATACTATCCTTTAATAATGATATTTTGTGTGAATTTAGTATTTTTCTTTTCCTGAAGTACATATTTTTACATATCAGTCATTGTATCTAAATTCTGCCTCCCTTTTATCATACAGTCTTTAATTTATTCAATTTCCAAGTCATATTTCATCTACAATTCATAAATAAGGCCTAGCAAAATGCTTCAAATGTTGTGTTATAGAATTTTCAATCAACTCAAAGCTGAAAATCTCTCTCTCTCTCTCTCTCATCTATTATCTATCTATCTACAGTATCTATCTATCATCTATTACCTTGATAACCTTGCCATTTGGGCTTTACTTTCTGGATTACATCGAATAAATGCAAAGAAGAATCACATTAAATTCAATAGGGGGAGCTCTTGTTATTATTTCTACACTAGAATACAAAAGTCCTTGTTTGTGAGAAGATAGGTTCAAATACATGGAGCTATAAAGCTGATTATTTTGTGCCCAACAGCACAAAATCACAACTGGGGCTATTTAACTAATATAGGTAATATAGATAAATAATGGTAAATATAGATAAATAATGCATATGAATGCATGCACACACATATATTTTTCTATATACTACTAAAACTCTTGTTTCTATAACTGGGTGGAATTGTGCAACAAGATAGTTCAAATAGGCTAACTTACAGAATGCATCCAAATTGCAGAATCCAGTTCTCCCAAGGGAATGAAATTTGGGGAAGTTATGGCTGGTTTAGCTGCAAGGCTGCTGCTGCAGTCATGTGATCTTCATTTTAAACAAACTGTTAACTGTTTCCCAGCCACTTTCACAATCCCTCGCTCCCTTTCTTCCTCAGCAGCACTGATTTACTTGCCATCTAGGAAGGGAAGGGAAGGGAAGGGAAGGGAAGGAGGGACAGGGAGGAAGTGGAATGGAATGTGTTGACAGGAAGTAAGGGGAGGGAAGGAGCAATAGGGAGGAAGGAATCTCACACATTCTTCCTGGTTCACATCACCAGCCCATTTGCCTTCCCTGACTGCTGCACCACTGCATGCCCTCTTCAACCCACACAACATATCTTGTGTAGATCCATGCACCTTTTCCAACTCATACAGCACCCAGAGATGGTATTCTGCAGATTCTGACCAGTGGTGGGATTCAAAATTTTTGACTACTGGTTCTGTGGGTGTGGCTTGGTGGGCATGGCTTGGTGGGTATAGCTTGGTGGGCGTGGCAGGGGAAGGGTACTGTAAAATCCCCATTCCCTCCCCACCCCACTAACCTGCTTTCCAGCTCTGTTCTTCTGTGCAGGGCAACAAAAGAAGATCCAGCTGATCAGCTGGGACTCGGGAGGCAGAGAATAGATGGGGGTGGGGCCAATCAGGAGTGGTATTTGCTGGTTGTCCAAATTACTCAAAATTTCCACTACCGGTTCTCCAGAACTGGTCAGAACCTGTTGAATACCGTCTCTGGTTCTGACTAGTTCTGGAGAACTAGTAGTTTGGAGAACTGGCAAATACCACCTCTGACTGGAGATTTTATACTATTCTTCCTCTGCCATACGCATCAAGCCACATCCACAGAACTGGTAGTAAAAAAAATTGAATCCCACCACTGGCAGCACCCCTATATACCTTTCCTATATTGTGCCCCCTTGCTCCCTCCTCCATCCATCAGCAGTCTGCTGGCCTTGGACTCACAGTGTCCTGCTGGCTCTCCCACTGACATTCTCCTGCAAGCTTCCCTTAAGCAAAGTAAATGGGGAGGCTGGCACGAAAAAATCTAGGGATAAAGGGTGAGAAAAAAGGAAGATTTCCACTGCTCCCTACTGGTGTTCCACAGGAAAACTCAATGGGGAAGCCAGTAGGAAGTCTGAAATTGCTTCCAGACTCACTGCCTTTTTGCCTACCCATGTCATTCAGCTTCTCTGTTTAGGTAAGGAAATAGTTTTGAAATGATGATCCAACAGGGTATGAGTTGTGTAGTATTTATCAATCTGTATGACAGATATTAATATCAGTGTTAGCTGATTCTGGGTATACAGATAAAGATATTTAGACTGATGGGACAGCTCTAAATTCTTCCTCTCAATTGTTAGACCTAACCGGAGGACATATCGGGACAAAATCAACCCAAAACTTCTCTAATTATGCTTTCCAGGCTAAATTTCTTATTATTCAACTTTATGCTATTCTTTTGAGAGATATCTGATCAAGTCACTCAAAGCACTGATTGCTCAATCTAAATTTCCCTTCCAAAGTAACTTCCATGTCATTCCACAAGGATCCCTGTTGAGTGAACCTACTTTTCCTTCTATAAGCCAGCAGGAAGTGGAGGTCTTATCCTGTTGAGGCTTCCCAGAAAACCAATATGTAAGCATCCTTGAAAATTAAGCTTCCTGTTAAACTTTGGTAGTGAAGTGGACTGCAACCTATGCTTTGTTTTATATGAAATGGCAAATATTTCTGACTCCCTTTTAATTGAATTATTTATTAAAATAGTGAATTAGGCATTGGAGGTGATTTGGCCTTTTTGCCAAGTCTGGGAAGTGGTCTTACTCATGTGTCAGAATGCTGGGTGTGCATATTTACTGCAGTTTTATTTTGCTTTTGAAAGAACATCTTGGAAAGGAGAAGCAGCTCTTTTCTAAAGGCCTCAATATTTGTGTGTTCAGGGTGAGATTAATTGACTGTAAATCACTTGTTGGAAATCTGCCTTGTCGGAAATATTTAAAAAGGGAGAGTGGAAGATACCTGAAAGGTAGGAATGGAAGCCTCATATGCCTAAGTTGTTGTAACTATGTTTAGAAAAATAAAAACACCAAATATGAGACAAACCACCTATTCTTATACAAGAATTAAAAGTGTATAATAATTTATCTGGAGGAATGCAAAGGCTCAGCGGTTAAGAAGCTGACGGTGTCAGCTGGAAAGTTGACAGCCTGGGTTCGAGACTCGAGTACTGCATGATGGGGCAAGCTCCCATTCTCGCCCCAATTTCTGTCCACCTAGAAGTTTGAAAGCATGAAAATGCAAGTAGATAAAGAGATACCACTTCGGTGGGAAGGTAACAGTGTTCCATGTTTCTTCACACACTACATGCAGCAGTGTGATGTCATGCTGGCCACATGAAACTTCTTCGCACTGGTTCCCTTGGCTAAGCAATGGAGATGAATATGCCTCCTAGAGTTGGACATGTTTACTTTTATTTTTAATAATTTATTTGCATTTCTTAATTCTGCAAAATGGCCCTAGTTGTAATTATGGCTTAATAATTTTCTGCTCAGTTGTACATATGTTAGATCAGTGGAAAAACAGGTTCAGTTAGAATGACAACTTTTTGCAAACTCTCATGCAGTTGTGTTGCTATATAGTCGAATATACAAAGACAATTTAGGCTTATCTCTATAGCTTTTGCAGGATCCTAAAGGAGAAAAAAAATTCAAAAAAACTGCAATCTCTGAAAATCAGACATGATGCAATGGAAGAAAAAAATCATGAAAAATCAGCTTTCCTTGATTCCTACGGATTAGAAATGGCAGCGCATAGATAGGCCATGTGGAAACCATCTTCTTGTTTGAACATACCCACTTACCCAGAGCTCCTCAAGATTACAGCATGGAGATTTCCACAGCAAAACACCTCAAATTGATATAATTTCATGCTATGTCTACTGTAAGATGTTTTAGAATACTAAGCAGAGAGCCAGCTGGTTTAATGATTAAAGCACCAGGTAATAAACTAGGTGATTGTGAGTTCTAATCCTGCCTTAGCCATGAAAGCTGGCTGGGTGACCTCTGGCCAGTTACTCTCTCAGCCCAATCAACCTTACAGAGTTGTTGTTGGAAATAGGAGAAGGAAGAGTATTAGATATGTTTGCCAGCTTGAATTTTTCATAAAAATAACAGCAGAACAAATAAATAGATAATAAATAGATAAATGCAAATAAAAGAGCAGAAGCACATGAAAATAAAAAGAATTACCCTTTTCACATCATTGATTTATTCTGCTGATGCCTCAAAGCTTTAAAATTGTTCCTCCATTCCCAGAAAGATTTCCCTATCTTTCCATAAATCAAAAATGGGACATACTTGGATTATTGGGCATTATAGTTCAGCAATATCTAAAAGTGGCAGGATTATCTCTTTAGCATATATCCTTGGAATGATACTACTGCTTTCCTTCTGCTGGATGATTGCAAGACAACCACGTCCTTGTTAGCACAGGTTTGAAGGTGAACAATTCCTGTCTACTAAAATGATCAAATCGTTCTCTCCTACCTCTCAAATTGATAGGTTACAGAAATGTCTCAAGCTTTTGTTGGACCTGCCATAGTGTACTTGCTCTTTGTAAGAAATTGGACCTAAACACCAATTACCCTGAACGCCGAGTACAGCTTTGCTTCTGCTAATTTGTCCCTTTAAGAAGTCTGTGGTGGAATCATGAAGAAAGGAAAGACACGAATGAATTTCAGGGCAAGAGTGTTAGATTAAATAGTGAATTCAAGCATTTGTTCTGACTGCTGCTGAGTTGATCCTGTTTTTCAACTATAAAAGTTTGATGCCTGTCTCGAGCAAGATTGGATTGTAACACTCACAGAAAGAAAATCCCGGATACAGCTTTCTTCCTCCAATAAGCACACTTACTTTGTCTAGAAATTTTTTCTTTTCATGGCAGGAAAAAAAAGGAGAACTGTTGCAGAATTAGCTGTGAAGAGTATAATACTGAAGGAGACCTAATAATTAAACAGTTCAGTGAGGACTTTAGATAAAACAAATACACTGAATCTGAAGACCTGTCTGTTTTTCTGCTTTGCTCTTTTTGGTAAATGGGCAGTTCTAGTTACTGAATAGGAAAGAGAGTAAACTCTTTTTGGAAAGGGAAGAACCATTTCTTAATTCCCATAACAAGATCTGTTCCACTTATACCTGACACAGAAGTGCAGCTTCTTAAGCAGCAATACTATGAATTCTTTTGTTTGTATATTCTATTAGGTATATTCTTCTTTAGCGTGATTGTTCTTCAGGATTTGCGTTGGGGCTGCAACCTGTTGTCCTGTCATCCTGGACTTGTCCTGGGTATATGCATCTACTTGAGTTGTGTGTGGTTTGTACATGGGTAGGTTACCTATGACTATCCATTTGTTACTCAGTTACAACTCCCAGCAGCCACAACAAATACAACTCTAGAAAGAGTGCAGAGAAGAGCAACCAAGATAATTAGGGGACTGGAAACAATTGCAGGAATTGGGTATGTCTAATTCAGGGGTATCAAACTCAAGGCCTGTGGGCTGGATCTGGCCCATGGGGTGCTTAGATCTAGCCCATGGGGCTGCCCTGGAAACAGCGAAGGACTGGCCTGTGGTGTGGCCTTCCCAAACTCCATTTTGGCTGGCAGAGGGTGGCAGGAGGCCATCGCAGCCAAAAACAGAACTTGGGAGCCCATTGTCACTGGCGATCACCACCAAGAGAAGCAACCTAGAACTAAGGAGAAATTTCCTGACATTTAGAACAATTAATCAGTGGAACAAGTTGCCTCCAGAAGTTGTGAGTGCTCCAACAATGGAGGTTTTTAAGAGATTGGATAACCATTTGTCTGAAAAGGTATAGGCTTTCCTGTTTTGAGTAGGGGGTTAGACTAGAAAAGCTCCAAGATTCATTCCAACTCGATTATTCTGAGAAATTTCAGGAGTTGAACATCAGCAACACTTAGATTTTCATCTCTACTGAATAGGTTTGCAGTCATGAAATAAGATGAAATCTGACTGAGGACATCAATGAAAGGAAAGAAACATTAAAGAACATGAGACAAGCAACATTGTACACACACATGCATTGAAGAAACAAACATTATGCAAATTAAATGCTGCAGTAGGTAAAATGGCTCAAAGCTCAAATGCTAACAATAGGAAGTAGAGATAAAGTCTGAGAGAGTGGTATCTGAGTCATACAGTGAGCTGGGATTTGAAAGTGTGAATAGCAGTATCTTTCCCCTGAAGCCTCTGTGGGCTGTCAATCTAGAAAATGCTTGCGTTCTGGTTGTGATAAATGAATCTGACTCTTCATTAAAAATAAGTGTTAAGGTTAGCTCCTAGCATCAATGCTCAAGTAGGTCATAGCTTCCGAACACAGAACAGTGTGAAATTCTCATTCTTTTAGGCCATCACTTGATTGTAACATTAGAACCTGGGGCAAAAACAGACCATAGCGTATGGCTATGTAATTATTCTAACAGAGATTTATCTTTCTTTTCTTGTAGAATTTTTCACTTCTGCACAGATACAGGCACAGCAAAAGTATAGCTCGTGCTGCAGAACTTATCAGCAGAATCAAAGTCAGTTTTGTCCTCTGAGCTTTATCCTTGTCATCATGTATATACAATTCAGCTGGATTTGTAGGGTGGCAAAAAGAAAGTTGTAGTTGTCTCCCCAGGACCTGTTTGTACTCTCCCCAACATTAATCAGCAAAGACAGCTATATTTAAGAAAATAAAGCTATATGGAAACTCTCCAGTAGATATGGTTTTTTAAACAATATTTTAAATAGATTGTTGTGAGTTGATCAGAGTCATTGTATGGAGTAGGTGTCCGTGTACTGTAAGTCTTGTAAATATTAAAAACAACAACAACAAATGAATAGACTCATTGCATCAGTATGATAAAAAGAGTTTACCATAAATATTGTTTTGATTATGGAAAGCAATATATGGGTTTCCCACCATTAGTTTTCTTTCTCCCTTTGTTTTTCTGTATGCATTATTTGCATACAGTACATTATTTGCATACAGTACATTATCATTAATACATAATACATTATGTATTAATGTACATTAAATAATGTACATTATCTGTACATTAATACAGTAAACGCATAATGTCCCATGTTCCCATATTTTATTGTCTTGATTTAATCTTCCTTCCTTTCTTTCCCTTGCTCCTGCAATTTCCCCTCTTTTTTGTCTTTTTTTTCTTCTTATTTAAATTACTTATTTAGAAATGTGGTACTATTTTTACCTGGTTCAAAAGGGGAAAAAATATCACATTGTCACATCACAGGTCTTCCTTGATTTAGAAAGAAAGCCATGTGGGACGTGATCTGTCTTGATCTCCATGTACCCAAGTGTTGACTGGTCCCATCTTCAACAAAACAAAGTACCTTGTCCTCTATTTATTTTTATTGATGTATGTCACCTCTCCTAAGATTCTAATCACCCTGTCATTAGAAGACCTTGATTAAAAGAGTTCCAATTCAAAGTGATTGTTTATCAGCAGACAGTTGTGTTCTCAAGATAATTCCTGATGTGTATAAGCTTTGCTTCAGAAAGTTGTATGTCTTAATAATCTAGTGTAGGAAGCCTCCCCTCTTCAAATTAATTTTTTTTTATTCTTGATATTAAAAAGAGGCAAGAGAGAATATTTCCCCAAAGGAGAAATGGAGATAAATCAAAGGCAAAAAGCAATCCCACTCTTCCTGCCATAGGAAAACAGCTTAAACTAAGAAGCTTGAAAAGGCTGACCTTTAGGAATGCAGATTTTCTATCCATTCAGAAAGACTGAGCCAATCTATTCATAAACAAAACACCTTCAGCCACAGTTCCAGCCTTCTGTGGGAGTTGATGGGATTAAGAATTTACATCCACCCACCCACCCAAATTCTAAGGACAGGACAGGACCTTTAGGACATAATAGGATTAACCCACCATCATTGAAATAGTAAAAGACTCAAGGCTCACTGCATTACACAACCCCCTGGAGCATCTCAATCGCAAAACCCCAGAACCCTGTAAAGATCCATCCACTCACTCAGGCATTTTGTCAACCACCCCAGAAACATGCTGCTGTCACTGAAGTTTCTGGAAACCAAATGAACAGAGACTTTCTTTCCTTGTGGCCAACCTTGGTTGATTTTATTTTACCCTGGCTTGGAACCAGACTGGATCTTTTTTCCTTGGTTGATTTTATCTTATCCTGGCTTGGAACCGGACTGGATCTTTCTTCCTACACTAGGAAGCAAGAAAGCTCCTTCTGATGCAGTTTACCAATTCAAACATTCCATACCCATATAAGACAACACAGCAATGGAACTATTGCTGAAAGTTCTGGGTGTTAGTCATTCCTAAGATAGTCTAATGCAAGAAGACTACTTTCAGTATTCAAGAGAACATTTTCTAGTTTTCATTTTCAAGCATTTAGGAGGAATTTGTTTTTAATAAGAAAGAGTTTGGGCATTTCTTAGACTATTTCCAGGTTTGAATTCTGAACTATGTTTTGTTTGTAAATGTAATTAGCATCTTGCTTAGATTTCTTCTCATCTTGTGTATTTATTTCGTATATGTTTGTAACTCCGCGCAGAACTCAAAAACTGTCTAGACAATGGAGAAAAGGACCTATACATTGACTACCGAGCTGATTGCATCAAAAGAAAGTCACACAATCCACAACTCCGCATCCAACCCCATCCCATCCAATCCAACATCACTCAAAACTAGGCATGCACGCCCCTAACTACCTCTATTCCAACCATAACTGACCTTAAATGCAAGCCACTCAATGCAAGAAGCCTTGTAAATAAAATACCTGAATTTCTCCTCTTACTAAATATGGCTAAATTCGACATTATATTTGTTTGTGAAACATGACTCAACACATCTCTCCCTGACTCCATTACCACAGTAAGAGGCTATCATGTTTACCGATTAGATTGTGAAATCCGTAGAGGAGGTGGTGTTGCTATCTTCTATAAAAAGTCCCTACATCTAAAAAACATCCAAGTTACCCAGGAGCTTGCTATTCCTGAGACCATCAACTGTGAACTGTCCTTAAATATCACATTTCGATTCTTACTATGTTACAGAGGCCCTGATTATGACATCGAATATGTAAACAAGCTAAATTCACTACTAACAAGGGGAACATCCTGCCCACACACTTTTCTCTTTCTTGGTGACTTCAATCTACCTCACATTAACTGGACCCTTAACGAATGTACAACTGAACTCACACATGCAACCTTCTACAATGCAGTAACAAATCTGGGACTAGAACAACTAGTAACCAACAACACTAGACTTAACAACTGCCTTGATCTCATCTTCTGCAATAGTTTGAATTCAATTTACAGAATACAAATTAAAGAACCCTTTTCCAACAGTGACCACAACATGATTGACTTTTGTCTCAACATACATCCACACAAAAATCATCACAATGATGGAATCCCCAATTATAACTTCAAAAAAGGCAACTATGATCTTATAAACAATGATCTCTCATCCCTTGATTGGCAATTTCTATTCTCTGGATGCAATACTGTAGAAGACCATTACAACATATTTTGACTTGAAGTCAAAAGAGCCATCAAACTATATGTACCATTAACAACTCCCAAAACCAGAAAAAAACAAATTACCCAAAACAATAAGGAAGCTTCAATCCAAAAAGAAATCATTTTGGCGGAAAAACAAATCTTGTCACATTGCCAACTTCAAAAGCCAATACAAAAATTTATGCCACCAATTATCATATGAATGCACCAATTATCATATTAAACAAGAAATAAACCTTCTACGCACCAATTCCACCCATGCTTTCTACAATTTTGTAAACAACAAATTAAAAGACTCAAGGTCCATCCCACTCCTGAAAGGACCTAATGGTAAAGACTGCAATGACGACACTATTAAAGCCAACCTCTTTAACACATTCTGTGGCTCAGTATTTGTAAACAGCAGTGGATCATGCCCAGTATTTCCTAGTCGAACCACAGACAACTACAATGATCTAATACTTATCAATTTTACAGAAGACAATGTTGAAAAAGCACTAGGCAATCTAAAACTATCTCTATCTATTGGACTGGATGGAATATGTGCCTACTTCTTTAAAAAGCTATCCACTGCCATAGCAGAACCTCTAAGCATAATCTTTGAAAAATCTTTCAGGACCAGCTCCTTGCCAAAACTATGGTCACAAGCCATGGTCATCCCCATCTTCAAAAAGGAAGATCCCAGCCTAGTTGAAAATTACAGACCAACCTCCTTATGCTGCATCACCTATAAAGTCATGGAATCAATTATTAACCAATCCATCATCCTCCACTTAGAAACAAACAACCTACTCTCAAATAAACAATTTGGTTTCAGGAAAAAACTATCCTGTAATCTGCAACTCTTACACTGCAAAAACATACGAACTACACAACTCGATCAGGGCAAAGCAATAGACACAATCTACATAGACTTCTGTAAAGCCTTTGATTCAGTGGTACATGACAAACTACTCCTAAAACTAAAATCTTATGGTATCTCTGGACACCTGCATAACTGGATAGAAGCATTCCTGTCAAACAGACAACAAATGGTCAAAATTGGAAGTGTTCTATCAAGCTCTGTATCTGTCAACAGTGGTGTCCCCCAAGGCAATGTTCTAGGACCAACTCTTTTCATACTCTACATAAATGACCTCTGTGATCATAGCAAGAGCAACTGCATTCTCTTCGCTGATGATGTAAAGCTATTCAACACCACAGACAATACTTCTACCCTTCAAAAAGACCTTGACTATGTATCAGAATGGTCAAACAAATGGCAACTTCAAATCTCAACAAATAAATGCTCTGTCCTACATATCGGCAAAAAAAAATCAGAAAATAAAATACAGGCTGAATAGTCAAGACCTTGTTGATGATCCAAACTCTGTCAAGGATCTTGGAGTACTCATCTCAAATGACCTAAGTGCTAGAGCCCACTGTAACTGCATAGCCAAAAAGGCGCTAAGAGTTGTTAACCTAATCTTACGTAGCTTTTTCTCTGGTAATATTACACTACTAACTAGAGCATACAAAACATTTGCTAGACCAATACTCGAATACAGTTCATCAGTCTGGAACCCACATTACGTATCTGATATTAACATAGTTGAGAAAGTCCAGAAATATTTCACAAGAAGAGTTCTCACTACTATTACTGCTAATCTTCTCATCACTCCTTATCACCCATCCCCTTCCACTTGTGACTGTAGAACTGTAACTTTGTCCCTTGTATCTTTATGATTTATACTGACTGTTTCCTAGTATGATTTGACTGTTGATTATACCCTTTGACTATCATTAAATGTTGTATGTTATGACTCTTGATTCTTAACGAATGTATCTTTTCTTCATGTATACTGAGAGTATTTACACCAAGCCGAATTCCTTGTGTGTCCAATCACACTTGGCCAATAAACCTATTCTATTCTATTCTATTCTATTCTATTCTATTCTATTCTATTCTATTCTATTCTATTCTATTCTATTCTATTCTATTCTATTCTATTCTCCACTCCTCTACTCATTGCAGAATACCTTATGACACCAGACTCGAAATTCTAGACCTAGAAAACCTAGAACTGCCTTCTGTCCGATCTAAGTATAGTATATAAAATCATACATTGCAATGTCCTACCTATCAATGAATACTTCAGCTTCAACCATAACAACACAAACGCAAACAATAGATACAAACTCAAGGTTAATCGCACCAAACTTGATTGCAGGAAATACAGAGTGGTCAATGTCTGTAATACTCTACCTGACTCTGTGGTTTCTTCCCCAAACCCCAAAAACTTTAACCTTAGACTATCTACTATTGACCTCACCCCTTTCCTAAGAGGTCTGTAGGGGGCATGCAAAAGCGTACCAACATGCCTACTGTCCCTGTCCTATTGTTTCTTTTATTTTTTTATTTTTCTTATATGTATCCATGTATTCATAACTGTTTTTACTTATATCTATTATCTTGTAAGCAATTGACAAAAATAAATAAATAAAAATAAAAAATAAAGTCTACATATATATACACATACACATACATTTACATACACACACACACTTACACACACACACACACACACACACACACACATTTTGATGACCCGGAGTGTAACACAAATGTAACAAAATCCAAAACGTAAATAAATATCTTTTAATGCCTCCAACTTGGCCCCACTATTCAATAATTCTCAGTTGGAAATACAGTCTGAATTTAATGAGCAGATAGAGGTGAAATAAAAAACCAAACAAACTACAATGACAAAATTTCCACAACGGACCAGGAGAAGTAATTACCAAATTCAAGGAGATAACAAGGCACAGTCTGTTGGAGGGATGCCAACAAAGATAACTTCAGCCCAAAATAAAACACGCTTTGCTTCTGACAATGCTGTGTTGTAATCGTCTCTCTTATATACTAATCTCCCCAGCTGCAATCAGTGAGGAGGATCATGGCCGCTTCCTGTTTCATAAGCTGTTGCCTTCTCTGTTCCTCCCTGTGTGTCCTAGGATGGATAGGGGATGGGCCTGGTTGTTCCTCTGACTGCCCAGCCAGCCTCTGCCCTTCGCCAGTTTCCTCCACAACCCCCGGAGCCACACCTCCACTCCCTGTCGGCTTTTCCTCCTCTCCCTCAGAGTCCGACGCTACCAAGGGCACGTGCGCGCGTGCACACACACACACACGCGCGCGCATACATACATATACAGTATATATATGTATGTGTATTTATGTATGTAATATATATATATATATATATATATATATATGTGTGTGTGTGTGTGTGTGTGTGTAAGGTTTTTAAGCTGATAATTTTAAATAATAAATAAGGGAGACTAGTATAGATCTATTTCGAGCTAGTTAGCTCTCTTCAGCTAGCCATACCCTTACTGGGATTCGAACCAGGGAAGTATTACATGTGAGGCAGTTGTAATTGCCACTACACCACTGGCTCTCTCCTTATCAGCTCAGGCAGGGGAATAAGTATATACTTTGTATTACAACACCCTGTTAAGCCCCAATTAAGGGAGAAAGCATACTGCTTTCTTTTCTGTCTTTTGGCTCATCACCAGAGACCATACCGACAGAAAGCTATTTGTTTCGTTGCCTTTTGTTTACATGTGTGTAAGGTTTTTAAGCTGATAATTTTAAATAATAAATAAGGGAGACTAGTATAGATCTATTTTGAGCTAGTTAGCTCTCTTCAGCTAGCCATACCCTTACTGGGATTCGAACCAGGGAAGTATTACATGTGAGGCAGTTGTAATTGCCACTACACCACTGGCTCTCTCCTTATCAGCTCAGGCAGGGGAATAAGTATATACTTTGTATTACAACACCCTGTTAAGCCCCAATTAAGGGAGAAAGCATACTGCTTTCTTTTCTGTCTTTCGGCTCATCACCAGAGACCATACCGACAGAAAGCTATTTGTTTCGTTGCCTTTTGTTTACATGTGTGTAAGGTTTTTAAGCTGATAATTTTAAATAATAAATAAGGGAGACTAGTATAGATCTATTTTGAGCTAGTTAGCTCTCTTCAGCTAGCCATACCCTTACTGGGATTCGAACCAGGGAAGTATTACATGTGAGGCAGTTGTAATTGCCACTACACCACTGGCTCTCTCCTTATCAGCTCAGGCAGGGGAATAAGTATATACTTTGTATTACAACACCCTGTTAAGCCCCAATTAAGGGAGAAAGCATACTGCTTTCTTTTCTGTCTTTCGGCTCATCACCAGAGATCATACCGACAGAAAGCTATTTGTTTCGTTGCCTTTTGTTTACATGTGTGTAAGGATTTTAAGCTGATAATTTTAAATAATAAATAAGGGAAACTAGTATAGATCTATTTCGAGCTAGTTAGCTCTCTTCAGCTAGCCATACTCTTACTGGGATTCGAACCAGGGAAGTATTACATGTGAGGCAGTTGTAATTGCCACTACACCACTGGCTCTCTCCTTATCAGCTCAGGCAGGGGAATAAGTATATACTTTGTATTACAACACCCTGTTAAGCCCCAATTAAGGGAGAAAGCATACTGCTTTCTTTTCTGTCTTTCGGCTCATCACCAGAGACCATACCGACAGAAAGCTATTTGTTTCGTTGCCTTTTGTTTACATGTGTGTAAGGTTTTTAAGCTGATAATTTTAAATAATACATATATACACAGTATGTATGTGTGTGTATATATATATATATATATACACATACATACACACACACACACACACAACGTTTTGGCAGAATCTCATCTGCCATCATCAGGCTTGTGTATTGAGTTCGTCTGTGTGTCAACCCAATACACAAGCCTGATGATGGCAGATGAGATTCTGCCAAAACATCGCTACAACTTTAAAAGCACAACTATAATGATGTGGGAAAATACCCGAACAAAGCTATTCCCGTGTAAGATTGAGAGTATCTTGGCGACGTTTTGATGAGGTTCCACTCGCCATCTTCAGGCTGATACTTTCGGCTTCGTGCTTGTGCGAGCAAAGAGTGATCGGAGCTGCTGTCTCTGGTGGGGAGATTGGCTGTATTGTCATTTCTTGATTGGTTGATGGAGTTGATGTTTGCAGATTGGCTGGCTTTTTCGTAAGAACATGTGTGGCTGAGGTATTGGCTGTGTGTCTATCAGCCTCCTGTGTTGCAACAACCTGGGTAATGGGCTGTGTGATGACCTTCTGAGTTCTATTGTTGTGACATCCTGGGTCTTGTGCTGTAATCTCCTAGGTCGTTGGCTGTGTTGTAACATCCTGAGATTTTGTGGTGTAACCTCCTGAGTTCCGTGATTTTTAGAGAGACGGCAGCTCCAATCATGCTTTGCTCACACAAGCACGAAGCCAAAAGCACCAGCCTGAAGATGGCGAGTGGGATCTCGTTGAAACGTCGCCAAGATACTCTCAATCTTACACAGGAAAAGATCTGAACAAGTTTTAATTCTGACCAAATCCCAGCTTTAACAAATCAGCTAAACTATTAATTAACCATTAGATATAGCTTATCTCCCCTTGGATTTCAAGTTGCTTGGCAGATTGGAAGAACCTTTCAGTTGACTGCAGATTGCAGAAATAACTGGGGATTAGTTGCATGCTGTATTTTTTTTAATTAAAGACTAAGGAATACAGGGCTAGAATTTGAATCACAGGAAAAACTTGATGGTTCTTTTGTTCTAAAAAGTAAAAGATCTATATCTAGGTTTAGTGGCACTGGTGATATGTGAACCAATATGTAACCTAAAAGATACTGCCACAAAGCAGCTTTTTGGATTGCTGGCACATAACACAAGTGGGAACTTGATTTAATATTTTCCAAGTGACATCTTGTTTCTCAGTTTTGTGTAAAGCTAAATTATGTAGATAGCTGTATCCCATTCACAATAATTATGCCTTGCATTAGGCTATCATATCTGGGCTACACAGATCCAGAAAGCCATCAGTTGGCAGCAAAGAGAGGCAGAAAGCTCATCTTTGCTGCAATTTTGAAAAATTATTACTGTGGCAATTTTATTGTTTTTATCTTTGTGGTTATTTTCTTGATTGTTAGTTACTTAGAATCACATGTCAGGCAGTTGTATAAATCTATAGAATCCATCCATCAATAAATCAATCACTCAATTGTCTAGATTTTTGCAGCCTAGAACCATTTGGCCTTCTTTTGATACAACTTCTATATCAAGAAATTATAACTTGAATCAGAAGAATTTTTTAAAAAAGCTTAAAACAAATAAATTAAGCTTGTTGGAGGCTGAACTCACATAAGTTCATGTTTCTACTTTTGGATATGACCAAGAGTGCCCTTTATTTTATTTTGTTTGCAGATTTGAATAATATAGGATGAAAGTGAGAGTGGTCAGATATAATTCTACAGTGAAGTTTGAAAAAACCCATACTTATTAGCACTTTCCAAAATATTAATAAATCTTATTAATTTTTATTATTAATGTGATTGTTTATTTATTCAACACATTCCTATACCACCCATCTCACCTAAGTGACTTTATTATCCCTGTATCTCTGATGCTATTAAAAACACATTCAAATTTAAAAAAATTTGTCCCTATATTTTCTCCCTAACTTCAAAGGTAATTGTCCTCCCTTCAGTGATTCTATTGATGGCTACTGCCTATTCAGAAGAGACTAAGCTACAGAAAATGAATTGATACATTAAAAGGACCAAATTCCATTCTATCTGGTTGCTGCTAGTTAAAATACCTTGGGAAAATAGACGCTGAAAATATTTCAGAGAAACAGACAGAAGTTTATGGCATTTATAACACCTAAACTAGCTGGGGAAAAGAGAAGTGCAAGTAGGTCACAGAAACCTTGATATCCTTATAAACAGTTACCAAGTAAATCAGAGCAAGATGTTTCCTTAAGATACTCAGTGAATAAGACAATCATAAAGTTGGAAGAGCCCCAGTTGGTATCCTGTTCTTTGTCAAAATGTGGCATTATTTTTACATACACATTTCCTTGCTCAATAAAGCACCAATATGATTCAATTAAAAATTTGTAGATTTATGACCTATGGTATAATAAATGCATGATGCATATTAGGTTGAGAATGTTTCTTTTAAAAAGGGTGATTCCTTCCTTCCTTCCTTCCTTCCTTCTTTCCTTCCCTCTCTCTCTCCCTCCCTCCCTTCCCTGTGTAAATATTTGGCTGGAATTTGGTTTGATTGATAGGTTAACTCACTATAAAGAATAAGACAAGGGGGAGGGTTTGAAGAAAAAAGAAAAAAGAATACAGATCCATGGTTTATTTTATTCAGCCAGCAACATCATAATGCCATTTTCCATCCAGTAGAATACCTGTCTGGCAAACTGATACGTATGCCTGAACCCTGTCAGAAGACAGAGTTTCTCCCCAAAATAATTATTTCTGAATTAGATGCAGTATATAAACAGACAAAATAGTCACCTCACTTATGACTTCATCCTGAATGTTGTGTCAGTACACTCCTATCTCCTAGTTGATGGGATATCGGTAGAAAGTTGTCGGCATAGAAGGTAGTTCCTGAATAATATAATCAAGCTTGTGGTAAAACTAGGGTTTACTTCTGAATGTAATATACTTGTCACAAATGTACCACAATTGAATAATTCTGTCCTTGCTGTTGACAGTTCAGATTTTAAATCCTGGGTGAGCAATCCCTTAAGTTTTAACTTCAAGGTAGCTTAGAATAGGGGAGAGGATTCTCTGATCTTTCTGAGGCTGCTGAGCTCCAGTTCCTGGCTTCTTTTCTACTGACATCTAGGTCAGGGCTTCTGGGACCTGTCATTCATCAACATTTAGAGGGCCACGTCTATTTTCAGAGGACCAGGCTCAAGTTAATACCAACACTTAAATTGAGCTTGGAAAGAAAACAGTCCCTAAAGTAATCAGTGGAATAGAACAATCTTCTGCACAAACTCTTTTCTGAGTGCAAAATACCTCCCTAGCTCCTGAAAAAAATGCCATAAAAAATAGAGACAGCTACATCTGCTGATTGAAAAGCAATAGAACCTACATATATGGAATCTGCAACCGTACTTGCGGGGGAGGGTAAACAAATTGGCTAGTGCAGCACAGAGGCTGATAGATAGCAGGAAGCAGGGTTAGGAAAATGCAGGAAACTGCATCATGGAGCCTTGAAGTGAAAAGCAGTATTACTGTCTCCTAGTTAAAAGCCAGGCATGTCAACCCGTTTATGCAGACCGATCCCAATGAGTTAATTCTGAAGCGGAATCAATCATGCTTCCTTCTTCCACAGCAATTCCTGTGGGTTCAGGATGAATGTGCACAGGCAGCTGTTCTAGTTGTTAGAAATTGGCTGCCCAAGAATTGCTGCTTAAGCAAAAGGTCCAGACCGGAATAGCAAAGTGTAAGTAACTGCAGTGCCACAGATGGAAATCATGTTGATACTTATCAATAGCAAGAAATGAGGATCCAAAAATCATTACATGCAGCTTGCATCCACGGTGCATCTGTTCATTTACGATAGACTGCATCTGTAGTATAAGCTGTTTTTGTATAGTTCCTTTCTTCAGCCTCAGTGATAAAAAGTGTGCATTGTGTTGTTAAAAAGAGCAGTCCCTATTTTCCATTTAAACATTGTCAGAGAAATAAAAGCAATAAAAATAATGAAAACAAAACAGAATGGAATTGGAAAATGTTAAACCCGATAAGGACACTAATGCGAACTCTGTTTGTAGGCTTTGAACGCATTTTGGTAAGATTCATAATAAAACAATTTTTGGGGGGATTCAAAGGCTTCCAAATAAAATTTCAAACCTTAATCTTAATTCTCTTGTATTCTTGTTTGCCACCTGTCAATTATTATGATTGGAAATTGTCTTGTTAAGTGCTGTTAGAGGTGAGAAAATAGAATCTTGGCAGCTGTATTCAAGATTTTTGCAGTTACAGTAAACTGAAATAAGTTAACCTATTAAGTTCAATTTTCTGCTTAAAACTCTTAGTTTGGTTTATAGCTTTTAGTTTAGTTTGTTTAGAGCTTTTTATATTTTGTTATAATGTAAAATAGAATGAAGTCTGGACGTTATTATATTTTGCTATAGCTAATGTGCTCATTGCATAATAAATTGCAGGTTGAAGAGTCATTTCCATTTATTTGTACACAACAGATAAATGCCTCAGCATTACTTGGAGATGCAGGATGGAAAGCCCCTTTTCCTGGGATGGATGCCCTTATTAGAAAATGCAGAGCTAAAAGCAACATAAGGGCCAACATACATTTAAAGTAATTAGAAGGTTGGCTATAGTTCATAATGCATTATTCTTTTAATGCAGAATATGAAAAACATGATGTATGTCCCAGGATGAAGAGATTTCCATTTGCCTTTCCAGGCAGAAAGATTTAATTTAATTAAGGAAGACTCCTAAGGAGAGCAGCGTGGTAGCCTAGAGATGGAGCTCTCACCTCACAATCAGGAGGCTGTGAATTTGATCCTAGGTAATGGCAGATATTTCTTTCTCTAGGCGCAAAGAGAATATCTGCTGTGAGCTCGGCATAAGTGTCAGGAAGGGCATCTGGCCAGTAAATGCTCAGCTCCATTCAGTCACCCTGACTCCACCCTGATGCTAGGGATTATAGTGTCATTAAAAGAAAAAAAACGAAGACTCCTAAGGAAGTCTTGGAAATTTGCTGCCAATCCTGGCTTACATGGTGATTTTCTAAGTTAACCTTTCCATAAGTACACTCAGGAAACTAAAAAGCCCCCATATTTGAGAGTACTTTGTAGAGTTGGAGGTGCATTGCTATTTACAAATATAAATGTTTATGCCCACCTATATTATTTGAAGACAAAGAGAAGGATGCTTCCCTTGTACATGTTGAAATTTAATTTCTTCATGTTCCACTTTTTACAACAAAATGATTATTTAATAAGTTACATTAATAATGGTACAAATACATGGTAACTGCTGATGATGTGTATCAGCACTTTTGTAGCCCCATTTTTAACCTTCCCTTCTGGAAAGACCGGCTCATTCAAAATTTGCATAGGTCCATAAGATGTCACTCTTGTTTACATCATGCACGTATCATAAAAAATGTTGATAATTTTCCCATGGGTTCAATGTGTCTTTCCTAATCTCACTGAATTTCCTCTAGAGCTCTGTGAAAGAAAACACTTCAGTGAAACCATGTCTTTAGGCTGTCAGCCACTGGAAAATTGCAATGTACACCAGACTAGGTGTCAGTCACTTTGCCACCTCTTTTGTGGTACTGCAAACAGAAAATGCAGGAGAATTGACAGGGAAATCTACCTAGATAAATGGCCTCATGCAAGCCTACCATCGAGCTAATCACCTAATAGCAAATCTCTTTTGAACATACTGAGCATCTCTCATCAGTAGTAACCTTTAAGTAAACACCATTTTAAAGAAATCAAGTCACCATCTCAAACCCTCTGCAGTTATGAAATGGCATCTCCTTGAATCAGAGATCAAGAATGAACTTTGTTTACCCAGGCAGAGAGTACAAAGATGGCTATAAGAATGAACGAGGAAAAGACGGTAGATTTGAGCATCTTCTTCAGTTCTGGATACATTTTAAATTATTTATCTATAATAAAGAGACTATTTTATGAAATGAAATTGTCAGCCTTCTTAAGATAGGGTACCTTCAATGTGCTAGGGCTTTTCTATGGAATACCTGTATAACTGAGGATCGAGGTAGGTACTGCCTGTCCTCAAATTAGGAAATAACTTAATTCCACAGTTGAATTCTGTAAAGGAGTAGTTAATATATCTTCCCAGAATTTAGCTATAAAATTAAGTGTAGAACAAAAAAGTAAATTTGATTAAACTTAAAAGCAGTTTGTGTGATAAATGATCACTCGCGTATTGTACCATTTTCTTCAGGAATGTAGGCGAATATACATGTCCCAGGATAATGTTGCAGGATCCAATCTGGGTCAGTTACTTGAACCAGAGGTTTAGTCTTCTGAACTTTTGGACTCATGCTGGAGCCAATCCTCAGGGAACTTCTCTCTAACAGAGTGTGTGCTTTGGGCTATTCTTACTGTGTTATTTATATGGTGCCTGGTTGTGAAGACTAAACTTCCCGGTAACCGACCCAGATTGGATCCTGCATTTTCTTCATGTTCAAAATGATAAATTTGGAGATACTGTACCTGAAGTCTTCAAGCTTTTAAAAGTCTTATATGCCCCAGTGTTTCAAGTTGTGATTAAATCCATAAATCTTTTTGGTTTGTATCATCTCCAGTTTATCAATTGGCAGAATACACACCTTCTTTTTTTTAATGGTTTGGGGATGCTACAAAGAAGATTTAGACCTCAATGGTGAGAGGAGAGACAGGGAAAGTCCAATAGAACACACACAAATTCTCTTGCTTTTATTTATTTTGTTTGTTATAATTCTATTCTGCCTTTCCTTCAGGTGCTCATTGAAGCATACCATTTTCTCTAACCCTTTGAGATAGTTTGTGCTATAGGTGTCTGATCTAAAGGGGATCAGTTTAGGCCACAATACTAGTCCAACACTTTCACCATCACACTGGATTTCAAACACTAGTTCTAAGCCAGGGGTGTCAATTTCATTGAGGGCCACATCAGGGCTGTGGTTGACCTCAGGGGGGGGTTGGGCAGGGATGGATGACTGGGTGGGTGTGGCCAACTGGGTGGGCCTGGCCAGCTTGACACCACTCCCCAAACTACTGGCATGATTCCTCTACACATTGGGTAGACCAGGCCAAAGTGACACAGGCCGGCCCCTTACATTTTCCAAGGCGGCCCTGTGGGCTGGATCCGACCACATCATGGGCCTTGTATTTAACACTGGGCCTTGTATTTGACCATCCTTTTTAAGAGATAAGAGGGGTGTCAAACTTGCAGGCCACAGGCCAGATGTGTCACATGCTGGCCCCGCCCCTGCCCAGTTTAGCGAAGAGGAAAAAAGTCTCAATACATCATGTGATGCTGCCGTGACGATGCGAGTTTGACACCCCTGCATAAGAGCTTTATTGTCAGGCACAAAGAACCAAGTCAACACATGAAGGCTCAATTTAAATCATTTATTGCTAAAAGCCTATTTTTGACAAATGGTCATCATCTGGTTAGATTTAGCTAAGAATCAAGGGCAATTAAGAAAGTGTTGGACTTTGTGTCTACATAACAATTCTAAACTGATTCCTCTTTTTACTCCCCCCCTCCTGGCTCTGACATCCCTTCTCCTACACATATGGGGCAATTCTTTTATCATATTACTGTTTCTTACTTTGCAGTTATAACTGAGGACCAACCACAATTCTGGTGCTGTTGGGCTTTGTTTGGTTTGGGTTTGATAGGAGTAAACTGAAGACAATTTGAAACTAGGTTCACAATCAACTATGGGAGTAAAATAATCTGTTTCATTTCTGCTGCACCAATGACAAGTAACAGAGGTATCCATGCTTTATGAGAAGCAGTGTCCCCCCACCTTCCCCTGACAATTTACTTTTAACATGCTTGCAACTTGCTTTTAAAAGCCTCTTGGGATTTAGTCTTCAGTTTCTGAAACTACCAACAAGATTTATTTTGAACGGACAAGCAGACAGGGCCAAATACTATTCCAGACATTTGTAGTAGCAAGCTTGCTGAGCAGCAATATGTCTCTTATAACATGGGTTACTTCTGGGAAAATGACTACTTTATTCCTATTTTTTCCAATGCCCAATTGACTAACAAAAGAACTCTCAGAAAGGTGAGAAGACTAGGTGAAGAAACCTGCATTCCTTTATCTTGGAGAAAAATGTCCAAGGAATGTCCTCTTAGGAAAGACAACCCCCGCAATCAACCCCCGCTCATTTTGATATAATTTTTTGCTCATGCAATTACTAGGAAAAATACAAAAATGTATGCATCCAGAGAACACTAATCATATGAGATAGATACTCCTTGAACTACGCCGACTAAGATTAGACTTAAGCATAGTACCTAAAATCATATGTTACAACCTCTTACCAGTTAATGAATATTTCAGCTTTAACAACAACAACACTACAGTGCACAACAGATATAAACTAAATGTAAACCATTCCAAACTCAATTGCAGGAAGTATGATTTCAGCAACAGGCTGGTCAACGTCTGGAACTCACTACCTGATCCTGTTGTCACCTGCTCAAACCCCCACTCCTTTATCTTCAAACTAACCTCTATTGACCTCACTCCATTCCTAAGAGGTGTGTAAGGGGCGTGCATAAGCGCACAGTCGTGCCTGCTGTCCCTGTCCTATTGTCCCCAATTATTAATTCCTATTTCTTGTATTTAAACTTACGTTTATTCTTGTTTCTGTTATATTGTAAGCTTTTGACAAATAAAATAAATAAATAAATAAAATATTCTTACAAACTGGAAAGTCATTTTCAGCAGCCTAAATTCCTTTTGAGATTTCCTGTTTTCTTAACTCAATAGATACAGAGTTGATTCTAATGATCAATAGCATCAAGGACAGAAGGAATAGGTTTGATAAAGCAGTGGCTTCAGGAAGAGCCACTGAACTCTAAAGTTGCAGGCCACATGGCATATTAAAGCATATTAGCTATATTATTAATATATGTTATAGTATATTTAATATAGTTATTTTAATGTAGACTGCTGCTATATTTAAATTTACATAGTCACCCAACTCATACACAGTGGCTTTAGGCAGCTTACAAACTGTATATTTTAATAAAGGTTACTGTTCTGTTAAGTTTTATGGAGGAAATGTATCAAGAAACTAGCAATATTTGAAATAGGGAACCATAAGGAATGACAATGCCGGCTTCTAGTTACTTTTTCAATAAAAATAGAATGTATGCATGACATTGGAAATGACATATGGATATGTTCAGATAATATTTTTAAATAAACACAGGGTTATAATTCATGAGCTTTGGGAATAATAATAAAAATGTATTTTAGCATCTGAAATAAGGGGATCTACCACTTGGATTCTAAGTGTTGTGGTTGTCTGGCAGTCTGTGCAGAAGGCAGTGGAATCAGACAATGGGGAAGTCCGGGGACCAGTCTGGGAGTCTGGAGAGGACTCAGACAAGGATCTTGCATCTGATGCAGAGATGGAGCCAGGTGGGAGTGGTATGCTGACTCCAGAGCCAGCTGGCAGAGCCTTCGAAGTCTGGCAGCAGCGAGGCAGAGGAAGAAGGGGAGCCTGTTCCCGGTGTGCATGTGTGCAGAGCTGCTAGAAGGCAAGAACAGCTGAGACAAAAGGGGTGACTCGGGAGTAAGGCTTGGAGGTATAAAGGAAGAGAAACAAAGGTAGAGAAACTTTTGCAGCAAACAAAATCGTTCACTCTGTCCAGATTAAACCTTGAAGCTCTGTGTGGACTTTGTACTTTGGTTGGTTTTTTACAATTAATTTGGCACTTTAGTTGTTGGCAGCAATTCAAAGGAGAGAAAGGTGGGTGCTTATCTCGAGGGATTGTTTGGGACTCATTACGGGCTGGGAATGCATTGAAATAAAACAAGAGGTTTTTGAACTAAGCGTGTGCTTAATTACGGCCTTGGGAAGCCTTGGTCAGAACACTAAGCTGGATTGGGCTGGCATGTATTTTCCCAATTACATCATGTTGTTTTTGAGCAACCAGAACTGGAGTTAAATTCCCAGTTTTAAAACTCAAAGATCCTCAGCATTTAAGGGAAAAAAAAACATTTCCAAGATGGGGATTTCACTTGGCACTTGGGCTAGTGGGTATCTGTTTGCCTATTGGAGATTCTGCTTCTGGGAAGCAGTTTGTTTAGTCCAGTTTGCAATCGTGATCTCTGTCAGCAAGAAAATTCTTTGCATGCTCTTTGCTGATGTGCTACTGTCCCAGGAATTGCTGGAAAGTCACACTTCACAAGGCTCACTACAATGCTACCTTTACAGAGTTGCTCAGCAGTGCAGATCAGGTACCATCAGCTTTTCAGTCTTCTCGGTACATTGATTTATTTTTTACTTGGTTTATATTCTGCTTCAGCTGTAACCGACTCTGAACAGCTTACATATGCTGCTCTGTAAGATAAGGTAAAAAAAAAAACATACAAAACTTTCAAAGACGTTTCAGATAACTCAGCATTCTATGCTGGGGACAATAAAACTCAGTTCAAAGAGAACAAGAAAGAACACTTTATAACGTATCTTCCCCTCAAGGCCTGTTGGAAAATCCAGGTTTTAATTGCCTTTTTTAAAGTCTTGCAAAGTTGTAGCTATGTGGTTGTCAGGGGATTAGATTATTTTGGGGGGTAGGGGGTGCGGAGACAGCAGTTGAAAAAGACCAAAGGAGGTGTGGAAGAAATCAAGTTCTGGGAAATTATTCAAGATTGTAGAAAGTAAGAAAAAGAAAACAGAAAAAAAGAATATAAAGTTGGTTTATCTGATTGAGGTTAAAATAGCTATGTTTTATAACTCTAGTAACCCTTAATAGGCTTTTTGCTGATATTAGGACTGAAACGATGAGGCTTGAAGGATTCATTTATAGATAAGAGATGGAATATGGGAAGAAAATATAATTTGTAATATTTTAAGAGAAGATGATAATAAGTTACAAAAATTGTTTATACTTGTGATGAAGGGGGAAGTAATTCTTTATATACTTTTTTCTTTTTCTTCATATAATCTTATTTTTTATTTTTTCTCCACTTTTTTTTTTAAAGATTGCATTATTTTTTTTTTAATTTTTGTAATTGTAATTTTTTTAAAAAAAGGTCCACCTCTGTAGGTCCTGATGATGACGTCCCCTAACTGTGATGGAACCCAAAGAGAAACTTTTCTCATGATCTTATCCGACAGGTAGAACTAATGGGAAGAAGGGAGTCCTGAGAATTTGTATTTATTTGTACAGATATTGATTTGCACCCCATCTTTATTACTTTTACAAATAACCCAAGGCAATGAACATATTCAATGTATTTTCCTTCTCCTATTTTCCCCACAAGAACAACCTTGTGAGATAAGCTGAACTGGAAGTACCCAGGGCCTCAGATCTGCTGGGTATTAAAGCATCTTGAATTGTACCTGGAATGAACTGGTAACCAGCGTAGCTCTCAGGGCAGACAAGAGGTACTATACTTTCCCAATTGTGCATTTGACACTCTCCTGACCCCACTTCCTGTTGTTTTCCTGGAAGAACTTATCCCCCAGGAAAGACGGGGATGCAGGCCAAGTTGATGTCATGCAGAACTCTGCCCACTTGCTCAGGAGTAATTAGTTCAAGTTCATTTCAGGTGACTTCACAAGAAGTAGACTTAATAGGACTTCCATAGGACTTGGTTAGCTGGCATCCAGCTCTGAGAGAATCTGAGTGATTTTATCCTCCAGGTGCTTCAAAGGCTCCTTGCGGCAGCTCTGTAACTGCTCTTCCATTAGTAGTTTAAAGAATTTTTTTTTTCTCTGCAGCCATCTTTATAACACCCCTTTGGGAAGAAAATATTCTGAAAATCGCAAAACCAATGTACCTGCACAGAGGCAAAAGACAAATATGTGGAGTGCGTAGGTGTATGATATGTAGGAGAACCTTAGAAACATCCTTGTTTTCGTGAAAGGAGGTAGAGAGATATTTATTAATTCATGGAAGCCCTGTAAGTCATTCACAAGAAATGCAATTTTAAGGAACAAGGGAACAGTTAGGAAAATGTCAGAGTTTATAATCTGCTGTCTATTGCCTGCTAGCACTCAAGCAAATACTTTCACTTGGAGAAAACAAAACAAAACTTTGCTATCTGCTGTGTCTGTTTAAAAGGCAAGGGAGAGAAGGTTCCAGTTCCTTTTCCCTGAATTCTATATTGATATATTGATTTTATATTTTTTTTCCTTCTTTTTCTAGATTGAAACAATAGTAAAGTGTATATGGCAGGGGTGGGGAATTCATTTTCCCAAAAAACCACATGGGAAACTGGGATTACAGGGGATAGGACTGCTGCCCCCCCGCCATCACTGCCGTATTCCTGCTGTTTGTGCCCTGCTCCCCCCCCCCCGGCCATCTTGCCTCCGCAGCCCCCATCACTCTAGGCTGGACAGGGGCAGCAGAAGGACCAGACGTGGCCCACCAGCCAGTAGTGGGATTCAAAAGATTTTACTACTGGTTCTATGGGCGTGGCTTGGTGGGCATGGTATGGCTTGATGGGTGTGGCTTGGTGGGCATGGCAGGGGAAGGATACTTTAAAATCTCCATTCCCTCCCCACTCCTGGGGGAAGGTTACCACTGGTTCTCTGAACTACTCAAAATTTCTGCTACCGGTTCTCCAGAACTGGTCAGAAGCTGCTGAATACCATCTCTGCTGCAGGCCGTAAAATGCCCAGGTCTAATATGTGGGAAAGAAAAACAATGTCATAATTATTGAGAGATTATATTCTGACAGATTCAGTTAAGAGTTGATTCATCTGATAATTTCTAATAGTGAATTTCAATCAATGGAGCCATTCACATGCATTAGATTCCAGATATTTCCTAAAAGGAAAGTTTGGCCATTTGATACTTGGGGAGGGGTGGGGGGTGGGGGAAGCCACCTATTTAGCTAGAGGGAAAAACAAAAACAAAAATAGTCAACCATGGATGGGAAACAAATGCCAAATAGCATGAGTATTCATTCCATATGCTAGGTGGCTTTCATGTTTAAACTTTAAATTTTAAATTGATCGTTTGTTCTTTGACAAGATGTTCAGTAAATGTTCGTTTCAAATGAGTTTTGGGCATTTCATTCCTAGCTTATTGCAGATAATCCTTGCCTTACAATAGTTCATTTAGTGACCGTTTGAAGTTACAACAGCATTGGGAAAAGTGACTTATGATCATTTTTCGTACTTATAACTGTTGCAGCATGTGATCAAAATTCAGACACTTGTCAACTTACTCCTATTGATGATGCTTGAGGTGTCCCGGGGTCATGGGATTCTCTTTTGTAACCTTCTGACAAGCAAACTTTATGGGGAAGCCAGATTCATTTAACGACCATGTCACCAACTTAAGAACTGCAGTGATTCACTTACCAGCAGGAAAAGTCATAAAATGGGGCAAAACTCACTTAGCAAATGTCTTGCTTGGCAACAGAAATTTTGGGCTCAATTGTGGCCCTAAGTCGAGGATTACCTGTAGTTATAAAATCTACAGCTGGATAACTCTTTATTAGAATCAGTTGAAACAACACAAAGGATTGTACAAGTTTTTGAGTTCACCTGATATCTTCATGAGGAAAATAAAATAAAACATCCCCTGAGATTAGTTCAATTCAACTGAGCCGCAATGGCGCAGTGGTTAGAATGCAGTACTGCAGGCTACTTCTGCTAACTGCCGGCTGCCTGCAATTTGGCAGTTCGAATCTCTCCAGGCTCAAGGTTGACTCAGCCTTCCATCCTTCTGAGGTCGGTAAACTAAGACCTAGATTGTTGGGGGCAATATGCAGACACTGTAAACCTTTGGTCTGTAAAGCATTGTAAAGTACTGTAAAGTGGTATATAAATCTAAGTGCTAAGTGCTATTCCTTGTGACTATTTGCAAGTGTCCAAGTTTTTTTTTTTTTGCTTAACAGCAATATTAATGTGGTTTGTCTTTGCCTTCTTCCGTTCCCATCCCACCTCATCCCAATCCAGTCTACAGGCCTGGAATTGCCTTATGATTTTCCATCTTGGCAGTAACCAGATCCATTCTTTAGTTAGTTTTTTTGAGATCAGCCAAGGTTGATTATGTAGTGCCGCTGTGACCTTCAGGTAGGATATTAGAAAATACAATGGATAGGGAAGAACTGGAACTTGCAGATCCAGTGATGCCAAAATGGATAAGGTTCAGAATGGGCCTTTACTGGAATGTATGCTGCATTTATAGGTTGATATAATCCTATCCAAACAGTTGAGTTTTCTGTTGCAGGCATTTTTGAAGAAAACAATGGCAAAAGAAAAATCTTTTGTCTGTGTCCCAAGTTGTTGGCATGCCTTAATTAGAGGATATGCTATCTTTTCCTCTTGAGATGGCTGTGTGCATTTGCTTTGTCCTCCTTAGCTGTTGGCATGTTCTTGGACCTGGCACCAAATCATGATCTGGCCTCTCATTGTCTGAGTTGCTCTCCATCTGCTGCTGAGTCAGGCCCCATCTGTCTCTCAGAGCTGCTTCACCTGTGTGACTTTCCAAGCTGACAACATCAGGTCTACCTCTTCAGGCTCAGAGGACTCCATCTCTGGATGGAGATTGTGTAGCTGAAAAGTAGTGGCATGATTAGAGTAGAATCCAAAATCACAGAAGGGATTGGGAGCCTCAGGTTGCTTTCCTTGTCTCAAGATGCTTTAAGCTCCTCTCCGGCTAACATTTATGCTGTGTTGATGGCAGTTATGCATATTAGTCATGAAATTTATCAAGGAATCCACATAATGTTATCTGAATACCTTGTAAACCTCTCATGTTTTTTATCTCTTCTATACTTTGCTTTCAAGAGAAAAAGAAAAGATGTAATTGCTTTGTCTGGTGGCATCTTTAATGGATTTTGTTGGTAGTGATGCAACGCAAATTATAACAGAAGAGGGAAGGGAGTCATATGTAGGTTTTCCAAAAATTAGCCAGCCTGGCATTTCAACTTATTACCTCAACTTATTACTGCAATTTTTTGTTTGATGAAACCCCAGAAAACCATAATATCCTAACATTATTGGCTCAGAGAGCTGTGGTGGTGCAGTGGTTAGAATGCAGTATTGCAGGCTAATTCTGCCGACTGTCAGGAGTTTGATCTTGACTGGCTCAAGCTTGACTCAGCCTTATATCCTTCCGAGGTTGGTAAAATGGAGATCCAGATTGTTGGAGCAATATGCTGATTCTGTAAACTGCTTAGAAAAGGCTGTAAAGCACTGTCAAATGATATATAATTCTAAATGCTATTGATATTGGTATTATTGACAGGTTTTTCCAAAACTGTTGTGTAGGCTTAAAATAGGTTAGTTATAACTAAAAAGAAATGAAAATATTTTTTTTAAAAAAATTACATTTCCCTTACCCACATGAGAGATAAAGGTTCACCCATCTGCACCATTGCCTGGTTCCCCCCCCCCCGCATGCCCCCAAAATTCAACTGCAGCCCTTCAAATGTTCTTCATTCACCTCTAATGTGAAATTGCTCAATACAATCCAGTGAAGTAATATGAGTCTGATGGTGAGTATCTGTACTTAGCTACCTTTAACAAAATGATGTTGCTTTGGACTTAAGTCTACCATATTCTTACAAGGAGACTGCATTTTATGTAAGTTATATTTATTATGCCCTACATTTGTACTCACTTTTTCTACACACAGTTTAAGGTTGTATTCATGAATCTCCCCAATTTCATCTTCACAATAATGTTGGAAATAGGTTAAACTGAATGATAGTGACTGATCTCAACTCTTCTAGTAGCCTTCATAGCTGAGTAAGAATTTAAAGAAGGTTTTTTCCTATCTGTAGTCTGAGATTCCAACTATTATGCAGAATCTCCCAATTGAGTGGCGAAGTGGTCTATAAGTGAAGCTGCTTGCCTCACATTTGGGAGCCTGAGAGTTCAATCCTAGGCAGAAATAGATGTTTCTCTAACAGGACACAAAGAGAAAATATCTGCTGTGAACTCCATGTAGGTGACAGGAAGGGCATCTGGTCAGTCAATGCTCAGCTCCATTCAGTCACCCTGACTCCATCCCACTAATAAAAGGATTACAGGGTTGTAAAAAGGAAAAAAAATGCAGACACTCTCTCATTCAATTTGAAGGAATTATTTGAATGAAGAAAACTTTTTACTATGGTGTTTTGGCTTTCATTTCACTTACAACTATGTACAACTTTACCCAATTCCAGTTTGTTGGAACCATCCTTGGAGGGTGCAAGGAACTGTACAGAGAAAATGGAATTGAGGCAAGCCAAGTCGTATTAAAGCAAAATTTGGTTTTTAAAGTGCAACTGAAAGCAAAATTAACTAAAGCTTTAAAGATACAGTTACAGAAAAAAAAAATCATCTCAGTGCATTAAGAAGAAACAAAAGGTGCTATCTTTGTGGATTAGCTTTTGCAGTTCAGGAAAGCTAAAGGAAGCTTGATTTTACTAAATCTTGATTTTGACCTGTGTTGAATTGAAGTGGACTTCCACTTCTAGCATACCTCCCCCACAGAGTTGATATGAGTATAAAATTAAGGGAGACTTTATCCAAGCCTCTAGAAAAGGCAATACATCAATGTAAATCATTATAATTCAGCCCTAGTCAATTTAAGCTTTTAAAATCTTAAGATTCGTTTGTACTTTCAGGTAGATTTGTGGAAGAAGTAAGTTCATAACAGACTCTGGAAATTTCCTAAGGGCACTTCAAACAAGTAGGTTAGAAATTAATAGGGTTCACTATAACCTTTGGAAATCACCAACCACTGTCCATAGCATGGATCTGAATGCTTAACCTTGACTTACAACAATTCATTCAGTGACTGTTCGAAGTTACAACGGCACTGAAAAAAGTGATTTATAACCATTTTTCACACTTATGACTGTTGCAGCATCCTCAGGGTCACATGATCAACATTTGGGTGCTTGGCAACTGGTTTATATATATGACGGTTGGAGTGTTCCAGGGTCATATGATCCCCTTTTGCAACCTTCTGATTTCTGAAGCAAATTCAATGGGGAAGCCAGATTCATTTAACAATGATGTTACTAACTTAACAACTACAGTGATTCACTTAACAACTGTGGCAGGAAAATGGGGCAAAATTCACTTTATAAAGTCTCCCTTAGCTACAGATATTTTGGGCTTAATTGTGGTCTTAAGTCAAGGACTGCCTGTATAAGAAAGCCTCTCATTTATCTAGGCTTCCTACAAAGTTTTCACAGGGCCTGGATTTTAAGAAAGATTTTTAAATTATGTGCCACATGCCTCTAAGGTGGGAATTAATATGGGTACTATGGGTTAAAAAAAAGGTGATGTGGTGGTTCAGTGGCTAAGATGCTGAGCTTGTCAATCAGAAAGGTTAGCAGTTCGGTGGTTCAAATCCCTAGCACCACATAATGGAGTGAGCACCTGTTACTTGTCCCAGCTTCTGCCAACCTAGCAGTTCGAAAGGAAAGCATGTAAAAATGCAAGTAGAAAAATAAGGCCCACTTTGGTGGGAAAGTAACAGTGTTCCATGTGCCTTCAGCAAGGTAAGTCATGCCAGCCACATGATCATGCAGACCAGTGGTAGGATTCAAATACCGGTTCTGTGGGCATGGCTTAGTGGGCGTGGCAGAGGAAGGATACTGTAAAATCTCCAGTCAGAAGTGGTATTTGCTGGTTTTCCGAACTACTCAAAATTTCTGCTACCGGTTCTCCAGAACTGGTCAGAACCTGCTGAATACCACCTCTGAGGGAGATGTCTGCAGACAGCGCTGGCTCTTCAGTTTTGTAATGGAGATGAGCACCACCAACCTTTACCTTTATGGGTTAAAAAAGCCCTCTCTTGGAGAAGACCAGAGCAATCAATTCCTGTCAATGGAGAAAGATCACAGGCTTTCTAATGAACCTTTTAGTCAGCCCAGACCTCTCTTGCTAAATTGGCTAAATATAACTTTTAGCATAAGAGGGATTTCTGTATATAGTCAACATATGGCTCAGTTCTGGGAAAGGAAACGAGAAACAGAATGTGAGAATATTATGGGGGGTGAGGGTGCGGGAGGCTAGCAATGACAAGACCAAACAGCAATGTCCAATTGAGGTGACAGCTTGACATTGTTTGTTACCATTTTTGTTCAGAGAAACTGCTTCAGATGGCATTGGCTCCTGCAGTCAGTTTAATAGCCAGACTGCATGACAAGTGTGATGATGTTACAACAACTTCCATTAGTCAACAGGGTTGGCTCTGAGATCGGAACAGTCTCGTGTGACTGTTTGGTAGATGTTATTAACAAGTATGGAAAGGTGACAGCAACTTGGCTTAGTTGTGTATTTTTCTGCCCTGAAGAAGAGGGAAAAATTTTTTCAGTAAAAACCACCAATCTGCTAAATGATTAAAAAAGAAAAAAGAAAGTAAGGAAAACCAGCACTATTTATTTGCTCCTTGAAGCAGGGTTATTATTTTCTTTCAGTTTTTCATAGAGTGGCCATACAAGTCTAGTTCTGAGGATGCTGGAGTTGTCTGAGAATCATTAAAGAAATACTTTTAGGGGTGGATCTCAGTGCCACAGTTAATTACACAATTAAATTGATTCAGAAACTTTGGTGAGAATAAATTTTTTAATCATTTTTTAGTAAGCAGCCAGTGTGTTCCATGAAATCCTTTCCTCAGATTTCGTACAGCTCACTCAACAGATAAATATCCTACCGTATTAAGGACTGATAGTTAAGAAACATAATAACACTGGATTTGGCTTCTGGTCGTTTATGCTTTTGGTAACAAATATGTCATTTGAAAGGTTTATTTCAGAGATTGGCTGATCCTATCTACAAAGGCTCTTAATGCAAATCAATGGGAAACGTCTTCAATCTACTTCAGTTGTAACCATTCCATGATGCCTTATAATCTAGTAATTGTGGACTTACAGTTCAATCCTATTTAGAGTCAGTAGAGTATAAATCTGCTCTGAATAAGGAGAGTAGTCCACTTGTTTACGTTATTTCTAACAACTGCAACATTAGAGGGTACATATAAATGGTATAGGAATAGCAATAGCACTTAGATAGCTTCATAGGACTTTACAACCCTCTCTAAGCAGTCAGCATATTCCCCCCAACAATCTGGGTCTTCATTTTACAGACCTCAGAAGGATGAAAGGCTGAGTCAACTTGGAAATGGTCAAGATCAAACTCCTGGCAGTGGGCAGAGTTAACTTGCTGTATTGCACTCTAACCACTGTGCCACCATGACTCTTTGTGCATCACTATATATAGGCAGTTAATACAGCACATATAGAAGATTGTACACTTACATACAAGAGGCGTAATATCTGTATCACTGAGGGACACTTACCTCCTATGGTAACTGCCCAGTTGATTTGAGATGACAAAGTTAGCATGCCATGGGCTATTTTGTTTAAACAATGTCTTGTTCTTTGTTGCAGCATCAGCCTTATGGCATGAGGTTCCCTCTGAGATCCAGGCTACTGCTCCCATTAGTATTCTGAAGGTCCATAAAGAACAGCCAACTGTTGTCCCTAGTCCTTGGCTAGAGTGATTGGTGCCTTATTTGTTGTATGTTAGTTATAGGTGGAATGTTATTTGTTGCTCTTCTATGTTTTTCCTTGTTTTTCTTTTGGCTTTGTTTGCTTCTGATATATTGTGTTGGTGTTTTGCAAGCCATGCAGCGTTGTTTGGAACTAGGCAGCATCACACTGGATTAATAAATAATCTTTCCCAATCTGGTATCCCCCCGGTATACTATGTTGGGAATTCTGAGTGTTGACATGCTATGCCAGATAGAGCTGTGCAAATATGTTATTTAAAGACTCAGTTCATCAAACTGAACCCGATGATTCCAAATGATTTTGACAATTTATGTGCTTGGGTAAAAACATTATTGAAGATCAATTCAAAGCCTGAATCAAACTGAAACAATTTGGATGTGTGAATCATACCAATTTCCCAATTTCCCAGTTGGTTTAGAAGTCTAAATTGAATTGGATCTTCAATCTAAACTATACCAATTATTCAAGTTGAACATTATCAGATTTGCACTGTTCTGGGGAAGACTGCTATTCTAGAAAAAAAATTCCACATGAGATATGTGACTTCTCATCCATTATGCACAACTCTTCACAGACTGCTTACAGTTAAGAGAAGAAAAATAGAAACAATGTCTCCAAACCTTTATGAACTCAATAGATAGATGGTTGGAGTGTTAGAACTGCTGGCCAAGAAAAGATCCTAATTTGTCTTCCTATTGTCAGCTAAGAAAACATACTGAAATAACATGTTTTTAACCAATGTTCCAGGAAATTCTGAACATGAATGCATAATGTAGGAAGATTTATACAGCAACATAATAGAAGATATTGATTCTTGATACTCTAATACCTCTATAGATATCTGAAATCTGGATTATGGGTGGTGGTAGTCCTAGATAACCTTATTTAAAATTGTAGACAAACTTCAAGATATTAACTTCTGTAGAAAAGCCTTGCCTACCATATCATGCTAACTTGTCTTCCACAGAAACTGAAGAAGCAAGAAGAGATACATATTGCAGTGGTGCAGTGGTTAGAGTGCAGTACTGCAGGCTACTTCTGCTGACTGCCAGCTGACTGCAATTTGGCAGTTCAAATCTCACCAGGCTCAAGGTTGATTCAGCCTTCCCTCCTTCCAAGATGGGTAAAATGAGGCCCCAAATTGTTGGGGGAAATATGCTGACTCTGTAAACTGCTTAGAGAGGGCTGTAAAGCACTGTGAAGCAGTATATAAGTCTAGGTGCTATTGCTGTTGCTATAATGTGATAGCAGAATCCTAGTAAGCTTTTTATTCTATTTTTTGGCCCTTTTTCAGACATGCTATGTTATATAGGACAGCAATTCAATGGGCAAAGTGGGTCCAGAATGACCCAAGATCAGGAGCCAAAATCAGACATTGCTCAACATCACTGATTTCATTTTCTTCTGATATAATGGTCTGCACCTATCTCAACCATTGAATATAAATTTTCCTCCCTCAAGACAATATTCTCTACACATCTGAAAATGCTGTGGCATTTAAAGATCCCAAGAACTGGAGTGTTATTTGTCGGTGACTTCTCTGAAATGCTTCTTGCATCAACAGAATTTGCTTATGGCAATTACTAGGTGTTAGGAATGTAAGTCACCTAACAGTTGGGTTGGAAATATATAAACCAGGATAGACATTTTAATACTGTCTTTTTAAGGGAATGCTAAAATTGTAATTGGGTGTGGTTTCTCAAATGGCCATAAGATGGAGCCAGAAACCTGGTTTTCCAGAAAAAAGAAGAAGAGTGTTGCTAGTTGCTAGTCGATGTTCTGATGTTCGCTGTTTTTGCATTTCCCTATTGATTGTTGCTGATCATCGTTATTCTTGGATTGATGTGAATCTATTACTGAACTGTTTTTGATACTGGACTTTGTTATTGGATTATCCCTGGACTGAAAATTGACTGATATAACCGTGTATGACTTGGACTATTTGTTGGACTTTGCTTAACCGTTTACTGGAAGTAAAACCTACATTTTCACTGTACAGTGTAGCTGTGTGCTGTGTGTGTGTTATTCAACATTACTCTCATGACGTCTCCCTGTGTGCACTCATTCTCCTAATGGGGAATTACCTCAACACTAGGTGAAAAGGATAAATAATAGAAACTGTGATTATTGTGGGGAGAATATAGTGAATTTTATGGGGAGAGTATAGTGAATCAAAACGGTCTGAATAAATATGAATAGGCTTGCCACCTAGGAACAAATCTAAACCCTGAGATTGTGTTCATTCCATATTACTGTGCCTCCACATTCCTGAACTAGGAATTGGAAGAAATATCCTTCTGGGTTCTGTTCCAAGTGGGGGGGAAAGACACTAGAATCATGGCAGTTGCTTGGAAAGAAGGTTTAATGGTGGACAGGTGGCTAAACAAATGGCAACTTCAAATCTCAACAAATAAATGCTCTGTCCTACATATCGGCAAAAAAAAAATCAGAAAATAAAATACAGGCTGAATAGTCAAGACCTTGTTGAGGATCCAAACCCTGTCAAGGATCTTGGAGTACTCATCTCAAATGACCTAAGTGCTAGAGCCCAGTGTAACTACATAGCCCAAAAGGCGTTAAGAGTTGTTAACCTAATCCTACATAGCTTTTCCTCTGGTAATATCACACTACTAACTAGAGCATACAAAACATTTGCTAGACCAATACTCTAATACAGCTCATCAGTCTGGAACCCACATTACATATCTGATATTAGCACAGTTGAGAAAGTCCAGAAATATTTCACAAGAAGAGTTCTCCACTCCTCTACTCATTGTAGAATACCTTATGCTACCAAACTTGAAATTCTAGACCTAGAAAACCTTGAATTATGCCGTCTTTGGTCTGATCTAAGTATGGTATATAAAATCATACATTGCAATGTCCTACCTTCAACCATAACAACACTAGAGCAAACAATAGATACAAACTCAAGGTTAACCGCAGCAAACTTGATTGCAGGAAATATGACTTCAGCAACAAAGAAGTCGATGTCTGGAATACTCTACCTGACTCTGTGATTTCTTCCCCAAACCCCAAAAACTTTAACCTTAGACTGTCTACTATTGACCTCACCCCTTTCCTAAGAGGTCTGTAGGGGGTGTGCATAAGCGCACCAATTTGCCTACTATCCTTGTCCTATTGTTTCTTTTTATTTTTCTTATATGTATCCATTTTATGTATTCATAATTTTGTTTATACTTATACCTATTATCTTGTAAGCGATTGACAAATCAAATAAATAAATAAAAAATAAAACAGGACCACATGGCTGGGTGAAGAAAAAGGCGATCACATGCTTCAAGATGTTGAGTGAAGAAAGAAAGGAAAAAGGGCTGAGATGCTGAGAGTGCCTGAGTTTTATGCCTTCTGTTTGGCCCCCACCACCTTAGTGTTTCCTATTCCTGTGTAAGAAATGTATCCCATTGCCTGTCAGACTCCCAGGGGGCAAGGGTCTTAGCTAACTTTATAAGACTTTGTCTGAGTGCTGGCTGATGTAATCTTCCCGGGCCATGTAGTGAGATGGCTATCTTTGTTATGTAAAATACTCTGGCCCAGGCCTTAATGGCCCCACTGGCAAGGGTGGGAGAGCTGAGTTTCTGCCTCTCTGAGTTTCTACTTCTCTTTTTATGGGAAATATTCTGCCCTTTCAGTATATCCTAAAATATTTCATTTTTCTAGGAGAGGGGTGGATGCTGCATAGGTGTAGTAGAACATGCACTTATATTTTTAAAAGTATCTCAAGATCAGTCTCTAGACATAAGAATTCAGAGATCCTCCTGTTTCTTTGTTTTTCCTGACTTAACTTGCATAACAGGGTAATCTACTGGAGTTCCCATTGGATATTGACAATATAAAACATCCATGGTCAAACTTCAATAAAAAGAGGCATCTTTGAGCATCAGCCCCTGGGGTACAACCAACAGTTTCTCCCAGAACAATGGATTTAGTTGGATTGATTCTATCTGGTAAATGTGATTGTGAAGGTATTTGGGCAATAAAGATATACCAACCTTTATAGCTCAAAGCCAGGAATTTAAATTACAAAAGTTTATTGGAAGTCAGGGCAAGCCCATGTATCAGCTTTACCAGGTAGACAAGGCAGGAAACACAACCAGATAAACCAATCCTACTTTTCTTTTTGTAAAGCTACATTGACAGAATCCGGCAAGTCTGAAAGTTCTTTTCCCTCTTCCTTTACCCCGTCCAACTTATTCCCCAAGAAACTAAGGAGGGTCCCTTCTGAGCCTCTTGTCCTGGCTACTGCCTAGCAGGAGGCTATTCTGTCTCCTATCTAGGCAACATCTCTTTGCTCCTTTTCCCAAGGTCTTTCCCACTTACTATTACACCTTGTTCTGTTAGGTGGATTCAGCAACATCTGTGTGAGCTGCATTTTATAATAGCACTTTGGCTAATGGTCTCTAGAGTTTGTTCAAAATAAAAGATCAAGCACAAGCAGCTCCCAACCATCACTACTGAAATTTTGTCCTAAATCTCCTCTTGCAATTCCTTTCTCAGTATCATTATTTCTCATCTATTCCCTCCAGTCATAATATGGGCAATCCACAATGTGGTCAAACCCTGCAATGAAATCCCCTATTCTGGTAGCTCCATATCCAGCCCTTCACTCCCAAACATATAAATAAATAAACAAACAAACAAACAAAAAAACCAACCCTCTTCTACATTCCTAAAATATTTATAATTAAAAATTATTATGAGGAAGTAGTCTGCAACCCAGTGTTATAGGATCCTATTCTATTAAAACAAGTAATTTGAATAGGTTGGAATTGTGGTCCTGATGGGGGAACCTTTTAGCAATCCATCTGTTTTCTGGCTATAGCAGAAAGCCAACAGCTTTAACAGATTCTCCTAACCTACAGAAAGCACAGTTCCTCCACTAACAACTTGCGTCAAAGTTCCCTATTATTTTTTAGGCAGCTGGTTTCTTGGCTCTGTGTGCTGAAAAGCAAAGCAAGCATTTATTTAGCTTCTTTCCTTGTTATTGGACCTCTTTCTGTATGAAATGTTAAACAGTAATAGAGGGCTGGTCTTAAATTAAGCTTAAATTAGACTAGCTTCAGGGGTGGGCTTCTAACAGTTCGCACCTATTCGCTAGAACCGGTTGTTAACATTCTAAGCAGTTCGGAGAACTGGTTGTTAGAAGAAATTATTGGCCTAATCCTGTAAGGAAGGCAGGAAGGAAACATTCTGGTATTACTTACAGAAACTGCCCTCCGTTAACCCTTACATTCTTGGCAGGACTAGACTTCCTGTCTCAGGAACTTCTCTGGAGGTTTTATTTCCCATCCTTTGCTGGTACTTTGCTTGTGTGGAATGACCATTCAAAGTTCCAATGGCACTGAAAAAAGTGCCTTATGATCATTTTTCACACTTATGACTGTTGCAGCATCCCCAGTCTTGAGAGGCCAGGCGAGGAGATGCGTGCCTTCATGTGAGTGATATTGAGTTGGCCACATCCAGCCAATAACATGACCACCAAGCCATGTCCACCCAGTCACATGACCACCAAGCTACGCCTACCACCTAAGCCAGGCCCACAGAACCGGTTGTTAAAAAATTTGAATCCCACCTCTGACTAGCTTCTTATGGCAAGCCCCTCGCCCTCTACAGATTTGCCTTTTCAGCACAGCCAACTTACACATATAATTTGTATCAGTTGAAACAATATTTAAAAAATTAACATTGACTGGGATTATTGAAGTCAACCCAAATTGTGCTGGGTGCAGAAATTGCAGGATATTAACTGTAGCATTCCAGGCAAACGGCTCTTCAGCTGCTGTTGAAATATTTTTAGTTGTTTAAGTCTCTCTCTGCCCCACCCTCAAACAGCCTTTGATCTTATTTTGCAACAAATGGCAAGTTATCATGAAAAAGGAAAATAAAAATAATAGCATTTGACATCTGCATTCTCACCCATAGCACAATAACAATATTATGGCAATCAACATTTATACTGCTTCATCTGATATAGGAACGTCTTATTCTTGAGCCCGTTCATTATCCATCCACACATTTTGTAGGATGTAGGATGGCTCAAGAAGTTGACATGGTGCATATAAAAGTTGCATTATCTAGCTGGTATTTCCCCTCTAAAAATTTTCTGGAAAAAGTGCTGCATAGAGAGTGGGTTAAAGCAGCATCCATGGAAACACACCTATTATACGGCCATCAATCTCCAAGGTTGAGACTGAGATCTAGGAACAGCTTCCTCAGAACCTCTGACCCTGCTAACAACCATCCACCACAGACTGCCCTGGAACTATAGAAGATGGGTAAAAAAGCTACTGGGCAACTGGGCACAACTACATGATTGTCTGCTGCATGGACAAGGACAAGCTTGCCCTCTACGGAAATTGCTTTTGTATAAATTTTTTATTTAGCCTCTACGGAAATTACTAAATAGACTGTGCATTGGGGTAGGAAGATCAAATGACAATAGAAGAAAATGGAGCTTCCCAATAGAAGATACTCTGTGTGACTATGGAGAAGAACAATCTATCTCACATATGCTATGGTGTATATGATATCCTTCAACATATACAGAGGAATATCTCATTCTGGTGAGATCAACATGGCCTGTTGATGCTATTTAGTTATTTTAGTTTTAATCCTACTTATTTTACATACTTTTTACATGTGCTATATTTTATGACCTATTTTATATCTATCTTATTTGCTCAGTGTTGAATGCTTATAATTTGAAGGTACTTCCAACATGAATAAAGAAAGAATCCATCAACAGACTCAGACAGAAGTGGTGTTATGCAGTGGTGGGATTCAATTTTTTTTTACTACTGGTTCTATGGGCGTGGTTTGGTGGGCGTGGCGTGGCTTGGTGGGCGTGGCAGGGGAAGGTTACTACAGAATCCCATTCCCTCCTCACCCCACAACCTGCTTTCCAGCTCCTTTCTCCTATGCAGGACAACAAAAGAAGACCCAGCCGATCAGCTGGGACTCGGGAGGCAGAGAATAAATGGGGCCGGGGCCAATCAGAGGTGGTATTTGCTAGTTCTCCAAATTTCTGCTCAAAATTTCCGCTACCGGTTCTCCAGAACTGGTCAGAACCTGCTGAATACCACTTATGTACACTGTTAAAAGTGCCAGCCAGCTTCACCCAAAGCTACGGGTCTCTCAAAATATAGATGGAGGATTGCTAGCGAGGAAGAGATCCAGCTCTTGGTCCCTGGTTTATGCAGTGCCTCAGGGCTTGGTTCTCTCTCCTCTCCTATTTAACATCTACAAGATATTGCTGAATGAGGTGATCCAACAATTTGGGATGAGGTAATGAAGTATAAATATGATACTTAGTTTTATATCTCCATGCCAGGATGATTGAGCAATGCCATAGATGTCATCCCCAAATCCCTGAAGGCTGTAGGGGCCTAGATGGGTGTAATGGGCTTACACCCATCCAGGACTGAATAGGGTATTTGGCCCCTTTGGTGACAAAATTCTTTCACTTCTGGTCTTGGATGGGATGTCTTTGTCTCAGATAGACCTGATACACAATTTGGGGTTCCTTCTGGACTCACAGCTCCTCGTAGAAGAACAGGTGGCAGCTGTGGGTAGGAGGCCCTTTGTAAACCTCTGATTGTGCCCATTTCTGGGCTGGGACTAGGAGATGTGACTTCTCTGCCACAGCGCTGCCCTCTGGAATATTTTCCTTTCAAAGATCAGGATAATCTGAAGATCAAATTATGTGCCCAGATCTGGGAACCCAAATCTTTAAGACAGCAGTCACAAACCTTTGTAGCTTGGTAGCTGAGTCAGAGGGAAGGTGAACTGGACCAAACAAGTGGTGGGCTGGCAAGCATGTACATGTGTGTGAGCAGTGGGCCAGCATACACATGCATGTGTGCACAGCTTGACTTGTGCAAGTTGAGCTGCATGTATTTGTGCACATGCACTGGCCCACTGCTCACACACAGTTCGATCCTGACTGGCTCGCTCAAGGTTGACTCAGCCTTCCATCCTTCCGAGGTCGGTAAAATAAGGACTCAAATTATTGGCGCAATTTGCTGACTCTATAAACTGCTTAGAGAGGATTGTAAAGCATCGTGAAGCAGTATGTAAGTTTAAGTGCTGTTGCTGTTGCTACCTATGATTCTCTTGCTTATCATTTGGGAAAGCAAATGAAAGTGGATTGCTGTCATTGGCAGTGGAATCCTAGATTACAGCTATGAGATTAATCTTCGGTATGTCAAAATCTCCCATCAATCTTCCCTAAATGTCCAAGTTAATCATTGAGTTAGGTGATTTAGCACTGGTTTTTGTTTTGTTATGGGGAGGATGACTCAAATAAAAAAAGACACAATAAAACACCCCCAAAGATAGAAAACAGTAGCAGATTGAATCCTCTAATTCATCAGGGAAAAAGAGAGAAATATTTTAACAAGCTGTAATTGGTTCCAAAGCTACTACTCCACACCTTGTTTTGTCCATCAGCACAGATTCTCATAAAACACCGTTTGTTATTTTTCAGCTATTCTGCCCAATTAATCTCTCTCTTGAAACAGCCTGTTCTGATTAACTCCCAGATATGGACTAAAGAGGAGAAATGCTTCAGGCTGCTTCAATATATCATCTTAATTTTCCACTATGCCTGGACATTCTGGACCAATGGTAGAGAAAAATAAATAAATGCCAAGGTGTCCAGGGTTGATGAAAATCCACGATAGGATGCTCTTTTGTTTGCTATCTTCCCACATCTGCCAATTAAATGGGATGAAAGTGAGACATCAGTTTATAGTGACATTAATCCTCTTGAGGCATTATGCAGAGTATGAACATCTCCTTGAATTGAGGGCACCTTAGCTCTGTCCCTGACTTACACTGTCACCTATGTATGGAGGACAAACATTTTTACTGGAAGTATACTTCTATTCATGAAAGCTGTTTAGGCAATTGAGGACAATTTCGGCGCTTATAAAGAACTTGATTAGATATTAAAAAGGATGATGAGGAATGAGAAGAGTGGCTGCTTTTTCAGCTTCAAGTACAGTATACATTATAAGACATCTTTTGAGCTTTTATTTTGTAAAGTTTATCTGATAAGAAGCTTAGGCTGACTGGGCCTCACCGAGAATGAAATGGTTTGGTTGGCATGACGATTCATAAAATACAGTTCATTGCTAGGAGATGTATGAGATTTTCCTATTCTCTCTATTTCTTCCTGATAACCTAGGACATTATTATCAGTAATAGCACAGGATGTCTGAAGAAGATTTGATTTCTGAGACTCTTTGAGTTGCAGGCAGGAGAATATGAAAAACTGCCTCAAGCTAGATTTCTTACGGGTCAAGCTGAACTTCATCTATATGGTAAAGTTCACTTCTAACAACTGAGCTGCCATGAGAGGCTAAAAAGCTTGTAACAAACTAATCCGGGTTATATTTGCTAAGAAAAGCAATCAAATATAGTTCCACCAAGCATGCAAAATGTGGGATCATCACCCTATTATAAAATAAGACCATGTAGTATGGAAGCAGAGATAACAAGGACAGGATGGGGATGTAAGTACTCATCATGATTCCAGAGAATCAGAAGAAGCAGACCTTCCTGTTCATTTCCATTCTAATTGTAACAGTTACTTAGCAACTGTAATAGGTAAGATTGAAGTCTAGTCCTTACTTATTGAAGTTTCTGCTGCACACTGTTAAAAGGAAGAGAGGGCTATGAAGAGCTGTAGGCCACATGGCCAGCATGTCCAAGATATTCCCTGAAAGAAATAATCTTAACCCAAATCTAATCTCTGCTCTTACATCTGCAATAAAAGATAGAGAACAAGAGGGAAAACATTCCAAAGGTTTTCAGCCTATTTTAACAATTAATTCCTACAATAATCCAAAAATGTTGGGATCTTGCTTGTGCTTTATTTAAATAATGTTCAGACTCTTTTTTTAACCTATACCAGTGTATTCTTACATTCCACGGAAAAATGAGCCTTACATAATCCTTATGAAAAGATTGAAGCTGATTGGAACAAAGCATAGTCCTGATGCCTATGAGTTCAAGAGTACCATCAAGGATTATGTTACCTTTTTAAGAAATCTAAGTTTGTTACAGCTGTTTAAACCTTCTATTATGCTACAGAGGAAAGGCAGACCACTAAAAAAAATGCAGAGAGAATGCTCCTATACTATGATAGTAAGGCTTTCCCCTCTTCCTTGGAAACCCCATTAATTACTGATCAGTTGTGATAACTTATCTATTTAGTTTATGAATGGTCCGACTGTTAATCTTATTTAGCTGAAGAAAAAAAAGAAACAATTTTGCCCCAAAATATTCTATCTGTATGCATTGTCTCTAAACTGAAGGAACTACAAAACAGCACTATGGCCATTTGTCTAGGAGGAAATTTAGAATTTTGGAATTTATCATTTATTTTAATTTAGTAATGGCCCAACTCTAAATTCTGTACTAATAAAGGTTTTTTTTTTTTAAGAAAACAGGTCAGTGTACCTACACTATGTACTTGTTTTCAGCTCTTCCAAATTGACTTAAAATAAGCTTAATAACATGGTTCCTTTTGAGACAGATTTTTACTGCCTAGTATAATTCTACTGCTACAACCCTATACGTACAATCTTTTATGCTGCAAATCTATATAAGAATAAGCTTTACTGAATTCAATAAAATTTACTCCCAGGTGAATTCATGCACAATACAATTTTTGCTTCTTCTATAGAAGTATTGAAATTGAACAGCTAATAACAAAGTGACATAATGGCATAGCCAAAGAATTCTGGACCAGAAGTAGGAGTAAGCAATCTTTAGCATCTCAGCCCCCAAAGCATATCTTTTCAGCTCCTTAATCATGAACAGGAAAGAGCCTATTAAATATTGGAATTAATTCCTGCTAGAGTAATTTCTTCTGCAGGTTTTTCTCCCCTATAGTTCTCATTCAATTTGGAAAGAGATAATTTGCTTTAGAAATGTTTACGGGAGGAAAACAGTGTTATTCCATTTTCTTATTATGAGAGGGCCAAGGTTGTGTGCATGAATGTCCTGATTTCCATTGTAGCATCTCTTCTATGATTAGCAGCCTCTTTGGTTTTTCATGGATAACTCATTGCATCTTATTGGTTTGTTGTATTTATATCATCATAAGCTTCTTGAAAAGGATAGCATTTTCCTTGCTCTTTCTTTGTTTTGCTTTTTTTTCCCTTCTTGGATTTTAACAAGGGAACACTTTCATGTCTCAGATATAAATAGTTGCTATATAATTCAACAGAACTTTAACAATATTTAGATGTTGTGCCAAACAATGAAGTGCAGAGGTACCACAATAATTTAATCATTAGAAACTTAGCATCCTTTGGAGAAGATTGTCTTTGGCTCGAAACCAACTTTTGCTAATCTCCTCAAAAAAAAATTCCTTCAAATCAGAGGTGGTATTCAGCAGGTTCTGACCAGTTCTGGAGAACCAGTAGCGGAAATTTTGAGTAGTTCTGAGAACCAGCAAATACCACCTCTGATTGGAGATTTTACAGTATCCTTCCCCTGCCATGCCCACCAAGCCACATCCACAGAACCAGTAGTAAACAAATTTGAATCCCACCACTGCTTGATATGAAAATCTACATTGTTTCAATAAGCCTTAATTTTTATCTAAACCCACACATTTTTCAATGGCATGATAATTCAAGGGTAATTCAAAGCAGGCCTGTTCCATAATGTGCTCCATGCTTTTTGACACCTTTTCTTCCTTATATGATATCAAATGATGGTAGCTTCTGTTGAACAAAAGTTAGCTTTAACAGGAAAAAGTTTTTATCCGTTTATTAAATTTATATGCTACCCACCTCACACTACATCCTTCAGTTAAATCCAAAGGGAAGCCATTTATATCCCCTTTTCAGCCTGATAATTTTTTTTAATTTTTTAAGGTAAGGGGGTACTTAATATTTCATTAAAGAATTAATAAATTTTACTTGGGGCATTTTCTACAAAAAGTTAATTGACAAACCTGTCAAATTGTGTTTCATCTTCAAATTTCAACTCAAATTAAAACATTGAAAAGTTCCTTACAAAACTCTTTTTGAAGTCTTTGATATCCATCTGTGGTAAAGCCTATGATGATCAGCAGTCCTAAGAGACTGGAAATAAAACAGATGCCTACACATTTTTCTACATAATACAATACACAGAGAGCATGTTCAATAATATCATAACTGAACTACTTCAATTGTTTCTTTAAATAAAAATAAATTGGGGTAGAGGGATTTTTTTAAAAAGAAAAAGGTTGAGGGAAAAAGTGCTAGATTGCTTTGGAACCAATTATTATTTATAAAAGCACATGAAAATAATAAAAAGGTTGAAAAGCAAATTATGGTTTAAAAAAAATACTGGCTGGACAACTACTATACATAAAGACATTTTTACATTACAGAGTCTAATGAACACTTCAGGATTTTAAAAAATACTTGTAGTATTGTGTGTCAGTTGCCATGGCTTTCATTTTTATGTATTGTATGCATCATTTTGATAGAATCAAGTCTAAATGTCAGAAAATTTATAGTGTTTATGGAATTATGGCAAAAAAAGATCTGTGGTACACTCTGGTTTCTACTAATTATCTGATTATAAAACACAGCTGAGGCCCAAAACCTCTTATAAAGTACAGCTATATTAATATCTCTCTTCCTATTATGCAGACACATATGTGATCCTTCCTCATATCTTAATTCATAATCACATTCTTTCCAATCACTAATTATGAATAAACCAAAATATTCCTACCTGTTTCTGCTTACACCTTTGTTGTTGTTGTTTGTAGAATTGTGGCCTACTCCAGTTAAGTGAACATGAAAATCAACTTCAGCATGAGGTGCTGTGGATCAGGCTCATATTTATTATGATACCAAGGACATGCAATTTTTTTTTCTTTTAATGACCCTGTAATTCCTTGCTTCAGGATGAAGTCAGGGTGACTGGAACTGAGCATTTACTGACCGGATGCCCTTCCTGATGTCTGTGCAGAATTCACAACAGACAATTACTCATTATGCCCAGAAAGTGCCTTAAGATTCCTAGGTCTTCAAGAATTAGATGAGCATTTTCTCTTCATTATGCTTCTGTGGAAAAATAGAAAGCCAAGAATATTTTGCTATTCTGATAAATAATTGGTGTACATTTCCTTCAAATGTTGTTAGGACCCGATTCTCATCAAAAAATCAAGGACATTGTTGTAATCTAACAACATCTGGCAAACCATAGGTTTTTCAATCAAATGATTTCAATATTTAATTGGTATAATCCTGTTCTGATATTTATAGTAGATCCCATGACTGGGAAAGCAGGACAAAATTATTCTTTTCCCTTGCTCCCTGCTGCACTCTAATCTGAATTTCTTTCAGACATGCAAACTGTCAAGCACAAAATTATTAATTGCACACTGCCTACATCTCTCTGTTCCAATTACAGTGGCACACTCAAAAAATAATATTTTCAACAATTTAATACTCCAACACCCTGTAATAATTAATATATGAGTAGTTTAGGCAGGGATGGGATTCTATTGGTTTTACTACCTGTTCAGTGGCTACATTTTGCTTTGCACACATGTGCACCTGACACACGCCATGCGTGCATGTAAAAAACCCATCAGCTGTGCCTCCCGGACAGCTGAAAAGTGCTACACACGGATGTGCAGTGTTTGAAAAGCCACTTTTCCCCTGCTTTTTCAAGCTCAGCCCATGCAAAGCAGCTGAGGTTGAAAAAGCAGAAAATAAAGGACAGGTAAGAGCCCAGGCAGGCAACTGGGCCAAACAGCAGCAGACACAGCAGACACGGTTCGGTCTCTGCTGCTCTTCAAAGCTAGTGGTTCTATAGAACCGGGCAGAACCGGTAGCATTCCATCCCTGAGTTTAGGTAAGTAAACTAGCCACCAATCAATTTTTTGCCAGCTGGGCTGCAATTTACCTTGGTGCCCATTTGTTCCCCATCTCAAATGCTTTTCATTTACCCTTAAACTCTAGGTATTTATATGCTGGGTCTAAAAACTGAAAGGCAATAGTGTAGGCTGAATAAAGCATTACCTTACAAAAGTTTTTTTAAAAAATATTTTAATACATTTTAAACAACTCCACTGTAGATGGCAAATTGCATAATTTTTTATGTGATATTTCTGGCTCTCTGGATGTAAAAATTATGCTCTGATACTGTTTGATTTAGATTTCATAGTAGCAAGGTATGAGTTAGTGTCTTATAGCATTAAGATAAAAGGAAGGTAGGAGGTATCAGGCATCTTTTACTATTTAGATGTTTAACCGCAGTAAGCGTTCATGCTCCATCAACAGAATTATTTCTGTATTTTCTTATTTTAACTACATTGGAGTAATTTGAAAGATGGCATGTACTGCTCTTCAGGCATGGCAGTGTTCACGCTTTCTCTACGGCTTATCTCCAAGAAATTTCTCATTTACTACATTTGTGGGTGTTTTCTGTTACTCCTGAATTATACTGCTGTTTCAACATTTATTTAGTTGGTATACAAATTGTATTCTGATCAATTGTAATTTAAATTCCTACGTGCTCTTGGCATCCTTGCTAAGGGAATTATTTTGGCACACCATGTTTGCAGAAAGCAAGTGTTTTATTTTCAAAGAAAAATCATGTTTCACAAGAAGAGGTTCTGAGTGAAATAACTATTTAAAAACCCACTTGGCAGGATAATTTTTTCCCAGTAAGGTTGCTGAAGAAACTAGTCAAGCAAGAATATTTTTTAATTTAAGTTTTGCTTCTAATATGAAAATGCTTTCATGTGCGCCAGGGAATTTAATGTCTGCTTGCCTGCAGTAGATAGAGAGCTGCCTGAAGTATTTCCATCCTCTCGCAAGATATAGGAGATGATGACAGGATGGAAGAAATGTATCAAGCTCTTGTACCATTAATACTATACTAATGACAAACAGGAAACTGCTGCTATAAGACTTTGTTTCCAGGTGGTTATTTATCATAAGCGAAGGGGAAAAAAGTCCCGATATGTCATGTGATGCTGCCAGTTTGACACTCCAGAACCACAGCATGCTCAAGCAGTTCTGTTTTTCTCTGTTGGGTTATTTTGCTTTGACAAAGTCTTTATGAAAATAAATTTTTATTGCTTTTAAAATAAAAACAAAAAAATAAAAAAATAATTTAAGAAAATTAAGAAAAAAAAAGAACAAAACACAAGATGCATGAATAATTTTAAAAATACAATACAAGTGCTTTAAAATGAATGAAAAAATAGAATAGAAAACATTCCCCTAAATATGAGTTATAATGTGCTATTACACTAAACATTTACATTTTTAGATATAATTATCTAATAAAACAGCATGCATGTATGTACATTTCTAATAGACATGTAACTATCATTTTTAACATATTGTTTTTTGTATAAATGAGTTCCATATATGTACCCATAAAAAAGTTTTTGTCTATAGGCAATCTGCTCATAAGTAGCTAGTATAAGCTGAAAAACTGAAAAAAAGCTGAAAAACTTGATTCAAATACATACATTAATTCAGAAGGTTTTAAATATTACTATACAGCTGAAGCTAGAAACGTTTCTTTGGAGCAGAGTCCGATTGACAAAACATTGGAAAAACTCACAGAGCTTGTTTTTATAACTACAGCAAGACTCTTATACACACAAGAAAAGATTTGATGTTACCTGCAATGGAGAAGTAGATGCTGAAGATGATGGACCTTGCACAGATGGCTATACTGATAGCCTTGATTAGATGAAAGACACTAATTAAGTTTAATGTCAGTTGGAAACCTCTTCCAGAAATTTTGAGCAAAACAAAACTAAAACAATGAAATGACAGAAAAAGTAGGAAAAGAAAGTTAGTTGTCAAATTTATTATGGTCATAGACCAGCGTAAGGAAGATGAGATACAAATAATTTAAAAACAAAAAAACACATCATAGTCTGAAATAATAATTTTATTCATATGCAAAAATCTAAAGGGAGGGTTAAGAACATTAAATAGTTATAGGGAAGTATAAAGATTAGTATGTGACAGTCTATGTCTCTCAGATTACAGAGTGCTCTGGTATAATGAACTAGATGCCCTTTTAATCTAGTTCAGGGGTGTCAAACTCAAGATCCGTGGGGTGCTTAAATCTGGCCCATGGGGCTGCCCTGGAAACAGGGAAGGACCAGCCTGTGGTGCCTTTGCCAGCGAAAACAGAGCCCAGGAAGGCCGTGTATATTTTTTAATTTATTTTATTTCGTTTGTCAATTATTTACAAGATAATAGGTATAAGTATATACATAGTTATGAATACATGAAATGGGTACATATAAGAAAAATAAAAAAAACAATAGGACAGGGACAGTAGGCACGTTGGTACGCTTATGCACGTCCCCTACAGCCCTCTTAGGAAAGGGGTGAAGTCAATAGTAGACAGTCTAGGGTTAAAGTTTTTGGGGTTTGGGGAAGAAACCACAGAGTCAGGTAGAATATTCCAGACATTAACCACTCTGTAGCTGAAGTCGTATTTCCTGCAATCAAGTTTGGTGCGGTTAACCTTGAGTTTGTATCTATTGTTTGCTCTTGTGTTGTTACGGTTGAAGCTGAAGCATTCATTGACAGGTAAGTCATTGCAATGTATGATTTTATATACTATACTTAGATCGGACCGAATGCGGCATAGTTCTAGGTTTTCTAGGTCTAGAATATGGTCCCTGGGCCCCGTTTTCAACCATGATGACTTCCTGCAGCCCTCTGCTGTGCATGCCCCCCGCTCCATTTTCTATGGCAGAGGGCTATAGGAGGCTGTCATGGCAAAAATATGTGGCCAGGGGGGACACGTGCAGCCCCCAGAGACCATTTTCACTGGCAGGGGGCTAGCAAAACAGACTAAAAGCAAAACAAAACAAAAGGAGAAATGTTTCCCCTTTTTCATTTGAGCATCCAAGAAGGGACAGGAAAGGAGATAGGGAAAGAGTAAAGACAAAGAAAAAGAAGGAAAGATGGGAAAAGAGCAAGGAAGGAAAAAGAAGGAAAAGGGAAGGAAGAAGAAAGGAGAATGGAGAGGGAAGAAAAAAGAAGAAAAGGAAGGAAGGAGATTATAATGAGAGTGAGGGAGGGTCTCAGGGAAGTCCTGCCTTAGCACTTGGCCACCACAGGTACCAGTGACATGAGTGATGTCGAGCTGGCCATGCCCACCCTGTCGGAGTCTGAATCCGAGGAGGAAGATGAATGGCTGACAAGGAGTGGGAGTGTGGCTCCGTTGGCTGCGGAGGAAACTAGGGAAGGGCAAAGTCCAACTGGGCAGAGCAGGAGAGAGGTAAAACAAGGGAGAGGGAGTTCAGAGGAAGACCGAGGCCCACCCCTTCTTCATCCTAGGGCACACAGAGAGGAATGGAGAAGAGAGCAATGTGGGTTGCATGGTTTATGAGGGAAGAAAGGGCCCTGATTCCCTTCATTAGTCACAGCTGGGAAGAAAGTTGCTGAGTGCAGCAGCTGCTGGGAGCAAATGTGAATTTATCTTGTGTTGACTTTTGTTATCTGTGTTCCTGGTGTCTTCCCAAATGTGTTGAGTTATTGCTATGCCTTCAGATCTGGAATTCTTGCTCTTGCCCTGCCAAACTAATTACCTCATTTTGCCTTCATTGGACTTATAGTTACAGTTTTTGTTGATCACGTTTTGGACTTGATTCTCTGCAGTCAAAAGCTGTTCCTGGGAGAGTTTTTCTTCAGCCAGAAGGTAACTAGGACATTGGGGGCAAAGTTGGAGCTAATAAAGGGACTCCTACTGATTATCTGACTATGTTACCTTTGTGCCACGCTCTGGGCCATCACATTGTGGTTCTTATAGATATTTAAATAAATAAAAGAATGCATTCACAGGGGAGGCTTAATTGTAGCTTCTTAATTTGCATAAGTCCCTTGGTGATTGAGAGATTTTGGAATACGTTTTTAACTTTTCCTTTTTTATTGCCCCTCCCCCCCACACCTTTCATAGTACAATTACATAGAATGATGCACTTTTTCTCTATCTTCTTGTGCACATTGGTAGTTTTTCAACAGTAAGTAAAAAGCATCTTTATTTAAATGAAAATGGTGTAATTTTTGCAGAGGGGAATTGATTCAAGAGGTGGGGGTGAGGGGGAAAGAAGAGGAGCAAAATGAAGATAAAAAGGTTAAATGTAGTGAACACAAGATTACAATAATTTCTGTTTTTCTAGTACAGCTTTTGCTATAAAGAATAACTCATCCCACAGAAGAGATGTATTTCTTTTTCAAGCAAAGCAATGTTGTTTTTGTCATGCTTGGGCAGGCAATGAAAATTGGAGGAGTGTACTATTAAAAATGACAAGAGTCTTCTTAATCCACAGACTATAGTCTCAACTTTAGCAGTTATATTACAGCTTTCTCTTGGAGATAAAACTTCAAATGACAGAGCTAAAACATGTTTCCTAAACCTACTTTGGCTAAAGTGATAAGTTGAACAACATCCTAAAGAAGGCGAAGACAAACCAATTGGGTAATGCTACCAAAAAAAATGCAAATAGGAATTCTTGAGGAGTATAGCTTAACACAAGGATGTCCTTCCTTATTTTAAAAGCATATTAAGATGAGCTTATCACATCTTTTTTTTAAATATTTATGTTAGAAACTATGCCTCCAGGTTTTGCTTATTTGTCACTGAACTTCAGTGGTAGAATCTTGCCTTTTCTAAGGCATTATATCTTTGTTTAGCGACTGCCTCATTTAGTGATTGTTTGCAGTCATAATAATGAAGTAGTAACTTTATGACCAGTTCTTGCATTTATAATGTTCACAGCTCTATAAAGCAGTCACTTGGTGACTGCTTCACTTAATGACTGAGTTGACAGTCCCAATTTTGGTTGCTAAAAACCTGGGACTTTCCCCAAGCATTGGGATGTCTCATTTATATGGTGGTTGTCTGTTTATTTGGGATTTGCTCCATACATTCAATGTTCTTTTAGTTCTTTATAATTGCACTGCAATTATTCTCTTGATATGTATGTTATACATGTATATTCTCTTGATATGTATGTTATACATGTATAATCCCCTCCCTTATGCTGTTGCCTTTCATAGTCTTCTATGACAGACCCTGACAGGAATTGTTGAAAATGGACCCCACTATTAATCTAAAACAGGATCTCATATCTTGCACCAACCACTCCCATTTGTTCATTTCAGCCAGTAAGTAGCTATGGAACATTTTCTCCTGTTACCAAGTGAATAAATCAATTACAGTCTAGAACAAGTCAGGCACTTGGTACCTCAAGTGCTATCTTGAGCCATAGTGACGCAGTGGTTAGGATCAGTATTGCAGGCTACCTTTGGCTATTATCAGTTGTTCAATCCTCAAGGTTGACTCAGCCTTCCATCCTACCAAAGTCGGCAAAATGAGGATCCGGATTGTTGGGGACAATATGCTGGCTCTGTAAGCCACTTAGAGAGGGCTGTAAAGCACTGTGAAGTGGTATATAAGTATTATTGCTATTGCTATCTCAAGATGGAAGTTCTTGGAAAGCATTGTGCCAGTCAGTACTTGTTTGTCAGAACTATAGCCCTGTTCTTTGAGAAAGTATATAAAAGTACCAAAAAGATCCCAGCCCTTTTAGAACTTGGTGTAAACCAGAAAACCCAGGAAAGTACATTTTCTGACATTTAAGGGATTCTAAGACCAAATACTGCCCAGCCCAAATTCCATTAGGAACAGCAGCCAAAAGAAAGACTTTGTCTTTGTGTCCTGTGTTGGCTTCTGAAGGGAGCTAGTTAGCCAGTGAGGAAAAGAAGATGAATACAGTAATTTATTTCAGAGTAGACCCTAGGGGCATGGTTTGTTCAAACACGGTATACTGAATGATTCATAATCATGCATTACTAACCGCAATGGCTGGATTTATCGTGATTATTATATTTATTGCAATAACTACTTGATAGCTTAGGATGATGTGTGAATCTAGTTGTTCTTTTCTTTGCCTTCTTTATTAAACACACACACACACACACACACACTCACACCAAAGAAATACCACCACCATCTGCATAATCTTTTATCAGCAACTTTTACAAGGTTTCCTGGGTTTATTTCAAGGTATACACGAGAGCATGGCATCAGATATTTTATTCCTGTAATTTGCCTTCTTTACCTGACCATCCCTTGCCATTTTATTTTACACAGCAAATAATGTAGCATCTCTGAAGCAGTTAATTTAGGACAAAGCAAAATGGATGTAAGCAATAAGTGATGTCTGTTTTGGAGGAGATATAGAATTCCGGAGAGGTTTATGTTTATGATTTTCCTCACCATTACAACATATCAAATGGAAATACAAGCGGAGGTGATGCTGGGGAGCGCAGGAGAGAGAATAGATGTGTTTAATGATTGGCATTCACTTCTACCAAGAAGAGCTTGATGGAAACTTTTGCCAATATTGCACAGCGTGGAAAATCAAGATCCATATTAAAATGTCTGGATGATACATTAGATAATCTAAAGTTTGTGTATTCGGAGTTAAAGGAGAATTGCCGTATTAGAAGCAAAGGCGATACAAATTGGTACAGATGAAAATGTTCAATATTCCCATTGAAGAGGAACTTTAATGTGCCCTGCATTATTCAACCAAACTAAGTATTTGTCAGCAGGGGAAATTCTGACAGAATCTGGTCACGAGAAGAAAATGGAAACTGACCTAAGCGGATACATGAATACAAATTGTTGCAGTGAGGATGCTGTCTTCTTTGCTTGCTGTTTCGTGTATTTAATTCTGCAGAAAAATATGGGTTCATATGTTTCATTTGTTGCTGTAATCATGCACATCCATTTCTTTAGCAGAAGTGGCCTCCCTCTAAGAAAGAGGACACATTATGACATACTGATGGCTTCTAGGTCGGAGTAGTGCTTCTGTTTTTCTAAAATGTTTTCAAGGTGGGTAGAGGAAAAAATCTCACCCTTTACAATAGTTCTGATTAAATACAGGGATTTTTTTAGAAGTTTAGAAGCCTCAGGTTGTCATCAGATCTACAGCAAATCATCCTGAAAAACCATACCAACATTTGCATAATTAATCTTGAATCAATTTATTAACAGAAGAGTTGACAATGCTTAGGGATATTTTTATATCCTTCCTTCCTTCCTTCCTTCCTTCCTTCCTTCCTTCCTTCCTTCCTTCCTTCCTTCCTTCCTTCCTTCCTTCCTTCCTTCCTTCCTTCTTCTCTCTCTCTCCCTTCCTTTTTCCCAAACTCATTAAAGAAAACCCTGGATCTAAAATTAATACCTTTATTTTCTTGCTGTAGCCCACTACTCATAAAAGAAAAATATGCAATTGTTATTAGTTTTTTTCTTAGCTTTTTAAAAGATTTTGTATCTTTAATATCTTTAGTATCTTTTGTACCGTAAATTACTTTTATGCTGACCTGTATTGATGGATATACTGAAATTTACATGGCTCCTTTACCAGATCACCATGGGACCAATTTAAATTTTTCATTTCAGTGGTTGATATTGTTAAAGGACAGGTCTTTGACCTTTCTTTGACTATATTTGCAAAGACTCTGAAAAATCTTTCTTCCCAAACCCAAAATGATATTTGTGTGTTTAATCTGTGTTGTATTCTAGATGGCACTGCACAAAGGATAATGATGTCATAGCTTCTTGGTAATTAGATTTACCCATTAAGGACACTCTTTTTTTTGGAAGTGATTTCATTCTTGATAACACCACATCTTCAGTGCCTCTTCATCCTTTTCCAGTTCATCTTACTGAAAAAAAATCCTGACAGGACCTTCCTTTCTACTATTACATTAGTATGTAATAGGATCCAGGCTCTTGTTTGCTAAATCCTTTCCCTATAACCAGTCCACATTTGGATCATTCTTCAGTTCGTAGACCACATGCCAGTTTCCCCTTCAGTCACCCACTTGCTCATTAATATATGTGTCCGCTGTGGGTGTCCATTTCCATCCCTCTGTTGTAGCCCACTGGTGGCTAGCTTAGCAGGCAGTTGGGGAGGAACATGGGCCAGTCGTGGAGGCTGAGGAAGGCTCAGATGAGGGCTCTGCATCAGAGGCAGAGATGAGGCCAGGGCAAACTGGCAATTGTCAGCTGACTTTGGACTCGGACAGCAGTGAGGCGGGGGAGCAGCTGGAACCAGTTCCCAGCCCTGCACATGCACAGAGCTGCCAAAAGAAAAAAACAATTACGAACTAAGGGTTGAGGTGGGAGTAAAGACACAGGTAGATGGTGAATGGCCCCTCCCATAGGGATTAAAAGAGAAACAGAAGGGGAGGGGGCTTTTGCAGGAAACAATTTGTTCATTGCAGCAGTGTGAAGATCTGTCTGTGCACCTCAGAGATTCTGTGCTGAGACCTTCCTTGTCAGCACTGCATTTGAAAATATTTACTTGGCAGCTCTCCAAGCTAGATAAGGTCTGTGCTCCTAATTACACCCTTGAAAGACTGTTTGCCAGGCCTTTGGCTGAATGTGAATGCAAGAAATTCACCTTCATTTAATAAAAGGGGTTTTGCTGGGACAAAGAGTCTGATTAGTGCTTTTTGGGGGAAGCCTAGGTCAGAACACCCTCCATATGTAGAAATATCCTTAACATTCCATGATATCTGTTTATATACAGTAGTTGGTGGCGATGTGGGTTTCCCCTTGGTAGTTTCTTGATTAAGGCATTATTTTCCGCTTGGTTGTTTGGTGTTAATTCCTGCTGATCTAATATAGGCTGTTGGACACAATATATTCTGGCATTACCTACTCTGATAATGAAATATCTGCAAGCAAATAATCAAGCTCAGAGAACACTCAGGATTCTACAATTCAGCCTTGAACTACACATATTCCCATCTATTGGAAGGAAACTCATTAGTCAATGCATTTGAGCCTTCGAGAATTTAGAATTTGAGAAAAATTCTAAGTGATTTGTCCTTCCTCTTTCCTAAGAAGATGCATGTGTGTTCTGTCTTTCTGTGCAAACATATTTTTATCTCCTTTTCAATAAGGCCATAAGGAGAAGTACAATATTATATTTTCTTGTTAGTTTGTTGGAATGTTCAAATAGCTGAAAATGATTATATGTACATTGACACCAGAGATGGTATTCAGCAGGTTCTGACCAGTTCTGAAAACTGGTAGCAGAAATTTTGAGTAATTCGGAGAACCGGCAAATACCACCTCTGACTGGCCCCACCCCCATTTATTCTCTGCCTCCTGAGTCCCAGCTGATTGGCCGGGTCTTCTTTTGTTGCCCTGCACAGGAGAACGGAGCTGGAAAGCAGGTTAGTGGGGTGGGGAGGGAATGGGATTTTACAGTAACCTTCCCCTGTCATGCCCACCAAGCCACACCCACAGAACCGGTAGTAAATTTTTTTGAATCCCATCACTGATTGACACCCTACAGTACTATGCTTTGGGGCTAGGAGAAAGAAATAGGCACAATTCCTTTTCTTAATGGACCCCCTTTCTCCTTATTTTGTCTCTGGTGCCAACTCACTTGATACCCCCTCCCATTTGAAACCTATATATACATTTTCCAAGAAGGAGAACAATCTGCTACAACTTCTATGCTCAAAAAATGCAAAAGAAACCATTGAAGGAGAGTCAAGTGCTCCAAGCATAAAAAGCTTTTTTAAAAAATGCTTATATTGGTTTTTTTAAATATCTATCATATATCATTTATTTTAAAATTGTTTTAAACTTGCATTAGCAGTATTTTAAAATCTTCTTTTAAACTTTATTAAGTTATAATATGTAGCTGGTAAAAATAAATGAAAAAAAATGGGGATAGGGAAGAACAAAAGCAGAGGGCCTTGGCAGTTACCCAGTGGTGCCTACACTTAATAACAGTTTTACTCTCTGCAACTGAGCAATCATGGCACATGTTATTCTTCCCTTCTGTCTGGAGGGAAAATGAAACAATGAAGGGTACTATTAAAATAATGAAGAATGTAGATGCTTTTGACATGACTTATTCCCCCCCATAATCTGAAGCAATCTAAAAGATGGTTGACTCTCAAAATCCACTTAAAATATAAAAAAATCACTTAACACTTCCATTCCTATCCTGCTCCTTCAGGTGTGTTTGGGAATGAGGAAGTGGAAGCTGAGCCTTCTTCCCCACTCCACTCAGCATATTTTGTCCTCCATTTATTTCTATTCTTATATTATGAAGTTAATCACCCCTAAAAACCAACAAACAAAAAACCGTCAACAGTTGCTTTAAGTGTGGTTCCATTAAGTTAGTTAGCTTGTTTTTTGGCACAGCTTACGGTATCAACCTCTGCAGTGGTGGGATTCAAATTTTTTTACTACCGGTTCTGTGGACCTGGCTTGATGGGTGTGGTGTGGCTTGGTAGGCGTGGCAGGGGAAGAATACAGCAAAATCCCATTCCCTCACCACCCCACTAACATGCTTTTCAGCTTCCTTCTCCTGTGCTGGGCAACAAAAGAAGATCCAGCTGATCAGTTGGGACTCGGGAGGCAGCGAATAGATGGGGACAGGGACAGTCAGAGGTAGTATTTGCCAGACTACTCAAAATTTCCACTAGCGATTCTCCAAAACTGGTCAGAACCTGCTGAATACCACCTCTGAACCTCTGACAGTGCTCAGAACTGATAAAATGCTGAAAATGGTTAAATAGATGAGGAATTATTAATGTCACCTGAGCAATCCTGACATTTTCAACCGCATTTTACTTGTGCCTGGTTCTCTATGAAAGGCAATCCTTGAAAATTTTTATTAGCTATTGAGTATAACGCAGACCTACCTTGAGCTATGATTCATCAACTCTAAAGCAGTGATGTGTTCAACTAAGAGTATTTTGGAATGAATTTTATGTTGAACTATTGAAATTATTTTGGATAGTAAGATAACTCTGAAAGGACAGAAAGGAACCAGCAGGCATGATTTGTCAAATTGGAATCATTTAAAGAAGCTGTGTTGTGTTAAGGACTTGTCTGTTTGATTAAAAATTAAGAATATTCAATAAAATCAATCTTTTATTATAGTCACAGACCAGAATTATGAAAAGTCAAGAAATCCTATTTCTAATCTCAACATTCATTTGCTTGAAACATTTTAGGTGCAAGTGAGCAACTGCTTCCTTCCATGATTATGAATTCTGAAAAAAAAAAGAGGAAAGTGAAAAAAGTAATAGAAGAATTATGTTTTAAACCCCCATTCTTACTCATTATGCAGACACTTTAGCATTATTCCAGGTTCCTGTCACCATTTCGTGCTTTTAATTTAATTTGTTTTGGACTGTCATGGAGATAACAGAGGACCAAAACCCATCTTATCTTGTCCAATTGAAGTCTTGTAGAAAGTTTAAAAAAGCAGATGTAACGCATAAAAATGTAACATTTGTGGAGAAGTAATTTATCATGGTTTTGGTTTCATTTGTGCTGTTTTAAATATTTAATACAGAATTAGGGAGCAACCAAATTTAAAGGAAGTAAATTTCATAGCCTACTTATTCAGCTTGGTCCTGGCACTGTGGTAGCTAAGTTAAAATTGTAATTCCATAAAGAATTTTCAGCAGTGGAATTAATGTAGCTTATAATAGTGGTGGCTAAGCTTTTTCGGCTCCCGTACCAACAAATTCTGTACGTGCTCGTGCGCGCGCACTCACATGCCAGCTCCCAGAAGGCAATGTGCGCCCCCCACATCCCCTGTGCATGCAAGCATGATCCTCACCATGTGCCATGCGTCTCTGTGCATGTGCCCCCTCTGCACATGTGTCCCCATGCATGCCGCACATCTGTGTATGCGCACGTGATACCCCATGCCATGCATCTCTGAGACCACCGCATGCCTCTGTGCATGCGCATGTATGTCATACACACCCCATCCTCCGCGCATGCGTGCCAGATACCCAACAATCAGCTGTCTGGTGGGTGGTGCTCACGCATGAGCAGTGAGGTTCTTCCGGACGACCTCTCACATGACAGAAGAAGTGACTCTGCGTGCCACTTTCGGCATGTGTGCCATAGGTTTACCATCATGGGCATATAACATCCTCATTAGAGTACTCATTGTTTTGCTTTTTATTTTTAACAAGCATTTACTGAACTTACTATTGTGGTAATATAATTTAAAATTCACCATGACATTCTGGCTATGAAATGTAGGAGGCTTTGAGATCAGGACATTCCTGCATTTTGTATAGCTTCTATCAAGGTGTAAGCTATCACTGATCAGTGATTTCAGCATGACAGAAATCCAGGACAATCCAGAAAGGCGTTCTGCCTAGAAAAGTGATGAGAAAAGAATTGTCTGGCCATTGGATGGAATTAATTTGGCAAATTAAGAGATAATTTGCAACAGGGTGCAAAAAAAATGGTGCAAAAATAATTGGTAATCAAAATACATGTTCATTACTACTATACCTTGTGACATTTCTCTCACTTGAGGGATCTTATTTGAAAGTATGAGCCTATATGCTGAAAATTCTCATTTGGAAGCTTTGTATAAAGCACAGGAAAAGAATGTAAAGGATAGAACAGAGAATCAAGTTTAGGTAAGCCAGAATCTGTGACGATAATGATGTTTCTTGCTGGCCCTGTGATGTCTGCGCAAGTAGAATGGCTTGGCATTATGTTTAAAGAAAATATTTCATAAATGTTGCTTTTGTAAACCCTGAAGTTACAGAAAGTATTGCAAGCATGATTAAATTTAAAAAATATAGAGTTATGCTCTTCTAAATTAGCTTTCTCTAGAATGAATGAACATAACAATGTTCTAGGTGAGTTCAGTTGAAATCTACTCCCATCTTTCTGGCTTTCTGAAAGGCCTTAAAGACATAGGTATGCCAACTAATCTGATGCCCTAATAAGGGTGTGTATGTGTGTGTGACACACTGGAAATGATTAATGGAGTAAAGAACTCCCCACTTCCTCTCTATGCGCACTTTGCTCCCGCCCTCTCCCTCCTTATTAGTTTTATTTTAACTGGATTTTTAAATTTAAGGTATGTTTTATTTTTTAATGTTTTATTCTGTATTTTATTCCATAAGCTGTACAGTATCACCTTTGATGAGAAGTACAGCATACAAGTTTGAGAGATAAATAGATATGATATCTATCTATCTATCTATCTATCTATCTATCTATCTATCTATCTATCTATCTATCTATCTATCTATCTATCTATCTATCTATCTATCTATCTATCTATGTATATCGTCTATCATCTATCTATCCATCCATCCATCCATCCATCCATCCATCCATCCATCCATCCATCCATCCATCCATCCATCCATCTATCTATCTATCTATCTATCTATCTATCTATCTATCTATCTATCTTTCAAAATGGTGAAGTGCAACTAAACAATAGTAGATGGAGGAAGTCAACCACAAAGCACTTCCAATCAACCTCATAGTACTAGCTAGTGTATGATACATTCCTATCCAAGTCACACAATTTTTAAGTTCATTTTTGTTTCTTCCTTCAATCAACTGAGCCACCCATAAAACTGAAAGTTGAAGCCTTATAAAAGAAAGTGAATAGGAAATTATTTTAGTTGTTGTTTTAAGGAAGCAACTTGGGACAATAATTACCATTACTTTTTTCTTAGTTTTGACTAATCAGCATTCTTGTTTTACCCTTCCAGACTAACCATTTTTTTTTTTACTTTTCATCATCTATTGTCCCTAATCCATAGGTACAACTGGAGGGAAAAGGAACATAATCACTCTTGTTTGTGCTAATATTTGAGAGATGCTCCTTCATTTCTAGCTTTTGCAATCATGCTAAAAAAATGCCTTCATTGCTGTGCAAAGGTGTTTATAATAGATAACATTAAATGCATTCAGGATGTGGTCCTTTTTAAAAAAAAAATCAGTAACTTCTATTCCCTTTGCCAATTCAGATTTCCTCAGAGCCATAAATATTTGCCTGGATCTATTGATGATGATGATGATGATGATGATGCACTTTCCATTCAGTGAGGAAATTATGCAGAGCGTAAATCTTATCGGGAGGGAAACAGATGGAATGAAATTGCAGCCTAATCAATAATATGAAGTCGGGCCATACAAATTCTGGTGCTGCAATTCTGTCCAGGGCTGGCAAAATTGATGTAAAACAAGATCAGTGGAGATGTGGGCAGAAGGAAGAAGGGAGGCAGAGAAAAGGCTGAACTGCAAAGAACTCAATGTTGTCTCGTTTTTTTCAAAGAACCCAAAAATATTAAAGATGACAATTCTCAAGAAAAACACTGCTCCACATGCAGAGGAAGCTCTGGTGTGTCATAAATTTAGTGATCCAGCAAAAGACATTCTGCTTATAAAGGTTCTGTGAAAAGAGCTGTGAAGACATTTTCTGGAATTAATTGGCAAACTAAAGGGAGATAATTGAAAAGTCAAGACCACTTTGAAGTCAGGGTAGAACAAAGTTTTTCAGCTAAAAAAAAGAAGGAAACGGAAAGAAGCGTCATGACACCATAAAAATGAGAGCTGGGCAACTTACTATAGAAACAGTGTTGGAAAGAATTGAATTTACTACTGAGGGAGGGGAAAAAAGAGATGGAAGAGGAAAATGGAAATGCCATTATGATAGAAAGGAAATTCAGAAAAGAAGTAGGTTCCAAACTCGGTGAGAAAGTAATAGTAGAGAGAGAAAGGGAATGAGTGTGTGTGTATGTGTGTGTATGTGTAAGAGAGAGAGAGAGAGAGAGAAGAAAGAAAGAAAGAAAGAAAGAAAGAAAGAAAGAAAGAAAGAAAGAAAGAAAGAAAGAAAGAAAGAAAGAAAGAAAGAAAGAAAGAAAGAAAGAAAGAAAGAAAGAAAAACCCCGTAGCTTATTTCCTGAACATAGATGAAAACTAAGTGTTCTGGATTGGTTCATTTGTATTTAAAATACTTACCCTTCATTGGCCGTGATTCCGGCGGGAAAGCCTTGCCCTGTCATTGGCTGGGTGAAGCGCAGGAAGCCTTTAAAAGAGAGGCTGCCTGCGCTCGCCGATCGTGTCCGTTCTGAAATAAAAGAAAGAGCTGAAATTACTAAGAGTACGTGCCTCGTTATTGCCGCCGCTAAAACACTAAGGCTTGTTCATAATGAAAGGAGGTATGGGAGATGTTTGCTTTCAAATGACGAAGAGCCTCACAGTACAAGACATTCAGGAAATAGAAAAAAAAAAAGAACTAAGTTAAGGGTGATGTTTCAATTGTTAGACAATGCTAACCATGTATAAAGATCTAAGTGAACTGGTATATGAAAGCCAGTAAATCTGTCAGTATGAGAGCCACTTTGGTGTAGTTCCAGTTATTTGTGAAAATGGACATATGTGAAAGATGGAAACCAATCAAGGAGAGAAGCAACCTGGAATTAAGGAGAAATTCCCTAACAGTGAGAACAATTAACCAGTAGCACAGCTTGCCTTCAGTCCTTGTGGGTGCTTCATCACTGGATAATTGAAGAAAAGAATGGACAGCCATTTGTCAAAAATGGCATAAGGTCTCCTACTTAAGCAGGGGTTGGACTAGAAGACCTCCAAGGTCTCTTCCAGCTCTGTTAAGATTGATTGAGAATATGAGACCCACACAAAGCAGGGACTGAAGGCAGAAAAAATGAAGACTTCAAAAATGCATACAAAGCTCTGGTTTTCATAATAAAAGATACTTTCCAAAATGTGCTGCCCTACTCACTCACACATACATGCTAGTGTGGTTTGTGGATAGTTTTATTAGTATTCCCCAACAGTTCTCTTCACCTAGCTTTAGAATTGTCCTAAATGAAGCCAGCCATATGAAGCTCAGATTAATCCCCCAGGCACTGGCCAATTAGTCCATAAAACAAATAGCAAGCTGCCCAAATAAGTAAGTCCAATAAACAAACATAACCACCACTTCCCAGGCAAAAACTGAAAGCACATCCACATTAGCTCATTGGTTATAGATGTTCAGAGTCTCAAAAGTCAAGCAGGGAACAAACACATGGCCAAAGCCCATTAACATTGTTCCCAGCAACACTTCCCTCTGCCTGCCATACTAAATAGATTCCCAGTGTAGCCCATCAAGAGGGGCCTTCTCCGGAGCAATCTGGCAAGCCTCTGTTTCTCAGCCCTGTGTGAGCTGAGATCCACAATAGAAGGCAGCTCCTCCCCCTCCTTTTCACTGGCCTGCAAACTGTTCCCAGCCAAAGCCTGTAATTCTGTTTCTGCTGTCCATGCAAGGTCAGTAATTAACTTCATTCCTGGTTTGCCTTCAAGCTGGCCTTCATTCTCCTTCAAGCTGGCCTCCGAGGAAGAGGTGGAGTCATTGTCCAAAGGAGACATCACACAAAATGAGATGGTTCCCATATCACCTGGCTGAAGCAAAGCAGTTGTGATAGAAAATGTCTGGGGCATGTGAGAAAAGAGTCCAGGTGAGGCTGGTCAAGCTTTGGAGATGGATTTCTTAAACCTTATTGGGAGAGGTAAAAATGCAAGGAACGTAATTCTGTAATTTCAAGAATGCAGAAATTGTTGACAAGAACATGGGGATAGTTCAAATGGGCAAATCAGACAGTATGAAATGTTGCATATGTAAACATATAGGGAGAAGATCCTCTGCTGTAGCCGTGCTAAAAGCCTCTGAGTTAAGATGGAGGACTAGAATAATTAGAAAACATTCAAGGCTCATCCATTCAGCTGTTTGAATGTTCTGTCTCCAGACTCTGAAGTGTCACAGACTGATGAACAATGTGACAAGAGCGCAATTGGTGGTTGTCTCTCCCTGTCCATTTCATTCCCAATCTTGCTTACTAGGCTGGAACTATAATCTCCAAGTCATTCTCCTTGGCACTGCAGGGTTGCAGGATTTGATGACAGGTGTCTACAATCAGGGACCTGGCACCCCTCCTGCCTTACTGACAGTTTAACACTCATATATAAAGCTAAATAAATGCCCTGTGCCATTTTTCAAGTTGTCTTACTGTCAATCTTCATCGTGATCTCGAGGGTGTTGCTTCTCCATGCCTACTATTAAAGAGAGGCTTAGTGTTTTCCACAAGAGTGGTGAACATGGGTTAAGAAAGCATCTACATAGGACTGGACGCATGCTTGCAGGTGTTGTGTCACTTCAGCAGCACAAGGCAAAACTACTATGAGGAGCAGTGCCACACCGCTAGAGAGAAAGAAGTGCATACACTGCAGTAGAAAGTGGCCAATAGATGCTGGGCAGATCCCAGTGCAATAAATCATCTACATAGAAAGGGTCATGTCAGGAAAAAATGATAAACCTAACTTTAAAGCTAGATTAGCTAAATATTAAATTAGGTTGTATAAGCTATGTTTTGGAAATAAGATGAAAGCCAAATGGTAAGGATATATCCTTAAGGAATGGTGAGGTATCATCCAGGAGGCATTAGGGGACTTATAGAGTAAGTTCATAGTTCCAATTCCTTGGAAGCCCAAAGAAAGGAGAGGATCTTTGAGATAATGGGAACCCTCTCTTGAACATAAAAAAGGGAAGTTGTGTTTGGCAGAAAGAAACATTTGGCAAGAGTAATATGGCAGACAATTATAAGATACTGTAGAATTTATCCCCTCTGTGTACAGTAAAGACCATCAAAGTAGAAGATTGTTAACAGTGGATTTCACAAATGGATTTCTGACTGGCTAATGGCCATCATAGACATGTGGTATCTCTGCAGAGGCAGCACGTATTTACTGTATATTCCAGTTGTTGAGCATGACAGAAAGGGTGCTGTCATATTCATTGTTATCAACTCAGTCCAGTTTATGGGCTTCCCAGCTTGTGGTGAATATGTTGCACTTACTGTCTATGTCAGGACATACAAATAAACATCTGGTCTATTCCTTGGCATAGTACTAAGCTCTTTGATCATGATTCTGTTGCTGTTGTTTAAAGGAAAATGCAAATGGGGCTTTCACAGTAATGCAGATTTGGATTTGCATTGGATCTTCTACACAATCTGAACCCTACTTGCAGAGATTAATGAATGCTTCTAATTATTTAGAGCAGAGGGGTTAAAAACTGTAACCCAACTTACAGTATGACATGCATTTGCATATCTTTTAGGATCTTCAGAATGGTGGGGCCCAAATTTTACCTTTCAGGGTTTTTTTGTGGGAGGGGTTCCTTTTGGAGGCTTTAAACACTGTAGGAAGCACAATTAATCCCTTTGGTCTTGACAATTCTTAGAACCCTGAGAATTCCTGAAAACCTCTTTCAAATTAAGTCCTGATTCCATTATTTCTGCAGCAAAAGCAAACTTAAGGGAATTTTCAAGCCAATGGAAACTGTCCACCCCACCCTAGAACTGTGCTTGCAAGCTTTATTCCTTCCTAGACTTTGGCAGTAGAGCCAGAAAAAAAAATCCATGTATTCACTCTGCTTATTTAGACATTGTGAGGACAGAGCTAATCTTTGCCCTTTTTGGCTATGCCCAAGGACTCACATAGATAGGTTTAGGTTTTATTTAATTTATATACCGCCCCCTCTCCCATTTGGGACTCGGGGTAGTGTACAGCCAGACTAAAACAATACAAAAAAATACAAAATTTAAAAACAGATTAAATCAGTGGCTGAAAGTTAAAAATAATAAAAACAGGGTACATAAAATAACAAATTTAAAACCCTCCAATACTACTAGGCCAGACCGGCTTGTTGAAAAAGATGAGTCTTCAATGCGCGCCTGAAGGTTCGCAGGTCAGGGATAGTCCGTATCTCCGGGGTTAACTCGTTCCAAAGGGAGGGTGCTCCCACAGAGAAAGCCCTTACCCTCGGGGTCGCCAGCTGACATTGTCCTGCTGATGGCACCCCAAGGAGGCCCACTCTGCGAGAACGCACAGGCCAACGGGAGACCGATGGTGGCAGAAGGCAGTCCCGTAAGTATGATAAAATTAATGTTCACCTGACAAGCAGGGAAATCTGTTTTTAGTATCAGTCTGGTTTCACACATAAAACTAATGGTTAGCATTCTTTTAAATTTAATTTACATTATGAGATACATTCTATATTAAAAACAGAAAAAGAAAAAAAAAGAAAGCTATGATTTTGTTAAAATGGTAGTTATGGTTAAAATAAATAATTCTTGTATTCCCTATATATTTTCTTTAAGAGCTTTTCCAGTTTTATCCTACAAATGTCAAGATGCATCTCACATATTTTAAGTGGTGCAGATGAGATATATAATCACCTTTTTAGAGGAGGTAATGGCAAATAAAATTATTAGTGTGACACAATTACTTAAAATGATCAAATTGGTGAGGGGATGACCAGCTTTTATGAATACCACCTATCTGTCTGTCTATCTACATCTATCTATCTATCTATCTATCTATCTATCTATCTATCTATCTATCTATCTATCTATCTATCTATCTATCTATCTATCTATCTATCATCTCTTTCCATCCATCCATCCATCCATCCATCCATCCATCCATCCATCCATCCATCCTTCCATCCATCCATCTCTCCTCTTTTATTGTTTTTATAAATTATTCAAGTCAGTGAACATATCTAATGATGACCAAGTTGCTTAGTACTAAGAAGTTAAGGCTACATTTTTAAAATGTTGCGATCAAATTGAAAACCCATTTCATAATACATATTTGTGATGTGGGAGGTCTTTTTTCATTAAAATGTCTCTAGATTTCTTCTAGTTTAACACTATAGTCATAGATGAAGAATATAACAATGCATAACTGGTTACATTTCTAAAAGTATGAGGCACAGTAAAAATATTAATACTAAGCAGTTATCTCAGTACTGACGCTACAGGCAATATAGCAATATTTTGAAACACTTAAGGAGATTTAATTATCTTGATTGGACAGATATCAAAAATTGAAAAAATCTGAAAGCCTTGGAACCTTAAAATAGATACCTTAAAATACAATATAAGAAAAAATGAACTATAGTTACCATAGGCCTCAACTCATACAGGTAAACCTATTCTTCATATGGGAATCAGGTATATCTCTATTCAATTATAGCTGCTAGTAATGCTTTAAAACATACTAACAACACAGCTTTCCTGAATTTTGAAAATTCAATTTGACTTAAATAGCTAGTTGCAATAAAACTAGCAGGCTGATCTCTGAGATAAATTCCTCTTAGGAGGTCTACTACACTATGTGTAAAGCTTTCTGCCTTAGCTTTACTTTGGACTGATCACAGCTACAGATAACAGAGCGACTTGTGAGTATTTTATCAGTTCAGCTTTTGCAGAATAGAACATTACATTTACTAAAGAAATCAATCTGCTACCAGTAGGAAAAAAAGTAATTTAAACCAATAGCTTAAAATATTTCTACTTTGATTACACTTGCTTATTGACAGAGAATTACATTTGGGATATATTGTAATGATTTGCAAGAATTCCATGTTAGGAAGTCCTATCCAAGCTCCATTAAGTATTTGCATTTAAACTTTGGCTATAAATCATTTAATTGCCACCAGTAGTGTTTCTGGATCACTAAAAGGTTTGAATTACCAGTGTTGACTTTTCAATATTCTGGAATAGATAGTCTGAATATGTTCTCCAGCTGCCTGAGGCATGAAAGACTAAGAATACTTTGACCTGATAAAATTCATGCCCATAGAGATAGTGGTAGGCTTTTTAGATTTATTTTTAAATCTTCAGCTTTGCAAAACATGACAAGAGAGCATGAAACTTATTTCCAATCCTCAAGTCTGTAGCAATATAATCACATCATGTATATATAGACATGATGTGCTTGTATGCTAGCTATGGAGGATGGTGAGTCAGCTTACCGAAAGACAAGGCTGGGTTGTTTATCAATTAGGTACACAATAATGCTGCCAAAACACAGCACTGCCTAACACCTCTCTCCGCCAGCATTTCCTTAGTGTATTGACCTTTGACATCATATCAAAGTTTGATGCAGTTTTTCTGACGTTTACATAACAATGGTAGTGCAGGCTATTTCACAGCAGACTCAAGACTCAGTCGAAAGCAGGTTTAAAGTCTACAAACTCTAAATACAGAGATGGTCATGGTTTACATGTATATTTTGCGAGCAAATGTTTGCGCAATTAAGGTTGGTTTATATGAGAGGATTTGGCCACGAAGTCACCTGAAAATTTATTTAAAAAATGTTACTTTAGGTAAATCTCAGAAAAAACATGGTGTGCAATGTAACGTTTTCTTTAGATAGGTATAAAGATAAGCCCCGAGGTTCATATGGAACAGTGATGGCTAACCTTTTTGTCGTCGTGTGCTGAAAGAATCCCCTCCAACGCCCCCTGCGCAGGTGTCTCCTGCGTGTGCATGTGTCTGCCCCCACGCATGCATGATAGATACTGACTGGCGGGAGCGCATGCACATGTGCAGTGGATCTGTTGTGGGCGACGGTTCACTTGCCAGCAGAAATGGCTCTGCGTGCCATTTTCAGCACATGTGCCATAGGTTCGCCATCACGGATATAGAGCATAACATTTCTTTTGTTGTGCAAGAATTGAAGCTTCTTTTTTTTCCCAAGGAAAAAATGAAAGCCTCCTTATGGATCTGCCTAGCTGTATCAGACATCATGCCACCTGCTAATGAGAGACTGCTGTCTGCTGTTCATAAAAAGCGGTAGGGGTGGAATCAACCAGACCATTGCAATTTGCCCCATTTCAGTTGTCAAGCAGGCTTTTTAATTGCCACTTTAATGTGCTGAAATTATCCATGGATTATGCCATATCCTTCTAACTGTCTACATCTGGACAACTCTATTTGATTTCTGTCATTCTAGAGAGCAAAATGGGATGGCTTTCTGTCTGCCAAAAAAACCAAAAACAAATCACCACTCAACTTTTCAACACTAGCAGTAACAAGATGTGATGCAATGGTCTGGCAAAACTTTCACTCACTTACTAAAAGAAAGCCCCAAGCCACTATCTGCTTTCATTTTATAACCGAACACCTCTGCATCTTGCTTAGTCACATTTGCAATGAACCTATGCATAATTTGCAATGCAAAACTTCCAAAGCGACCTGAATAGATATAACAGCAAAATGTAGTCACTGAACCGGTAGTAACACCAGTTGAATCCTGCCCTTGCCATTCATCATCTTTCTTGCTCTTCTCTTCACTCTTTCTAGAGTCTCAACATCTTTTTTACATTGTGGCGATCATAACTGGATGCAGTATTCCAAGTGTGGTCTTACCAAGGGATTTTAAATTGGTATTGTTATGAATATTATAATTAATATAATCTATAGGAAAAACATAGATTAGTTTAGTAACGATGCATTTAGACAGTATCACAAGAACAATGAAGTACACGTGGAAACTGCTGAATTTTGAAAAGAGCATTTCAGATGGGCAGACTGTATGGGTAGTGAAGCATCAACAAATTTAATTTAAGGATAGTCTTAACCCCATATAATTGGGCTTCAAACCTCAAAAAAAAAAAAGGATTCTTGGGAGGTTCTTTCCTGTCCTTAACTGCCACACAATGGATTCCTCAGAGAAATTTGGCTTCATTTTCCTCAGGACTTGTTCTCTTTTTTCTAATGATTTACCCAATCATTCACAGTTGCCTCTTTAGATCTTTTCCTCCCTCCCTCCCTCCCTCTCTATTGTTCCCTTCCCTGCTCTCTCATCTGCACTCAACTAATTCAGTTGCAACTTTGGAAGTCATATATTTCAGCCACCGGCTCAAAACCACAGGTCCTCAAATTTTCTATATAAATTGCATTTTATCTCAGATAATCTGCACACAGTCTTCTCTGTGAAGACTGTCACCTTAACTCAATCTTTTTTTCTTGTCTCCTGAAGCTGCACTAACCATAACGTTAGAGAGGGGGGGGGGGAGAGAGAGAGGCATATTTATATGCATTCCATATTTATCAATTTGTGCAGTAGAAATATAATAATGCTTCTGTGTTCTGTAACTTTTTTAAAACTCTGAAATGCATTAGTCTGTCTCAGAGTGTTATCATTCAAACAAGCCAAATAGCAAGAAATATGGATATGACAGATAAATACAGTATTCAAAATTAACCTAAGAATTACTTCAGAAATGCTGTAAAATGTTACCAGTTGCAGACATATATTTTAAGGCAATTTTTTAAAAAATTTAAAAGCAAGCTTTGAGTATCTGTTGCTCCTTCTATTTGGAGAATTAAATAACAGCCTGGCTACCAAGCACAATCAGCCTGCTACACAAATTTGGGAGGCATTGGTTTATAGGAAGTGGTTTCGTCTAGATTTTCAGATTCATTTTGCTGCAGAACATATATTTGAATGACACAAAGTGATAGAGCTGTCTATAGTTTGTGAAAGAAGGAAAGAAAATTGAATGGCGGCCTGCCATAGAAATGATTTATTACACTAGGAAAAAAGTTTCTTGGTACTTCAGGGAATACCTGAATACATCAACATACAGACTAAGGGATAATACAACAAGGAAAAGATAGAGGATTTTATATTGGATGTTTTCCCCCATCTCAGATCCAGTTTCTGACTGGGATTTAGTTTATAGCTTTTGAATCTAACAGCTGTAAAAACCTAATTTAAAAGAGCCAATATAAGAGTTAGAATAAACAAGCTAACTTATTTAGCAACTAAGTTCCATTCCAACAACCAAGTCATTAAGCAAATTGGTCACTGAGGGGAGAAAGAGGGGGTGGGGAGGTAGGCTCACTGGTTACTACTGTCTCATTCAGATAAAGTACAGCTTTATTTTGTACAGCTATGGTAACAGTAATCTCATTCCAGAATGAGTTATTATCATATACATGGTATTTGCTTGTAGAAAATTTTTTATTATTGTTTATTAATATTGCATTTGTGAATGGTTGCCAAAGAAGGTAGGTCCTAAATGAGGAGTAGGTCTATTGACAGTAAGTCAATACTGCTTTTCTTATTTGTTTTGAAACACCGCTCTCTTAACCCTAAATCTATATATTACTAGCTGAGCTAGATTAATCAAGTTGCTGTAGAGGTAGGCCCAAGCCAGACCACAATTAGCTTGGCAGTTATTCCAATTGTTTCCAATAAGAAGACTCTTGACTAGCACAAATGGGAAAAATCTTTATCTGGCCTATCAAAGATGTGAACTGAAAATGTAGAAAACATTTATGGTCTTGCTAAATCTTTGGTCAGACTTGAGCTCTTTTTCTCAAGCATACTTGGAATGACAGACTGGTAAATGTGTGCAAATCTTCTTCATGTTATTTTCTGTGTTTGAGGGCTGGATTCTAGTTTAGCAGATTTTTAATATGGTATCATGGTATAAATCCTCAAGTGTTTACAAGTGTTTCTGCTTTTGCCAATCTAACAAGCTTTCTGGGCTCTCATTTTTTTCTTCCCTTCTTCTCCTGTGCTTTGAGCTACACATTTTTCTTTCTTTTCTCTAAAGAAACCCGCCCCACCCTACAAGCTCCCAGTGGCACCGCCTTTCTGCAAACACTGGTTTTCCTTTGCAGTGTTTCCTCAAATAACCATGTAACTAGATGACATTACACATTTGCAAGATCAGTGCTGCAGAGAATGAGTATCTTACGCGCCTGTTTCATTCTATGATTTGTGTAGATATACTCATATGTAAACAGGAAGGATCCAATGCCACTTTGTAGACTTTTCAAAAATAAACCAGATTTTTTTTTTACTGGGAAGGATGAAAGATGCTAGCCAAGGTTTACTTTATCCTATCCTCTGAGAATAAAAAAAACTCAAGAACAAGACCCATGATGAAATTACTTTGTATTATCATTGATGCTCTGAATGTTGATCAATGACTGTACAGGAACAGTGGGGGGAGCATCATAGCAGAAGGCTACCCCCCATCTTTCTGTCTTCAGAGATATTTCTGTATGTCTGTAGAGAATGCTTGCTGAGAATCTTCACTCTTGATGATCATTCTCTGCAGAAGCTTCCCTCCTGTGCACTGTTCTCCCATCAGATCAAAGCATGTGTGCCCATAGTTTTAATATTTAATATACTTTTAAAACCATAGCTAATCCAACATGCATTTGGAAAATAACACAGGAGTATTTGAACATGCACTGAATTTTCTTTCTGACTGATGGTATATAAGATGATTGCAGATTATATTTTTATTAATATATGGATAACTTTTGACCCCTCTATAATAGTGTACTTATATTCTGCTGCTTATTGTCTATTTGTAGTCGAAGAATTGGCATAGAAGCATAGAAGAATTTGTAATAAATAAATAAATTCCCAAACTGCAAAAGTGAAAACCAACTTCAAATCCCTTTTCTACAGGTCTTTTTTTCAGAGTTTTTGAATGTACACAAATGCAGCCAAGAATGGCTTTTCTGTTCCTAATTTCTAGCTTCCCCAGCATGTTTGTTTACGATGTGATGTTTTCTTAATTACATGGCACATATTACTTAGCAGCATGCCAATAATGAAAATTCTCTATAGGAACTTTCTCATGGGGTTGAAGTGAAGTAGGTCACCCTGTCATATTCCACATGGAAATAATTATCATCTAAAACATGTCCAGCAGGAGCAGAAGTTCTCATTGGTTGCTGCAGAAAACAACAGACAACAACAACACTCCCATTATACATATTCTCTTTTGACACGCATCATGAGAATCACCAAGGTAGCAGATGGTCCACGCACCAATCCCTCCAGCGTTAAAACATTCTTGTACTTGTCAGGACCTTAAACTGCACTCTGTTCTATTTGATTATTTTCAAAGTCTGAGCTGGCCACAGGGGCTCAGATGAGAAAGATTTGCAAATCAGGAGGAAAAGATAAAAGCAGAAATGAAGGGGCAAACAACTGCATTTGGAAAGAAAAAACTATGGAAAAGCCATTATGTGCCATAATGGTTCTCTTTGATTGTGAGTGTGGAACATTCCTAGTTGCTCTAAGTCAGGGGTGTCTAACTGGATTTCTTTGAGGGCTGGTTCAGCATCGTAGTTCTCCATGGGCTGGCAAGAGGGGCAGTGGGGAGCAGGGGGGAGGCAGGATGGATGCCTCTTGCAGCACCTTGCCAGCCCAAACAGCAGGGCCCCATTTTCTGCCTGAACGGCCTCCTGCAGTACTTTACCAGCCTAAATGAGGCACAGGGGACCACGTGCAGCCCTCCCTCTGTGCTCATTTTTGCCCTCCATGACCTCTTGCAGCATTCTGTCAGCTGAGAATGGGCCACATGTAGCTTCCGGGGAGGAGGGGGGGGGGCGCTGCACGCAGCCCGTTTTAGCCAGCAGAGACACCACAGGCTGGTCCTTCCCAGGCCAGACCCACAGGCCCAATTTAAGCACCCCGCGGGCCAGATCCAGACCGTGGGCCTTGAGTTTGACACCCCTGCTCTAAGTAGAAGGAGATGTTTTCAGCAATAGTCAATTAATTAAGGTCTCTGTATTAAATACCGTCAGGGTTTTTTCCTTTAAAAAAACCCCCAGAAAAACTCAAGTTCAACTGTAGGTTACTAGAAGTATGCTGAGCACCAAAGGTGTTGAAAAAAGCAAAGCAGTTTACATGACTCAGAGATTAACTGCAGATACTCAGACGATGCTCAGCCCAAATCCATTTCCAAATAACTTCATTCAGTTCCAGATTGAGGATTATCAGCCCAAACAATACTTCCTTTAACCTCCTCTAATATTCTTTCTGATGGTCATCTATCCCATGCAATTTTGAATAACATTGAAGATGTTTTGAACATCTTATATTCCCCTCCCCGTTTTTCTATTTCCCCTCCCTCATATTTCTTTATCCCAGTCCCTGCTATATTTTGAAAGTGCAGCACTGACACTCCAGTTGCTACAATGGAAGGGAACTGAAGAAAGGGCACAAAATGACATGTTTTATTGCTCTAATTACTATATGCTTCTGTCAGGGGTGATGACTCAGACAAAGCAGTGTGGTTTGATTGGATATGGATTCACACTCAAAGAAAAGCCATTCCGAGCAAGATTAAAATTCATGCAATAATGAGAAGCTTTGTGTTAGCTTCTTTACAATACTATTAGACACTGGATAGCATGGCTTCTAAAACACTTTCTTCTCAATCTTCTTTCCTCATGCAAATGACAAGCCTTTGTGTTCCAGCAATTCTAAATCCTTTATTTTTAGCCCTGTAGTTCTGTGTATTGTGGGTATGTATATTTTTTGCCCCTTTGTCCTCAAAAACCTTGACAGTGTAAGTGATAAAAATAATAAGCTTGGAGAAAAAAAAACACAATTTCAGGAAAAAAAGAATGTTTAAGCTTATTGGATTCGTACCGTTATTGCTTTTTTAAAGCTACGCATAGATTAAGCCCCATACTTAGTTGAATGATAGCTACCCATAGACTTGGGGCTTATCTGTGCAATCAGCATAGCATGGACTAATGGTTTTATAGGGGAGAAAATTCCTCCCCTGTCTGCCCCCAAGAAGACAATCTTAGTGCATCTTTTCCTACTACAGATAAACATGTTTTTTGTCCTAACTTGGCACAGGGAATGCTGCTCATCACTTCATTTCATTGTAGCCCCTGGTCCTATGCAGCACTAGAACTATTTGAGTAAAATTCATGAGCGGCAAAGTAATGCAAAATAAGTTTGGGAACAGAGGCTTAAATGACTGGAAATATGTATTTATATTTGACAGGTTTAACAATGGAAAGGTGGACTTTCCACCATTCTTTTTTTAAAAAAAACCAGTAAAATTGACAAGGGTTCTGCCAGTTTCCCCTTCTAGTCCAAATGACAAGAAAGATTTTTGACCTACCAATGGACATGCTGCTGGGGTGGTGGTGGGGTCAGCAAAGAAGGAGCCAGGTAGTCAATAGAAACCAGCAGTATTGGATCAAATATTCTACCAAGGACTTCAAAGGACAAGAAAGATACTGGCACAGCTCTTGGAGTGACAGGAGAGCCACATCAAAGGGGCAATCCACCCATCAGAGGTTGTGTTGAATGTAGTGTTGAAAGAAATATCCTTCTGGGTTCAGTTCCAAGTGGGGAAAAAGGCACTGGAAATATGGAGGCTGCTTGGAAAGTTTAATGGTGTACAGGGCCACATGGCCTGGAGCTCCAGAGAAGTCTGATCAGATACTTCAAGGTGAAGAAAGGAAAAGGAAAAAAGGACTGAGATACTGAGAGTGCTGGGTTTTATACCCTCTGTTGGGATTTGAATTGGAGCTTGTATTCTAATTGGTTGTCAGAGTCCCAGGGGCAACTCTGTAGGCTGTCCTGAGTTCCAGGCTTAGTCTAGCCTTGCTGGGTGATTATGCCCTTAAAAGGGCTATTTGGCAATTTCTATAGCTTTACTTGGAGTTCCTTCTTATGTAAAGTATTCTGGCCCAGGCCTTAATGGCCCACCCATTAACAAAGGTGGGGGTGAGATTCTGCTTCTGGGGTGAGTTTCTGCTTCTTGAGTGAGTTTCTGTTTCTTGAGTTTCTACTCTTTTTAGGAGAAATATTCTGCCTTTTTAATATTTCCTAGGCTATTTCAATTTTTCTAGGAGAGGGGTGGGTGCTAACTTCCTACAGTAGTCTGGAGACAACATTCGGCTATCATCATAGTCAAAGTAAGCATATTTCTTAGGCTATCATCACTTCCAGCCCCTTTAGACATGAGAGAAAAGGAGTTTAAGGGTAGAAGTATCTCCTTATATGGTGAACAGCTTTGTAAGCTAGAAAAGAATGAGGCAAATGGGAAAATAATTCTTAAAGGCCCAATTTCCTTCCCTTCTCTTGCAATGATTATTGGTCTTCTATTCCTCACTAATGAATAATTACCACTCAAGAGTCCTTTCTGTTTTCTAGAGATAGACTGAAGGGGAAAGTTTGAGATGGAAAAACTTTAACAATTCTCCTTGGGAAGACAAGTTGGAGAGTCAAATTGACAGACTGGAGTAATTGGATTAGCAGCAGCCTATCATAAATATCCCCACCTCTTGATCCGAAGAAGATGCTAGTTGTTGTTAGCATATACACACACATACAAGCCAAATTTGATGCCATTGAAATGGCTGTATTGCAGTTAATATAATGTTAAAATCTTTGTATCTCTCCCATGATCTTCAAGGAAGAGAAAAAAAAAGTCCCTGAAGTTGCACTTTGCTTTTCAAGGGAAACTACCCTCCCCTCTCTTTGTAGTATGGCAGCTGCTTATATTTCCCTGCAGCTCCTGCTTACACAACAAAACCTGCATTGTTAATTGCAGCCGTGTGACTTAGGGGCCATAGAAATGGAGCCATGGATGGGGAGCCTCAAGCTGTAGTAAACATTGCTATTATAAAGAATGCTGTGCCAAACAATAATTCTATTACAGCAGTTCCTATTTGTGTGTGTGTGGGGGGGAAAAATGATCTCTAAGCTGAACTACTGTAGAAAGAGGAGAGTACAAATCCTGTTTGGAATTCAAGAAGGAGGGAAGGAGAGAAGACCTCATTTTTCCAGTAGCCAATGTTCTTATTTTAAAGTCTTCACACAAGCTCAGAACAGCAAGAGGGCTTCCTGTCCCCATTCCCCCCCCCACATTTCTTATAATAATTATTTCATTTTGCAAAGGTCAGATACCCAACAAGGTGATCTGGTCATATCATGACTAAAAAAAGAAAAGAAAGAAGATGAGTCTTCCTGCTGATCCAATTACATGCAGGAACTTTTTCAAAGTAAAAATGATATACCCACTGGAGAGAGAGAGAGACCTTGTTTTTTTCCCCTTCTTTACTTAAAAAAAAAGACCTTCCCAACATTTGAAGCAGCAGGAGAGTTCACTATCTTCATATTTTTTATTGCCTCTAAGCAATATTATTATTGCTGTCTCTTATCAGACTGTTCCCTTGGCTGCATCTCTCGACTGCATATAATGGTCAGGTAAAGATACAACCCGGCAGGACTAGACTCAGACTGTTGGACTCAAAAGCCTAAATGAGCTCCAAAGACAATTGTCAGCCTTGCAGGGTAGGAATCACAACCAAATAAGTTAGTTCTATGTTTTTGTAAAACTGCTTTGACAGAATCCGGCAAGTCTGAAAGTACTTCTTTCCTCTGTTTTCTTTACAACCCAAGAAACTGGGAAGAGTTCCTTTTGAACGTCTTATACTACCAACTCTTCAGCTGTGGGTTATACTGACTCTTATCAGACTGTTCTCTGGGCCTAGTCTCCCAAGGACTCTTTCCCATATACCAACCCAACAATTCAGAGGGTAATTAATTCCAAATTGCCCTGATTTCAGAGGGAGTCTTCAGAACCTGCACCCTTTATTCTTCCTCGCCTCAGATTGTATTCTTGATATCATCTGAGAATTGAGATCCTCCTCTTAAATTATTTCTGCATTTCCAGGCCACATAGAAATCTCAAATTCTGAAAAAATCAGAGCCTTTGCAAGTTCAGATCAGAATACACAGAGCTGGAGTTAAGAGACTCTGGTTTCTCCATCTCTTTTTAATACCTCAGTTAAGCACTGACATATTTATGAACCACGCTCCTTACAGCAGTGTTTCTCAACCTTGGCAATTTTAAAATGTCTGGATTTCAACTTCCAGAATTCCCCAGTCAGCATGAATTCTGGGAGTTGAAGTCCAGACATCTTAAAACTGCCAAAATTAAGAAACACTGCCTTAGACTACAGATTAATTCAACCTGTAGTTCTAAGATCTGAACAGTTTAGTTGGATTTTTTAAAAAATATTATTCAGTATGAATACCAATAAATAGCTGACTTTCTCCAGAAATTTAGTCAGACCAGAGCAATCACACAATCTTTAGCAGAAGAGGATGGAAACCCAAATTATGCTACTTTGAGTATGCATAAGTTTATTTATTTATTTTTGCCACTTAAAATAATTAAGTTGACTATCCAGCCTCTAAAAAGGTGTTATGAGCTCTTCTTACACAGTTTGATTATATTTCATGCCACAAATCATTTGGGCTAAGGCTGTTTATATTATTTAAAATAAAACTGAACAAAATCCTAACCAATTTAAATAGTATTTGTTTTGTTTTGACCTAAAACAGATCATATGCTGGAAAGCAGATTCTTCTAGAGCAGATTTTAAAGTAGTAATGCTGCTCTGATCCTCTTTCATGGAATGATAAAGCTCAGTGGAAGACTTCACTTTGTCATCACAAAAAAATCTGGTTATTTGAAAGCTACCTTTAGGAACTTTGATGAGAATTTTTGTTCTTGTCACGAAAGAATACTTGAAATGCTTCTGAAAACAAGCCACAATTTTATGGAGTACATTTGGAAAAATCTAACAGTAGGTGATGATATTGGAGAAACGAGTGCATATTTCAAAAGGCCTACTCAACACTAAACTTTTTTTTAACTTGGGGTTCAGGTTTAGTCAACAGTCAACAACAAAATACAGAAATATACTTGCTGTGGCTTTGTTGGGCCTTTGTTTTTTGTTTTTTTAAATTTGTACAAATACACCTCAAGACACCACCACCACACTTTCAAAAAATATAGTACCTTAAGAGCCATAGAAAATTAATCAATATAATAAATGCAATATAAGCACCCCTTGCTTATTACAATAGTGTAACTTGTGGCAAGTTGATGACTTACTAGTTCCATAGTTGGCTGATCAATTTTTATTGTTTTCTTCCTTTCATATTGTTATCATGATGGTTCTAGTCAGGTCATTGCAGTCAGCATTTTAGCAATATGCTAGTTGACTGCCTTTAACCTGTGTGGCTGAGTGATTTTATTCCTTTGACTTTAATATTTTTATGGTGTACAAAGCTTTAAGTTTGTCTCTGAAGGTGAGCTAGTCTACAACTGGGCATTATTATTATTTTTAAAGAAAAATATATAAATTTTATGCTCCTCTTTCCTGACAACAGATTTTATGAGTTTCTCCAGCACTGAAAATAAATATTTTAAATGACTTAGCAGGCAGCTGCCTGCTGAAGTTCGGAACAAGCTCTAGAAGCAAAAATAATGAAGCTTAGCTTATAGACTGCAACTGAAGGGTTGAAAATTTCTAAAGGACAAAGAAAACAACTGGCTAAAAATTACAGTCTGATATGAAAATCAATATTTAGCTTTCCATTCTCAGATCACTGATTTTTTGACTTCAAAATGACAATCAGATTAATAAAAACAGATTAAGCTTACCAAGAAATGAACTTTGAAATGAAATATTTATAATCAAGGACATTCCTGATCCACATGGGGATGAGCTTCATTGCATCATAAAATAAACTTTTAGCACCTGAAACATTGGTTTCCAGAACTTCCTTTAAGGCTCAGTTAACCCTCAGTGTCAAATAAATTTGCAAGGTTTTGTTGTCCAGTCAGCGGTAAATACATTTAGTACATTTATATATCAATATTGGCAGAATTTAGACACTTTTTCCCAATTTTGCCTGGTTGCAGTAGCATCCTGGGACTATCTGGAGAACATGGTTTGAGAAAGATTAATCTAGGTTTAGGAGCTCAAGAATACCTAAAAGTTTTGAGTTGCTTATACAATGTTATAAGTATACTTGATTGATTAAATCAGTTACCTTGTCCCACCCATACATGTTGTAATTCTTGCAGACTCATTTAAATCAATGCTTCTAGAAATTTCAGTAAAGCAAGCAATACAAAAACCATTCCTATATAATCCATTTTTTTGTTTGACCGAAAGAAAAAAAACACAATATGACTTCAGGTATATGTCTTCAAGTATCCCTCAAAGCTTGAAACTAAGCTTTTGCCAAGTAGATGCTATTAACTGGTGAAGAGGGGTTGAAAACATTATATTTACAAATTAATTATTATCACCTCAAGGAACGTTAGTCTACTCTCTATGGCTTTGGATGTGGCTCCATAAGCAAAGTTCTACCAGGTAACAGTCAGCATCTGCTTTTTCATTGAAAACCTTCTCTAGCATCTCAAGCTTTCACCATATTCAGACAATCATACTTTACTTTCCTAAATTAAGATTTTCATGAGCTATAGACAGTTGCTTGAACTTTTCTCTCTGGATGAGTGAACTGGTAGCATCAAGGAGCTGTACTTAACCATCGAATTGGAAAATCTTGTTTACATTTAATTGGAAAAACTTGTTTAATAGCTTTTTTAGCATTCAAATGCAGCTAGCTATAATTATGACACTATATTTGGCTTGTTTGGCTCCATTAGCTATAGTTTGCTACATTGGACGGAAGAGGAAGTTGAGATAAATTCTTACTTCTTGATTCTTTTTTCTAGTCAAGAAAATATAGTTAGTCTTCAACTTATAACCATTCATTCAGTGAGTGTTCAAAATTATGCTGGTGCTGAAAAAATGGAATCAAGACCCTGTGCCTGAAGTTACAATTGTTGCAGTAGCTCCGCAATAACATGATCAAAATTGGGGGCTTGGCAGTCCAGCTGCACTAACGACTGCAGGGACATTGCATTTTTCCAAACACTATTTCCTCCTCCCCACCATTGTATGCCCTTTTGGTCACCCTGCACAGTGGCATTCATCAGCAGCAGCAGTGCTGAAGTTGGGGCTGGGCTTGAAGTTGAGTCACTTGCCACCACTCTTAGATCTCAATCTCAATCAGAATAGAGTGGGAAGGGACCTTGGAGGTCTTCTAGTCCAGTCCCCTGCTCAAGCAGGGAACCCTACACCATTTCAGATAAATAACTGTCCAGTCTCTTCCTAAAAATCTCCAGTGATGAAGCACCCACAAGCTTCTGAAGGCAAGCTGTTCCACTGGTTAATGGTTCTCACTAACTATTAAGAAGTTTCTCCTTAATTCCAGGTTGCTTCTCTCCTTGATTAGATTTCTGCTTCCTTCTCAGGATGCTTCTGTTACTGTTTAGGAAGGGGTCAAGCTATTTTCTAAAGTGCCTATAGGCCAGACAAGGAATAATGGATAGAAACTGAACAAGGAGAGATTTAACCTGGAAATGAGGAGAAACTTTCTGACAGTGGGAACAATCAACCAATGGAACAGCTTGTCCACGGAAGTTGTGGGAGCGCCATAACTTGAGACCTTCAAGAAGATTGGACTGCCATTTGTCAGAAATGGTGTAGGGTCTCCCACTTGGGCAGGGGGTTGGACTAGATGACCTAGAAGGTCCCTTCCAACTCTGATTATCTGTTATCTGTTACTCACACCATGCCTCACCATGCTAGCTCCATTTTGCAAAGCCCCAAATCCTGCCACTACCTTGCACAAAGCAGGATCTGCTGTGCCCTATTTCCCTTTGCCGTTTTTTCTCCAGCTGATGACAAGTGTGCCCAGCTTATGTGAGGCAGCTGCTGGCTGTGCCAGGCCTTCTTATCAAGGCCACTTCACACCATCCTTCAAGCCAATGTCCCATTCTTGAAATCCTTTGGAAGCTTTATTCCTCAAATCATGCAATAAATTCCACTGCCTTTTACCAAAGATAGTTTTGTGGTAGTTGATCACCACAATTTGAAAACGAAACTTTTCTTGTCTTGGTGTTTTCCCCCATTCTTCCATCTTTAAGTTGCTATGGAAATTGCTACATATATGTCACATCAAAGTAAGAATCTTCATAATTATGTGGAGAAATGGTTGTCTAATTTCGGCAGCAAGCCATTATTTGGAAGATTTTATTCAGTATTTCATATTGTGGTGTTAAGAACTAATTACTTGTTTATCTTCTATGAAATTATGACAATTTCAAATAGTTAAGTGTTTGTCCTGTAATTACTTAAATTTTAAATACTGTATTTTGAATGGTATAACATAGCTGAGTAGATTATTCTTTATTGTTGGATGTATCATTAAAAGAAGAGCTGCCATGATTGAAGGATCTGCTGAAAGTGAAAATAAAAAATCTATGCTCCTTCTGAAAGATCTAGGCCAGTGGTGGCTAACCAATTTGGGCTCCTGTGCCGAAAATTGCACTCGTGCTCATGCGCACTTGCTCTCATGCCAGCACCCAGAAGGTAATGTGTGTGGGGGCCCATCCCCCCTGCCGCCCCCTTACCAAAAATGGACCCGTTTTGTCACTTCCGGAAATACTGGAAGTGATGAAACAGGCCTGTTTTTCGGCCTCCAAAAGCTGCAGAGGCTTCCCTTGAGCCTCGGGGTGGCTGAAAAAGGCCTCAAATGGGCCAAAAACCAGCTGGGAGGTGCGCGCATGTGCAGTGCAAGTAAGTTTGGCTGGGGTTCATGTGCCAGCACAAATGGCTCTGCGTACCATCTGTGGCACACGTGCCATAGGTTCACCATTATAGATCTAGGCAAAGTTAATTTCAATTAGTTTTTTTAGAATAATATTGTATAGTTACTATGCTTTAACAATTCTATGACTGATATACTGTTTCTGTTCAGGTTTTAATGCATCTGTCTTCTTTAATCGTGATTGCATTGTATTATCAGCCTTGAAGTCCCAGGTTGCTTTGCATAGCATGTTAAATGATGAGATCTGATTTTAATTTGCTGCATTATGTGATTTTAAGCTTTTTGGCTTAATTTATTTTCTGACCTTGATTAATTATGGCCAATTAAATAAATTGTGATTGTACACTGCAGAGCTCTGTTGGAAAATCCATCAACATTATTTATTAGTGCTAGATTATTTTGTTGTCTGTATAAGGAAAGGATAAGAAAAGAGGTCCTAAGTAAAAGCTCTACTTGTATTTTATGAATCTAATCTATTTAAAATGAACATTTTCATTTCATTGAATTACTCATACAAGATAAATATTACAGTTTTTAAGGTGAAAAGAAAAAAAATATGCAAGTAGATGGATAAAAGAATATAGAAAAATAGATAGTAAAGATGATAATAGCAATTATAATAATTAAAAAAGCAGTTTAAGAAATAAAATAGTCAACATGTCTTGGATAACCAACAAATCTAAACTATCATTTGTTTAATATATAATTTTAAAAACTAAGCACAATCAAATATTCCATATGCAATTATTACTCAAAATATGTCATTGTTGCTTTTTAAAAACTTTTGGTTAATAGAGTTAAGATCAATGAGCAAAAAATACAAAATATGAATAATGAACAATACATTAAGAAAATACTATAAATAATATATATATAGATTATATTGTATGGGTTAGAGGGTCGTAAAAAAGGAGTTTTTATTGTATGTCAAATCTAGGCTCTAGACCCCAAACTTAGATGTGGCACAATTCCATATATAAAATTATAATCTAAAATGGTTTCAGAAAGCTTTAATTGTACATCAGATTGATTTTTTTAATATGCAGTTTTTCTATAGAGAATTATTTCATAGAGAGGATTAAAGGTCTTTCCAATGAAAAGCAAATACAATCTTTGCAGCTATTAATACATATACAATGCCAGTTCAACTTATTTTGAGGAAATATATGGCTTAATAAAATATAATAAAAATATATCAGAGTGGAATGATTTTACCATTTTTTCCAAAAAAATTATTGCATTCCACACTGGAAAATTTCCCAATGTTGTTGGGTTTTGCAATATTACCACTGTGTATGGAAGAAGGATCCAATCTCTTCATTGCACCAGCATTTCAGGGAAAAAGAGATTCTAATTTTAGCAATTTTGAACTGAATTAATGTACCAACAACAAAACATCTTGCATCAATAATCTTTAAGGATAATATTTGAAGTAAATTCTTTTGTTCCATTGGATTTGTCACTATTCCATCTCTGTAACTGTATTCAGATTTGCATTCATTTATTCATATGATATTTTGATTGTTCAGATTGGGTGTATTTTATTAACTGATTGTAAATTCTGCTTAACAAATATTTAGAATAATGAAATTTTAAAATTATTTCAAGATTCACAATATTTTTAGCATCTATAGTCATCATAAAAATAGGCATTTAATAACATGACAAGACAAGAAAAATCTAGACTTATCCTTTTTCTATAACAATAGAATAACAAATAACAATATTTGTTGATTCAATAATATTGAATAAATTACAATACTACATAGTCTCCTAAAATTTTGGGATTTTTTTTTTTTATTTGGATCCAGATAAGTTTGTCCAGATTTTCTGGACAGTCTACAATCTTCCATTGATATGAAGAAACCATAAGAAAGTATGATCCATTCCAAAATTCAAGTTAAACAGTTTGCGTGACAATACATTGTGAGATTTGGAGCTGATAAATAAAGTGGCCAAACAAGAAAAATAATTAATTAAATTTTAAAATATAATATAAAAACCACAATAATAAAATATCTGTTTGTAATAAAGAGAATTTACAGATTCCCCCCTTCCTAAACCTATAAACCTACAGTATTTCATTAATAAAAAATACAAAAATCAGCTGAAAAACTAGTAACTTTAATTAAGTTACTCATAATTTATAGATTCTCAAAATTTATAGCAGAAAAAGGAATAAATGATCTAGAAGGATGTTTTCAATATTGGTCCTTGTATTGCACTTAGTAATCATTATGTTCCTACTGAAGATAACAATCTGTTATGAATGTTTATGGATTGATATTTTTTAAAAAATATGCTGTGAGTCAGTTAATGATGGCTGGAGATTTTAATTATGTTCATTATATGAACATAGTATAAACACGGTGAGATCATCCATGGCTTTGGGGTAGAGTTTCATCAGTACGCTGATGATACTCAGCTGTACATTTCTACCCCAGGCCACCCCAACGAAGCCGTTGAAGTGATGACCCGATGCCTGGAGGCTGTGCGGTGTTGGATGGGGCGGAACAGGTTTCAGCTCAACCCAGCTAAGACCGAATGGCTGTGCTTTCTGGCACCCCGATACAGCCAGCTAGTTCCATCGCTAACTGTGGGGGGGGGGGGGGGGGGAATTCTTGCCTCCACAGACAGAGCGCGCAATCTGGGTGTCCTCCTGGACGTACAGCTGTCGTTAGAAGAACATATCGCGGCCATCACCAGGGGGGCTTTTTATTAGGTCCATAGGATCTACCAGTTGTGGCCCTTTCTGGATCGGGATGTACTTCGCACAGTCACATCCGCCCTCGTTATCTCCCGCCTAGACTATGCCAATGCTCTCTACATGAAGAGCACCAGAGGGCTCCAACTGGTGCAGAATGTGGCCGCGCAGGTGGTTTTGGGGGCTTCTCGGAGTTCTCATGTTACACCACTCTTGCGCGAGCTGCATTGGGTCCCGGTGATCTTTCGAGTGCGTTTCAAGGTGTTAGTTACCATCTTTAAAGCGCTCCATGGCTTGGGACCTCGGTATTTACGGGACCGCCTACTGCCACCATCAATCTCCCGTCGGCCGGTGCGCTCACATAGAATGGGTCTCCTCGGGGTGCTGCCGGCTGGACAGCTGGTGACCCCGAGGGTGCGGGCCTTCTCTCTGGGGGCACCCTCCCTCTGGAACGAATTACCCCTGGAGATGAGGATCATCCCTGACCTTCAGTGCGTGTTGAAAACTTATTTATTTCATCAAGCCGGTCTGGCCTAGGGTTTTATGGGGTTTTAAATTCAGTTTTATTTGGTTTTAGTCCTTATTTTTAAACCTTTGTCTCGTTTTTATTATTCAACCACCTAATTTAATCTTTTAATTGTTTTTAATTATTACATTATTATTGTATTTTTTAATGACTGTACACCGCCCGAGTCCCGCAGGGAGAGGGGCGGTATATAAATCTTGTAAATAAATAAACAAATAAATAGATAGATAGATAGATAGATAGATAGATAGATAGATAGATAGATAGATAGATAGATAAATAAAAAAAATACTGAATTAATTTTAATTTTTCTTTCCAGAAAGCATATGTGTTGGAATTAATATAGCAACTACATGGCAATTATTTTTTCCTCCAGTTTTATTTCAGATTTTTTCCCAGGTTGATAATATTTTAGTATTTCAATCTTCAGTTGAACAAACAGAAAAAGAATGTAATATTGGTCCAGTTGCAATATTGTTCAATGTTTCAATAATGTTGTTCTATTTTTTTCTATTGCGGCAATTAAATGCATCATTTTGTTTTTAGAAAAGAAGAAATAATATTTGGGGGCATTTTTGGAGTATCAAACTGACAGTCTGTGAATATGACAATGATTTCAGATGCACTTAAATCATATTCATGTTTTTATAATTGCATATTCTTCAGGGATGAAAAATCACAAATATAAATAAATCAAATGGAAAATAACGTTTAACCACTTTTGAATACAATATTTAGCTTGATACTTGAAGCCCTGATTTGTCTTCAAGGATATTTCAAGCATAAAATCTGCTGGAGTTGTAAACAACTTTTACATCTTGCAGATAATAAGGCATTCCATTCCACCCCACCTCCCATCTACCAAGATTTAAAGATATAGTACAATATATGGTAAAATATCAAGCTAGTCTATTAAGTACAGGAAGCTTCATACTTCCCATGGGTTCTAATGTATCTATGGAAATTTGTACAAAATTACGGTTTTACCTAATGTTTGAATTCTCTTAAATGTCAAGAAATACATCTTCTGAGAAAACATTCAAGAAACAGGAGGATGATGATTGAAGCAGCATATCCAAATCCTAAACCTTTTGTATGCTGTCAACATTACATGTACAAAATCTTTGATCATGCTGTTCCAAGGACCATTCTGCTGGTTTTGACCCCGGTCCCTCGCCCCCAATCTTGATTTAGGAAAAATCTCTACAAGATGAAGCTCCTGTTGTCGATGCAGGTGCTTGAATGTAGTTCCATCTTTGACCATTAGTGGGCTTCTCTCCTCTGGAAGAAGGTCGGCAGTCTGGAGATTTTAATGGACTTGCAAAGCCTCAGTAATCCTCATATCAGATGCCTTGTGCCTGATTGCACCAGTTGAGCAGAATGACCATGGAGGGAGATTTCCAGCAATTGGAGGAGTAATAAAAGTTGCTAATTGGAACTGGGCTATACCCCCCACCCCGTTGTTATCTCTTGTTTTATTATTTATTTATTAAATCAATATGTCATCTGATTCCTACCAACTCTGGGTGGCTTACAACTGATTTAAGAGATAAAAACAAGACAATAAAAATATATCCTTCAACCATTAAGAAATATATGAAGAATAAAATTTTGAGGTACAGAAAAAAGGCTGTTTTCTACTTATTAAACATTAATCTGTTTGCCTTTACATTCAATTAACACGGGGTTGCAGGTAGTTCCCAAATATCCTCACACTGTTCTGTCCTGGCAAATAGCTCCATAATAGTAATTTTAATAAAATTATGATTGAGTGAATCCCATCTATTAGTGTTCTCCTTTTGATGACTTCTTCTGAGCAAGGGGATGGTTTTTCAGATGCAAGCTCTTTCGAAAGGTGGCTTAAATAAGGATCTTCACTCAAGTAGGCCCGTTTTTATATTCATTATCTGCTGGAAAGCAATCATCATCCCTTGCATTAAATGCAGTGTATGGCTCTTTTTGGACACAATTTTTATTGTGCTTTACTGTTAAGCCTTTGTTATATGGGAATGGTTTCATTTGCTGTCATTTATTATGCTAGATATGTTTAAAAAGTTGCTGGTTATTGATTTTCTACAGTAAGTGCTCCCCAAACCAGGCTGCTTCCAACACCAGCATTGATCAAATATCAATTATTTTTTACCCTGAGCCTACAGAACGTCTTAAATTGCTTCTGGATTTATCTGCTACCCGCGAAAGGCTTTGACCCCAATTTTTCTGTGAGGGTCTTTTATCTTGGGCCATCAGACCTATTTTGCTATTTTCAAACTGTGCTGCAAACTCCCTTACCCTTTCCAGCACTTGCTTTATTTTCTGGGAAGTCTTATTTTAATGCTTCATGTCCACATTGGGTCTTAATGAGACAATTAAATAAATACCACTTTAGAAACATTAACATTAACTTTAACATCAATATAAATCAAGAAATTTGGATCTATTTGGTGGGGGGGATAAGTTTTTGCTAGAGTAGCTGTGTTGCTCAAAATACAATATACATTTTAATTAGGTGAGCTGAGCTGTTAGTGGAAATAGTTATAACACTTGCTTAACTTTTATCATAGTGTTTTTGAAGCAATTATTTATCATATTTATCATGCCGTTTTCTTTCATCCTTTAAAATCTTTTATATAGCATCCCTGGAAAAGATTTCTGCTGGAGCTGAGTCATACTGAGCTGAGCCAGATTTTATTTCTGTTTTGGCAAATATTAATCAACTGTATCAAAACTAGCTTATTTTTGAAGTTTGCATCATCATCATCATCATCATCATCATCATCATCATCATCATCATCATCTTCTTTTAATCCCTTGCAGGGTGGAGTCTGGGTAACTGAATGGAGCTAGCAGAGTGTTTATTGGCCGGATGCCCTTCCTATTGCCAATCCAGAGTTTTGTTCAGCAGGTATATTTTCATTGTGCTCAGAGAGAGAAATATCTGCCTCTACCTAGGATTAACTCACAGCCTCCTGATTGTGTTGCCCTCACTTTAAATATAACAGGAATCATCTACCCAGTATTTAGTGTTTTCATGATTGTTTTGTGATTTTTATTTTATTTATTTACTTATTTGATTTGTCAGTCGCTTATAAGATAATAGGTATAAGTATAAACATAGTTATGAATACGTGAAACGGATACATATAAGAAAAATAAAAAGAAACAATAGGACAGGGACAGTAGGCATGTTGGTGCACTTATGCATGCCCCCTACAGACCTCTTAGGAAAGGGGTGAGGTCAATAGTAGATAGTCTAAGGTTAAAGTTTTTGGGGTTTGGGGAAGAAACCACAGAGTCAGGCAGAGTATTCCAGATATTGACCATTCTGTTGCTGAAGTCATATTTCCTGCAATTAAGTTTGGTGTGGTTAACTTTGAGTTTGTATCTATTGTGTACTCTTGTATTGTTATGGTTGAAGCTGAAGTATTCATTTGCAGGTAGGACATTGCAATGTATGATTTTATATACTATATTTAGATTGGACCGAAGGCGGCATAGTTTTAGGTCTAGAATTTCAAGTCTGGTGGCATAAGATATTCTGCAATGAGTAGAGGAGTGGAGAACTCTTCTTGTGAAATATTTCTGGACTTTCTCAACTGCTAATATCATATACGTAATGTGGGTTCCAGACTGATGAGCTGTATTTAAGTATTGGTCTAGAAAATGTTTTGTATGTTTTAGTTAGTAGTGTGATATTACCAGAGAAAAAGCTACGTAGGATTAGGTTAACAACTCTTAATACCTTTTTGGCTATGTAGTTACAGTCGCCTCTAGCACTTAGATTTGGATAAAATTTCCAACTGCATGAAGTGGAGAATGGAGAATAATTCCAGATTTTAGTGAGGAAAGGAAGCACAAAGTATATGATTCCCAGAGGATTCTTTTAATCAAGAAGTTATATTTCAATTTCTTGGTGTTGTAGAGATTGTGGCAGCTTGAGATAACGTTTTCTGTGGTTTTAAAATATGGTTTTTGTTTTTTATTTTACCAGTGCATGTGAATGATACTGGACACATTGAACTGCCAAGAGGCCCCGATAGTATGAAAAGGTTGGTACTGTTTTATAACATCTAGATAAAATAGGTAAGCAAAGAAAATATAGATATTGTTTATATTAGCAAATTAAATCCATCTGAGTACATTCTTCTGAAAAATGGTTTCTATACTAAGCTTTGTGAGTGACAATAACTGCAACCATTTAAAGTAAATTGACCATTAAAGCATCATTCTGACTTTTGACAAATCGCATCAAAACATTTTATTCTTTGAGGGAATACAAACTTGACTACTATTGTGTTTTTCTGCCTCACTTACAAGCTGAGTGAACCTGAGGTCTAAAATGCTTTTAGGTACTGTGCAGTGTAAGGGAAGCCAATAGAGTTTGAATGAGGTCAAGTTCTGTTGCAGTCAGGACAAAGTTGTTTACTCTCACTAATGATAACAAATCCAAGCAGCTCTTTCAACTCCTCCAATAGCTTGTTTTAGGAACTTTTACTAAAAAGATGTTTTAAATTGTTTTAAAAGCTGCAACTATATTATTGATTTATTGTAAATAGTATCTTTTTGTACGAAATGGTGAACTATATGTTTTAAAAGGCTTTCCTTCCTTCCTTCCTTCCTTCCTTCCTTCCTTCCTTCCTTCCTTCCTTTCTTCTTTCTGCCTTTTTCTCATCTTCTCATCCTTCCTACTACTACATGAGCCTCTGTGGCACAGTTGTTAGCGTGCAGTAGTGCAAGCTACTTCTGCAGCCAGCTGCCTACAATTTGGCAGTTCAAATCCCACCAGGCTCAAGGTTGACTCATCCTTCCATCCTTCTGAGGTGGGTAAAATGAAGACCCAAATTATTGGGGGCAATATGCTGACTCTGTAAATCTCTTAGAGAGGGCTATAAAGTGCTATAAAGCGGTATATAAGTCTAAGTGCTATTGCTACTTTCTCCTATTGATATCTATGATTTATCACATTGTATCTTATTATTAATTTATAATTATGATCTAAGATATATGACCCATCACTTTGTTGTTGTATGTACATTGAGAGCTCATACACCTGAGACAAATTCTTTGTATGTCCAACCACACTTGGCCAATAAAGAATTTTGTTCTGTTTTGTTCTGTTCTGCTCTGTTCCTTTCATCCATACCAGAACCTCTTTTTCTGGTACTTTTTCTTCTTTATCTTCATTGGTTTCTTTCTCTCATTGTTTAGGAGCATTATTGAAGATTTGCAACACATAAATTTATTGCTATTGTTTTAATTAATAGGACTCTGGATGGAAGTCAGGGATTGAAAAATATTCTAATTATTCTAATTATAGTACAGGCAAGGTAAGAGAACACTCTGAGATGAGTATCTGGCAAATAATGCGAGATAAATAATGGATTTGTGTTTTCAAAGCAGGAGTGTGATTTCCTAGATGCCACTTGCTCAGGTTTGGTGGACCAGTCACAGTTTGAGTGTGTATTAAAAAACTGCCAAGAAAATTATGGTTTTCTGGCTCTTTCCACTCAGCCTGGAAATATGGTCCAATTTTGTCCTCATTCCCCCAGGATAATGTAGCAACAACAGAAACAGCACAGTGCAGTGCATGTCAATGAATTCATGGTTGCTGAGGTTTAAGCCTCTCCATCCTACCCTGAAATATATGTGTGTACATATGAATGGTAAGTGATATCATTGAAGATTGTTATACCTGAAGCAATCTTACAGATACTTCCATTTATCCAGTGATTCTGCTGGATAATATATTGATGTCCAGTGATACGATTGTTGCTATAAATCCACATGCAACCCAATCATTTCTTTACCTTCCTGCTGCATCTCACTCATTGTTTAAATGTGCTTCTTGATTTGATTTGGAAAGACTGATCCCATAGTGTGAAAAGAATGTTTTAACCCTGAACAATTATGTCTTATTTTCTTCCCCCTTTTTAGTTTCTTAGTTGCAGTGGTGGTATTCAAATTTTTTTTTACTACCGTTTCTGTTGGCATGGCTTGGTAGGCGTGGCAGGGGAAGGATACTGTAAAATCTCCAATCAGAGGTGTATTTGCCGGTTCTCCAAACTACTCAAAATTTCCGCTACCGGTTCTCCAGAACTGATCAGAACCTGCTGAATATCACCTCTGGAGTGTTGGTGTGCATACTATAACAAGTGCAAAAGTTAGATATAGGGTAGGGTAGGGTAGGATAGGATAAACCAGGAAAGGGTACAATAAACTAAGCTAAGCTTACTTAGCATCCTGGCCATTACACAAACTATGGTTTCATTTCTGATGCTGATGAATTGGCAGTTAGGCAGTCTTGGGTGCTATACATGATTTGTGTCTGGGATTCAAATGCAAGCTGTAACCAATCTTTAATGCAAATACAATTTACTTATGTATTCAATTTATGTAGCTATCTATCTCAAATATATGATTCTGGGCATCTCACAATTAAAAACAACAACATGGAAGCAAAACAAAACAACACTTTAAGTACAATAAAAACCACATAAAACCACATAAAAACACTGCATGTACCATCATTGTTTATGTGTTTCCAAATAAGCTGGACTAAAAAAGGTGCGGTCAGCCATCGTGCTGTCTCATCAACCAAATTTAATAGCTATTCCCTGAAATGCTTGCTCACCAAGACAAGCGGAGAAGTAAGTAACAATATTGCATTTTGATGCAATTCGAACTCTGGTTGGTACTTTCTTGTTACATGATAATAAGAAAAAACTAGCAAATCATGAAATATTTACCACAAGATCTAAAAATGAGGCAGTTGGGATATTGCAAGGAAATAACCTTTGGCTTCCCAACATACGTAGGCTCTGAACTGCATAGGAGCTGCAAATATAAGAATTACCATTAACTCACAGGAGGCTGGGAAAGGTTTGGAAATGAGCCAGAATGTGCAAATTGGCCATGGTTGCTATATATTGGAGAAAAAAATTAAGTTTCCTTTTACAGACCCTGGACAAAGGTTGGAGGGAAAACATTCTGTATTCTTTGATTCCAACTATAAATGCTTAATAAGTTCCCTTTTGAACAACACTTTGCAGGAGAAGTAGGCAACTTCATATCTTCCAAATCCTTTGGATTTCAGCTCCCATCTGCTTTTATTAGTTGGCTTATCAATGGAGTGTTTGCGCTTATGAAAATAAAGTCAGGAATATATGTATATTGGAATATATATATTGCTTTTTATTTCTGTAATCGCAGTACCCATTGGGATAAGCACATTTCAACTCCCAGATTCATTGTGAGGATAAAGTATTGGAAAAGAAGGAGCAACTTCCCTGGTCTTTGTCTCCTTTGGCCATTTCCCTGGACATTGCTGATTCTCAGGGAAGAGAAAAGGAAAGACAAGGAAAAAAAAGAATTAATTACATTGGGGATTGTTGGGAGGGCTGACACGAGGGCTTGCAGGGGAGAATGCAGATTTTGAATTGTGTTCTGGTTCATGTAATTCATCTGAGTTGCAGAAGAATTGAGAGGATTTTAATGCTCAGATTTGCAGAGCATCTCTAGGTCCATCTCAGAAGTGGGCTGCATGGTATAAAAACATGCAGCGTAATACATTTTATAATCTTTTGAGAGTTTTTGAATGAATAGCATGGCTTTGTAGAATACCTACCCCATGAGTTTGTAACTGTGAAGAAGTGAGTAGTGTAAGCTACCTAGCATTCCTGGCCACAATGTTTATAGCAATAGCAATAACATTTATACTTATATACAGCACCTCAGCCCTCTCTAAGCAGTTTACAGAGTCAACATATTGTTCCCAACAATCTGGGTCCTCATTTTACCAACCTTGGAAGGATGGAAGATTGAGTCAACTTTGAGCCTCTCAGAATCGAACTCCTGGAGTAAGCAGCAAATCAGTCCTGCAGTACTGCATTAACCACTGCACCACCATGGCTCTATGTCAGAATTTAGCTTCCCTCCCCTCATTATCCAGATCAAGAGGTCTAAATAAGCCTCTAATTTAATTTAGAAACTGCAGGTGATTCTTATGGGCCAAAATCTGCCTATTTTTCAAATACCTATCCCTTATCTAGCATCACATACAGCTTACTTTAATGAGTAAAATATATTTACTCATTAAAAAAAGGTTCATAATAGCACAGTTAATCTCACGCAATTGGTATAAAAAGTGGCTGGCCATGAGATCTGATAACAAATCCATTAGCATTGTTCATTCTCTAGTAAGTCATATCCTATTCTTTGTTTCAGACTGAAAACAAAACAAAACAACTCATAACCATGTTTTGAAGTATAAGTCTGTTGCCACATTCCCCAACTTTTAAGTGAGTGCTATGTTGTTGGGGTTTTTTTTTTGGGGGGGTGGGGGGGTGGGAGCAAGACTCACTCTATTTAAAAAAAAATATCAGAAACCATTTAGAAGCCTGATAAACCAGTTATTGCATATTTTGCTTAGCATGAACATATGCAAATGAAAATATGAAAAATGTTGTTGGTGAGTGGATGGAAGCAAAGCCATTCAGCACTAAGTCAAATATGAATAAGATATTGTTGGATGAAATGGCTCACCTTTATAGTAGCTTATAAAAAAATGTCTTTAGATTAAACAGGATTGGACATGTTTTATATTTCCACAGAAAACCATCCGAAAATCCCAAGGCTGCCAAAAAATGATCTTGGGTGAAGACAAAGGCAATACCCTTCCTAACATTCTCAAGAAAATGTTATATTCACGGAGTCACTGGAGTTGAGTTCAACTCAAAATAATCCTTTTATTATTGGATATTTTTAATTTTTGTAACAAAAATTAAAAAAAAAACCATGAGGAGACCTATTTTACTTTTTATACTCATCATTAGCCATTAGTCACTGGTTTACCAATGAATTCACTACTATAAGATGAACAATACATTATTGTAAAATATCACAGAATCTTTGCCAAAGTAATACCTATTGCTGCATTCTTTGATCAGAAGAAAATATTACCTTTTCCAAAACAGATCACACATTTCTAACAACTGTTCCTTGACACAGTGACATTGATACCCCATCCCCAAAATATACCAGTGAGTCCTCATATTTCTTAGATCTCCAGCATTTAAAAAAAATCTTATATCCAACTTTTCAAACACATTATTTGGGCAGTCCAATATATCCTAAATTTTTTTTTTAAAATTGAATCAACTAACCTTAATCTCAAATCTATAAATACATTTAAACATTGTTAAATACCTGAAGCCACTGCTGTGGTTTTATCAGAAATTCTAGTTATTTAGTTTGTGTTTGAAATATCCCAGATATGTCCATTTAAAAAATATTGAGATTTTGGAAGAATCTACATTTCAGATTTTATTTTTGTAATGGATTCCATCAAGCAAGAGAGCAAAGGTGCCCTTGAGGCAGTTAAAGCATCTGGTTTGTGATAATCCATTAGAACAGGTTTAACTAGAAAAGATCTCCATCGTTTCAAATTGGGAAGAGTAAATTAAATTTGAAGTCAAGAAAAATCTAAACAATCATTACATAGTCATTGATTTAAAGTCACGATCTCAGCTTCTGCAAAGCTGTCCAAAAAAATAATCCATCAACAATTTTAAAATAGATTTTTTTCCCAAGGAGCTAGATATTCATGATGATCAAAACTCAGTTTATGTCCAAATATGGCACAAAGATTTCTTGTTCATAGAAATTAACAAATGTTCTGCTGTTTGTTGTTCTAATCATTTCCTTTCCGTTTTAATCCTTAAAGGATAAAATTATTTCTATTACCAAGAATAATATTTTCATTTCACCAACAGGTGGCTGATAAAATATTGTCCCAATGGTATTTTTTCAAATCAGATAAAACCACCTTCTGCAAATGGTAATCTCACTTTAGCTATGGGAAACCTGGATAACCACTGTTTTAAATAAATGTCCTAAATCACTTAATAACCCAAAGAAAATATTTATTCAGTATTAATATATGAATACCTATAAGAACATAAATCAATTTTTGTAGCATTAACATTAACTTTGCCCTGCAGGATTAAAGGAATTTTATTAACATCTATTAACATCCAGTTCAACTTTTTTTTTTAAGTTTCCACATATTGATTTTCACATATATATAGTAATGTTTTGGGACAAGTCTGAAATATTTAATATAATCAATAGAAATAACAAATCCCATCCCTTTACATAATTGTATTGATGTATTAGGAAGCAAATAAGATTGATGTGAAATTGCTTGGCAGCAATATCTCTAAGGGACAATACTGGTGAAAAATTTTGCCTTCAATAGGGTAAATCACATAAATATTTTGAAAGATATTGATATTAATGTGGCATTGATATCTATACAAAATGGAGATTTTCTCTCCTTTTTCTTAACTGCAAGCAAGTTTATTTTCTTCTGAATTGAATTACTTGTTTAATGACTCTTAAACCTTTGTAGTGTGCCTGCATGGTTGTACCATACTTGAAATAATGTCTCTAGCGCTTTGCAATTGTTTGTTAGTACTACTACCACTCCAAAGGCCTTGGAGGTTTCCCTTTCAAGTTACAGGCCTCAGCCTTTCAAAAGAAGCTTTTGAACTATATCACAAGGAGAGAAAAGCTTCCTCTTGTAGAGGAGAGTAGTGTCTTAAGATGACTAAAGATAGACACAGGTATAGATCATACCAAGATGTGTATTCTAAATATTAATCTCAATATAAGCACTTTAAATCAGGGTGGGCACCCTTACATCAGGATGGGTCACCTTTTAATTCTTTTTACAGAAATCAGTGTCAGTGGAGTACTGGGTGATGATGTGGATAAGTTTCTTTTTTTGTTTTCAATGGGGTAGAAGAGTCATTTCCCCCCAAATTTTTGTTAGAGATTTTAATTTCCAGCTCATTGAACCCAGCACCTTGAATTGCAACCAGAAACCTCCTGGAGGCCAGTGCAGGTCATGCAACAGTGGTGTGATGTGCACATACATTGTATATCCCAAACTCCCTATGCTGCTGGATTCTGGACCAGCTCTAGCTTCCAAACACATCATGAACCCATTGCAGCCTTGTTTAGCAATGTCCTCTTTTAGCAAACATTTGCAGCTACAACAAAAGTCACTTTATGGCCAATCCTTGCATTTTCAACCTTCAGTGAAGCAAATGAAAGTTGAAGTACAACCATAAGCACAGTTGCAGTTTCACTTAGTGACCACTTCACCCCATGACCACATTGCAAGTCCCAATTGTGGTCAATAAATAAGGATTAATCCAACTGGGAAGCGACAACGTTGTTAATAAATGTAAGTACAACTTCCTGATCCAGGGATGGGGGCAATTGGCACACAAGATGGATTTGTGAAAAGTCCCTCTTGTTACTCCCAACAGGTGGACTCATAAAGACATCGTGAGCATTAGCAGCTCCTTGATGAAGAAGTGTAGTGATTGCTCAAATGGGAAGAAAACAATAAAAAAAAACCAATAAAGCTGGTTGACAGGAAACACCCAGGAAGGATGGAAGAAGATGATGGTTAATTAGGGCTAGGAATTGATTTATCATATTCACTAAGGGAATGATTTATTGATCAGGAAGCTCCCTCAGTACTATCTTGTTTTATGAGAATGCTCCTGACTTTCCAAATATACACATCCCTACAGTTGGGTTAATTCATTTGTCCAACTAGGTTACAACTCCTGTTAGAAGAACACAATGCCCCTTATCCCTATATATCGCTGGGTTCTTTGGTCTGAGGGCTGCATATTTATCTACCCACCACACAGAATTCTTCAGTTACTCAAAATGTAGAGGTATATCCTGTGTGTTAAGCTTAGATATGGTATGGCTTGAACATTAAAGGAGGAGAGGTTTTTTTTCCCCTCTGTCTTGCCTGTGGGGAGAACTATGAGTTTTATGAAGGTGAAAACATGAAATCCTGTGCTTTCCTTTTTCCAACTGTGGGACAATATTTGAATTTCAGTAGTCTGTATGTTCCAAAACAAAAAGGTGCATATGTTGTTTTTATAGTACCCATTGCTATAAAACCAGATTGCAGCGCAATAAAACCAGATTAAATTACAAGTAAATTTCCTGTGCAATGCCAAGTCACCTTGGTTGATTCCACTTTTTGGGAAGCATAGAGCCTATATTTCAAAGTTTATGCTACCGCATCTGAGCTGACTGATTATTGGGTAAGACACTAGATAGCTAAGAAACATTATTTTAGTGTTAGCTGAGCTATAAAATACCTGATTTCTCCCAGGAGTTTCAGTGAATACAATGTGTTGGAGAAGAGATCCTAGCTCCATTAAGCTTGTTTTACAGCTCTCTTTTTGGTAGAGCAGCTGAAAGGAAGGCACATATACAACATAAATTGAGTGTAAAAGCCTACAGCTTTATTAAATGAAAAAGACAGAATTAGGAAACTAATTATGTTTGCTTACTTCTGATAATTTTGTATGGCTGAATGCTAGAATAGGCATCAAATGAACATATATCTGTTTAAAAATAAAGTCTTCAGTCCAAAAGGACCCAATTGTTCCATATATATTAACTGCCAGGGAGGTAGAATGTTTCCCAGTTCAATAGCTTGTCCATTAAGCTAATGACTGGTATTTTACTATACTGGCAAAGACTCTCAGCAATGACCAGAAAACACCTATTCAAATCTCACTTCTAGTAAATGTGATATTTTCTTTTTGGGGTGGGGAGGGCTATGCAAATTGTTTGTGCCAACTGTCATGCAGTGTGGGGTTAATATTGTCCAACCTTACAGAGTTATTCAACCTGTCAAATCACTGAGGGTGACTGTCACCCTTATGCTCCAGATAAAGAAGGGGACTAGTTCTGAAAAGTGTTGCTACAAGATAGATTTTTAAATGCTTACACATCTGCATAGTTGAAGATACACAGCTCTGTCATATAATATTAACCTTTTATTAGTAATTTTTACAAGTTGCTAATAAAAACTTTCCCATCTTTTAATTAGGTAGTTTTACATAGCTTATTGTATTAATATTTATAAACCTATTAAAAATTCTCTCTTAAGAAGCATCCAGGGGAAAAAAAACCTTTAGAACTGTTTTATTTATCTATGTTCAGGGGCCATTTAGGATTAATGGATTAATTTACCCATTTCAAACAAACAGGGTATCCAGAGTTTTTTTTTTTACCAGTAGAGAATTTTTGAAAAGGAAGAAGTTATACAAATTAAAACTCATGTATACAAAAGTCAAATTCTTTGCTAGTCATTGCTAATCCTTTATAATTGTTTTCTCATTAAATTTGAATGCTTCATTTATCAGTTATATTTAGATCTACAAATAGTACTCTTGGTTTAAAAACATCTATAAAAATGCCCATGATATAGGCAACAAAATAAACACATGCAAGTCAACCAATCAATAACCAGTGTCATCAACTCATACTCTCTAATACAGTATAACTTGACTTTCTATCAGCTATTAAAAATAGTGTCTGGAGGTGGCTGAATTTCTGGAGTTGATGCATCTTCAAGCTTCCACCTTTTTCATCTCATGAAAATGGAGAATCACCAGAAAGTTCTCCTGTGATATAGGAGTCAGATGGACCAAAATTGAAGAAGATGGACTGGCAAATATTATGGATCCAAGCCATGTAGATCTTTTTGAAGGTTAAAACCAGCACTCTGAATTGCACTCAGGTTAATAGAGAATTGATGCAGGGCTCAGAGCATAGGCTACCAACAGCAGAGTCAATGGTCATTGACCATTGTGGACTAGATTTTGAAAGAGAATTAATGCAGGGTCCAAACTCCAGAGCATAAGCCACCACCAACAGGACCATTCTGTTGATCATTCCCTTGCAGTGGTCCAAATAATGATAAGGTCATCAGTTAGAGACACAAGGCTCTCAGTTGCGCATCCAATAGCATCCATGAATCATGAACCTGATCAACCTGTTGATGATATTGTCCCCCTAATTACCTTCAAATAGCTTCATAAATGTTACAGTGTAGGAACAAAAATAATGAACTTTGCAACTGCCCACAAATGAGTGCTCCTGGGCCAATTTCTCTCACTCTCTCACCATTACTGATTTGAATTGCCTATTGAGGAAAAAGTGGAACCATTACAAAATAAATCATCCTTTCTTTGCAGGGATATTATGTTTGCATTATTGCTATTGAAACAATGTATCAGAAACAAGGAAAATAAAGTTATTCAGATATCAGAGCCAGCCAACTCAACAATTGATGAGCTCAGACCTTGGTTGTACCATTCTTATTTCCCATGGACCTGAAGAAGTGGAATTAATTTAGCATATTTTCAGCTTATAGAAATGTGTGGGTGAATTTGATTATATTATCCTTTGATAAACTGTATAAGGTTACAGCCTGATTAAAGCTGTGTTCCTTGACACCTCAAAACACTGAAGTTTGTGCATTTTTAAAAAAATTGGCATTGGATAAATTTGAATGGATTCTGAAATTCTCTTTTCACTGAGAGAAGGCTTTGATTTTGCTCTTTCAGAAGATCCCTGGTGAGAGGATGCTAGCTGGAGTGAAATCATTTTTCCCCAGGGGTAGGGGAAAATAAACTCACTTTTGAAAATATAGAGTAAATGCAAGTTGGATTCTTTATAATTTTTCTGTACAGCAAAAATGCCCAGGATTCTCACCAAAGGCTGCTCCTCCTTTGCGGCATTTCCTAAACTGGCTAAGTTAACCTTATAGCATCATGTACTGTAGTTGTATTGCAATGCAGGAAGTGCTGCAGAGAATCAGAACCTCTGTGAAGGAAGGTATTTCTGGTGTGAGGTATTTGAGCCTGGTGATCAATCAGGCTAAGTGAGGCATACTGGGGCTTTTGTACATGAAATGTAACAGCAATTCTGATGGCTTAGAAGCTAACTTGGAAGGTTCTGTAGTAAGACTTCAAAAACATTTGAAATATTTGAGGTAGAGAATTAGAGATGTATTATGGGAATGATACAAGGCATCTAACCTATTCAATTATTATGATTTTTGTTATAAGAATGTAAAGAATATGACTTTTGATTTGCAGGCTTGTAATCACTAATAACTAAATCACTCTTCCTCATCTGATAGTAGATATAATTTTACTTTTACTAATTGTTATGTGCTAGATACTAGGTACAGTATCTTTTTTCTTCTCCTTAACAGTCTAACTGTATACATATTAGGGGATATTATACATTTCTATTTCATTTTGTGCCTGATAAATGATAATTATTCCCAGAGTTCATAATTAAACAGATCAACAGATGTTTGATTATTATAAGACAAAGTTAAGTTTCCAAAAGCTGCTAAGTTTATTATAAACAGACATATACTAAACATGCTGGAAATTACTTCTCTGCAGAAATGAAAAATTGTTCAGTAACAAAGTGATTAATTAACAATTTATTAGTACTAACTGTTTGACTCTACAATACAACTTATTATTAACATGTCTATTGAAATAGCAGGTTTCCATCACTGACCTATCAATACCCTACTTGTTGGTGTATTTATAATATACTATTGTAATAATAATAAGATCACACAGACTGATTGCAAACAATGGTATGACAAAGTAGCAACAATGGAACATTGAAATATTTGCAAGAAATATTACTTACCTACAAGCAAAAACTGATGGGACCACAAAACAAAACAAAAATAGAAATAGAAAATGAATTATTATAAATAAGACTATGCTGCAATGATTCCTTTATTATTATTAAAGTATATCTGCCTATCTCAGGTCTCTGGGAATGAGTCAATAGGTGGATAAAATTTCCAAATTCAGCATAAACATCTGACTGACTGTGCAACCCACCATAATAAGGCAAAATGGAGAAATGGGATAGCAATGCTATTTAAAAAGGACATAACTAAGGGTGTACTCAGCTATAATTCAGTAAATGATATGATCATGGTATTAGTAATATTGGATATTTAGAGAACATCAGTGTTCTGCCCCTAATATTTTAACATTGATAACATTAACCATAGCATTAATTTCTCAAAGATTATGCTTCTACTGCAAATGCAAAGGTGGAAGAGAGTTTGAGAAAATCTATGACAAATTGCATGAGGTGATAAATGCAACATCTAGATGTGATGGAGTGCTGCTAATAGATGATTTTAATGCTTAAATCAAACAAATAGAGGAACAAGTGACAAAGAAAGATGTGGTTGGTTAAATACAATAATGGAGGCAATAGGTTATTAGTGCTTTGTGAAAAGAATTCTTTGTTCATTGTTAACACTTGCTTCAAGCAACATAAATGCAGGCTCTACATCTATTAATGTCAAATGCACAATTTAAACTCGGAAAATTAAAAGTGTAGGTGAGCCTGCAGGAGATACTGTCAGAATGTAAGATCAGTGTAAGGAATGGATTCATGTATACTTAAATTATGCAAAAGAAAATCTGAGGAACCATAGGAAGAAACAAAAGACAATTTGAACAATGAAACAGAAAAATATTCCTAAATTTTCAAAGAGGAAAAGATCTAAGTGATTTTTACAAGATAATAGCAAGGGAAAACTGGAGGATGAATGCCTTGAGCAATAAGAAATCCTACTTTAGTTGTAAAGTATGGCAACTAAATGCAGACTTTTAACATCAAAGGACAAGAAATGATATGTCAGTCAAGAATATCAACAAACACAGAGGGGAAATGAAAATGAGATAAATGTATAAGAAGATTAGACAAATCACAGGAAATTTTACAACTAAAGTAGGACTGCTCTGGGAAAATATATAATCAAGAAAAATAAATGAAAATAAAATGAAAAGACTACACTGAAATCCAATACAAGTAGGAGTAGAATGAGCACAACATGCATAGAGAAAGAATATATTATACTAGAATTATTTGCCTAAAATTGTCTATGGGCCCTAGATAAAAAGAACTTGAAGGTTTATTATAGATCCAGATTGAAAATAAAATGTAACAGCCAGTATCAAGTGCCTTTTCTTCTTATGGAAGAAAATAACATGCAAGAAACAAGTGATAAGCTCTTAAGCACCAGGAAGAGATGAAATATTGAAGATTTCAGGAAAAGAGAACTTTAAAGTACTAACAGTTCGTGAGAAGATAAGAAAAGTCCTTAGGCCCTGCAAATTGTGAATCTGGTATTTCTGGGAGTCAAATATAATTATTTCTTTGCTCTAATGAATAAGTGGATTGTATTTAAGATTGTATTCTGAAACATAAGATAAAGGTATTTGCAGATTTTCGGTTCACCAGAAAGCATAAGCTGAAGAGGGGATATATATATGTAAAAATTGGTCCAGAGTACGGAAACCTTCCATCAATAGTTTTTCCCATTATTGCTGAGTCTATATTCTTGGGAGACAAATACAATAGGAGAACCTAGGAATTTGTGTATGTTTCCAGAATTAACCAGGGTTTAAAAGTAAAAAATAAATGAAAATAAAATGAAATGAAAATAATAAAAATACCAGCTAGCATCAAGTGTCTTGATTGCTGATGCCCCCTATTTTGAGCTCATTTTATTATTAACAAGACAAGCTTTGCACAATTTAGGACAGTTACTTTCAGAGTTACCTTTTACATACTACAAAGGTGATGCTTTTCAGTTGACTCAGGATAGTCAAATTGACCAGGTTACACTAGTGCAAAATGTCCTGAATCCCAACATGATAAACAAAGGTCTTGCATGCATCTACATTACTTTTTTCTAGCTCTACAGGTCATACTGGAAGACTCTGATAATTGAATGAAAGGACAGGGAGGAAGTACACAGAGTAACGGCACCTCTTTTTCTTGTATATACTTATAATTCTTTGAGTTGCTTATCTATAATCAGGTAGTACTGGAATAATTCCTCCAAGATTTTTGGAGTGTATTATTCAATCAGCTCGGGCCACAGTTCAACAGTTAATCTGCTTTAAATTGGTCACAATAATTCATTCCAGCTCACCCATTAAGCAAAGAGTTCAAAATTAAGCATACAGTATATGCTTGTATATTGTGTTTACCATCATAAATAGCAAATGTCATGATTGGCTGTTGCTTGTTTAATAGAGTAATGAAAAGTTGCTCTTTGTCAGACAAAAGGTCCAATTATAAATCCTTTTCATGAAGACTCATTGAGAAACTCCACATGTTTCAAGGAGATGCGTAATTTATATTATATAATGAAATCTTAGGTATTCAAATAAATTTCCTGGAACAATGTTACACCAAGACTAAACAAAATGTAACTAATAAAATAAAGATCATGAGAATAGGGGCCACTCTCTCTTCAGTAGGCAAGCTGTTTAACGGGATACATAACTTTCTTAATGGTCAAAACTATGGCAAGAGGCCTATGTCGAGAATCTCAAAATAAATGTGCTAAATGATGGAATTAATTATCAGGGTTAGTTGTATTCCACTGAATGTGTGAGAATTCTCACTGTCATGAATAATAAGTATATATATCTTTGACAACAAAGCTCCAAATAGTTAAAACAATGGTTTTCCCAGAGGCAGTGTTGGCTGTTATAACTGGAGAAACAGAGGGAGAAAGAAGATAGATAACTTCAAATTATGGATTTGGAGGCAGTTTCTGAATGCACAATGAACTGTAAGAGCACCCAATCAGTTTATTTAAAACACAAAATAAAATAAAGTAAAAATAAAAGTTATTGTTCCTTTGAGATAATAAGTACCAGGAAGAATATAGGAAGTTTGGAGCACGTGATCTAAGAAGGTGGTTGAGTAGCAAAATACATGTGCTTAGCAAGGATGAGGGAATGGTTATTTAATTTTAGAAAAAGAGAAAGGCAATATATAACTAGGGTTGTCACTCAGCCCATGGGGTGCTTAAATCTGGCCCATGGCGCCACCCTAGAAACAATGAAGGACTGGCATGCGATGCCTCTGCCAGTGAAAATTGAGCTTACGAGGGCCATGTGTGGCCTTCCTGAGTTCTGTTTTCATTGGCAGAAGTTTGCAGGAAGCTGTCATAGCTGAGAATGGAACTCAGGAGTCTGTTTTTGCTGGCAGAGTGCTTGGGCTTCCACAGGTGCCCCCAACACTATTGATGTTGAGCTGGCCATGCCCACTCTGGCTTCGCAAGATCAAACACAATCCTGATGCAGCCCTCAATGAAATAGAGTTTGAGACCCTCTGATATAGACAGATGAGATCAAGGATATCCTGGATAGACTATCCAATAATAGTTGCAGATTTTCATCAGGGACTGGTCAAGCCAGGGATAGGCACCAGAACTCAAGAAAGATTTGATGGCACATAACTGTAGGATTTTTATAGATAAGGTCTAGGTTAATTGATTCTCTTGTGGGCCAGGAATTAGTAGAACATCATTAATTCCTTGCAAAGTTAGAGTTCACTTTAGAGTTATTTTCTTTTTCTTTTCAGTTTTGTGGATTTGGTTCAGGAATTCCTTTTAATTTCATCTGCTCTTTTCTTTATACCCCAGGCAGCTTGAAACAGATAGCAAGTAAATAAAGACAGAACAATTAACTACTACCAGATGGTGAAAAATGCATGTTAAGTGCTTGGTTTAAATGGCTAAATGTACTCAAATGGCTGGACCTGCAGCAGAAGGCATTGAAGAGTTTGGAAAAGAAAACACTCTTGAAATCCAGGCTGAATGTCATTAGTATACTATTTAATATCCTGAATCATAATTCTGAGGGGCGGGGGGGAAGAGAAGTGGGGGAAAAAGCTGGAAAGAACAATGTTTTAAGATCTGAAACTGTATTTTTAATTTTCATTTGACCCTCTCAACTCAAAAGGAAAAGAAATGAGAAACGCAATACCACTGCTGAGTTCATGCAGAAGAATAAATCAAGAGCAGTTACGGGCTTATTAATTTAGGAGAACTGAATCGTTCAGTGAAAAAATCTACTGATTTTTCTGGTTTTGGGAGAATAGCTAGGATATAAAATAGGGGGGAAATAATGCATCATTTTTTTTCCTCTTTGTTTTGGTTATTTAATATGCAAAAGAATGTTTGCTTCCTTTACTTACATCTATATATCTGATAGCTCATAATTACCTCATTGTATTTATGAAGTTCACTGAAGATAGATTTACACATACAGCAAAATGAGGTATTAGAAATACTAAAGAAAAGTTCCTTATTTATTCATTTTCAGATTTATATGCTGCCCACTTCTTGTGGCTCCAGGGAGCTTACCGCTACTACATACTACTACTAAAAACATGTAATTATGAAATGCATAAATAAGTTAAATAATTGCAAGGCCTGACTAAAGAAAAAAAGAACAAAAAGTGTTTTACTTCTCTTCTAATAAAAGTGAGGCAATTTCAAGTTTAATGGCAAATTATCCCATGGGTATAAGGATAGGCTCTCCTAAAGAAAACAGGCAGCTCATTATATTGCCAGATATCACCTTGGAACGATGACTTTGACTTTAGAGAAAGTGATAAATTGGACAAAATCAAGCAGTCCTGCAAATCTGTGGGGTGTATGTGGTCCAACTCTGGTCAGACTTAGACACAATGGTTAGTATCTTAAGTTCCAAAAGAAAGAAACCTGCTAACTGTTTAAATCTGGTAGCTCCTAGAAGTACCATTCAGATGATAGATAACGTTGGAGCCTATTGCTTTAGCATATAATGTTGCATGTAAAATGTGATGGATTCAAGAATAGCTTTTCCCATTCTGTCCAGAGGCAGTGCATCTGATCAGAACCAGATGGATAAAGATGATATAGATCATCTCTAAATCGTGCCCTCTTTGCTCATTCAAGATTCAATTATGGGCACAGACCAGCAGCTTGGTCATCACAAATAGTACTCTTCCCTTCTCCACCAGTGAACAGGACTTTTAAAAGGTCACAAGTGCAGTGAAAAAAGTTCACTTAGCACATTTTACTCAGTGCAAATGGTATAATTATCTTTTGCTTGATGGATTATTGATATTCCTCCCATCTTAAAAAGACTTATTTTCTGTTATGAAACACTTTATTTTTAATTGCTTTCTAATTATGGTGAAAAGGAGAAAGGGAAGATAAAACCACCTAAGCTAAAAAATAAGGTCTCCCCACCCTCTGAAACACCACTTTTAAAAAAGCCTTCCAGTTGCCAGATAAAATATCCTCCATTCGACATGCTCATTCCCTGCAATCATGTACATCTTTTTTCTTTGAAGAAAAAAAGTTCTTTCAGACTTCCCTTTTATCTCCGTTTAAGATGCTGTTTGTGACCCACTATGCAAAGCTATATTTTTCATGACCGCTTTTTCAGAAATCAGGTAATGCTAGTAATTTGCAGGAACCCTTATTTCCTCGTGTTTTGTTTCATTTCATTTCATTTTATTTCTCCTCTTAGGAAATCATAGGATTTAAAACACCCATAGATAAATCTCACAGAGCATGATCCCTTAAGTACTCTTAGTCCATCTTTGATGTTTTACTGCTTAAAAAGAATGGAGCCTTATTATGGTACTTTATGGCGGAAACACTATATAGAGTCTCCTGCTAAAGAGCCCAGGTTTTTGCCCTAGATTTGGTTCATCGTTTTAATTTGTTTTTTTTTTTTACTTGTTTTTAATATTTTTTCTTGCTTTTTTGTTTTTGGTTATTTATTGATATGTACTTTTTTGTTATTTTAACTCTGTGAGTGACCTGATAATATACATGAGATGGACAGATAAACAGGCAGGAGCAGAACCACGGTAACTGAAATTCGAAATCCCAGTTCCATGGGTACTCCTGGAAACTACAACCGTCCATACCTTTTCCATCATTAGTGAAGAGAACCATCTCCCTCAGGGGTGGAGCTCAAATGTCTTAATAACCTGTTCTGTGGGCGTGGCCTAATTTGTGCTTGTGGCTTGGTGGTCATGTGACTGGCTGGACATGGCTTGTATGTAAATATTGTAAATATTTATGTAAATATTGAATTTTTTTATAAAAAAGAGCAACTTTTACCCAAAATCAGACAAAGCAGGCATCACAGATTCACTCACAGATCTACTTTTCTGCAATCTGCTGCCTGAGTCTGCACTGAAAAATAAAAGCTTCAGTCCTAAGGAAGATTCAGCTCTGCTCTCAGGCCACTTCTCCCCCCCACCCCCGAATACCACCTCTGACTGGGCCTCAGGGAAGCTCCCTGGGTGAAGGAAAAGCAGCACAACAGTGATTTAGATTAGCTAGAAAGCAAGAAATCTGTTGATTTCCTGCTTTCTAGCTAATCTAAATTGCGCGGCACAGCTGATAGTCGGAACAGCTGATTGTCGGGAGTAAAAAAAGGAAAAATAGCAACTTACCAAAAATTAGGTGAAGGCACAACAAAGGCAAGTTGGATGGCACGCATGCAAGTTAAGGAGTGACTGGACGGGGCGGGGCCACCCAGTGGCGCAATTTGCCGGTTCTCCAAACTGTGCAGAATAGCAACAACTGGTTTTATAGAACTGGTCCGTACCGGTAGAATCCCACCTCTGATCTCCCTCCAATAGGTAGGGTATAAGGCTGTGAAAAAATGTAACTTCATAGGTTTCCTGAGTGGGAAAGGATTTCATCAATAAGTTTTCTATGTTTTAGACAAGACAAGTCTTTAACATGGGACAAGTCTTTAACATGGGACAAGTCTTTAAATTAGTAAGTCCTTAAATCAATCTCTTCCTACCCTTGAATATCTGTAGAACAACATGACTTTAAAAGGCTAGAAAAAGCAGCTCTTCCCCACCCACTTCTGGTCTGGTTTTTATTTTTTTTAAAGAAGCAGACATGAGGACCTGTTTTAGAACATTCAAGGCTTTTTTCTGTCAGGCGACTCACAATCATGCTTCAATTAACAGGAAGCTGTGTTGTTGTTTTTCCCTCATTCAGCCAAACAAGAAAAAAAAAAAAGCTTCAGCACAAGCAAGACCAGGTGAGAGAAGCTGCTGGGGCTGGTATGCCCCTGTGTTTGAAGATTTTTGTTAAGAGAAAAAGAGCCCAGTTTGAGGAAGAAGACAACAAAGAGAAGTTGGATCATAAGGAGACCATGAAGACAAGCTGAGGGAACAGTGAGCATCTAAAAGGAAAGGAGAAACTGTCTTGTGATAAAGAAAGCAATGAGTAAAGAAGCTACTGCCTGACAGAGAGCTAAAGGAAGCTATCAAGTGCCTTGTCCAGCAGACAGACAGCAAAGAACAGTGGCAGAAAGCTGGTAGGATAAACGACCAGGAAATAAGGATAAGTTCATTTAACTTGAAATGAAAGTTGAAACATGGACAGAGAGAATGCAGCCATGCTTAAAGACCAGCCACCAGTTTCGATGAAGACTGTGTAATAGCTTGGTTTATCAGCAATTTTTGTATGGATTAAACAGGAACCAGGAAAAGGAAAGAAGCATTTAAAACTCTGGACTCAAAGCTAAAGAAAATACAAGAGCGCTTTAGTGAAAAGGTTAATAGGAATAAGCCTGAGGGTTGGGAAATAGGATCAGCTAAGCATAGAAGCAGAAAATGGAATTTAAGACTTTTGTAACTGTTGAGTAACAAATAAACCCTACAAGGGTCAAACATGGTCCTATTTATCATCTTGCTTTTATCTGGAATATCAAAAAATGTATCTGTGACATGAGCGGATCTTGAACATATAAGTGATAGCTTTTCTTTAGGTTATTGTTTTAACTGGTCCTCCACCCCTGCAGATTTTTACCTCAGCCATAAGTCTAAAACTGACATGGTCGTGATTTGTTCATGACAACAGAGTTATTCTTCTACACATTAATCTATTCCTTGTTGTACTGTGACTTCAGTCAGCACCAGATGGGACAGTTCATGATTATCATAGAGCTGTTCCTCAATGGAGAGTCTCAGTGCAGACACTAAAATCTCCCAGGTGAGGAGCTGGGTATCTAGTGCCATCCTGGATCACCCTGGCTAGATCAGGGAAAAGATTGATAGAGAATTGGGGGTATCTGCAGCAGCAGAGAATCAAAACTATGAATGACTGGAAGAAGATCTAGTCAATCGGACAATGTTCCTATAATTCACATGTGCACAACATGCAGCCCTCAGGCTGAACACTGCCCTTCAAGCAATTTGATGTAGCTGGCCCATGTTTTTTGAAAATAACCAACACCCTGGTTCCAAGCATCCTGCCAGTACAAAGGATCCACTGCTGTTGCCTCTTCTTTTATAAAGACATGCTACCTAAAGCAGGGGTCAAACTTGATTTCATTGAGGGCAGCATCAGAGTTGTGTTTGACCTTGGGGGCTGTGGGTGGATGGGTGTGGTCAGGGTGGGTATGGACAGCTCAACATCGCTCATCGAGGCTCCATTTTTTGGCCGCGACGGCCTCCTGCAGCCCTCTGACAGTGAAAACAGAGCTCAGGGAGGCTGCATGTGGCCCACCAAGGATCCATTTTTAGTGGTGACGGCCTCCTCAGGCTTCGTTTTTACTGGCAGAACACTGCAGGAGGCTGTTGCAGCTGAAAACTGAGCCTGGGAGGGCCATGTGCGGCCCTCCTGAGCTCTGTTTTCTCTGGCAGAGGCACTGCTGGCCAGTCCTTCACTTTTTTCAGGGTGACCCCGTGGGCCAGATCTAAGCACCCCGTGGGCCTTGAGTTTGGTGCCCCTGACCTAGAGTTTCCAAAGCCTTCAGGCCTTACCAGCACTGCCAGCTCCAGCACTGCCACCACACAGTTAGATGCCAAACTGCTGATCAATAAGCCTTGTTTAACTTTGGTTCGATGAATGTTATGCATCCAGGCAATAAGAGTTTATAAACCATAGTTTGCAGCTATGTTTATTGAACAAATCCATTCCATAATAGTTTATTTAATAAACCATTTTAAACACATCATGCTTTAGTAAAAGAATAGAACTCTTGGCTGGCTACTAGTTCAACCTTCCCTGCAAAACCGAATTTCTCAAGAGAGTGAGAGAAGGCTGTTCAGAGCTGTTCAGACAGCTCTTTTCTTTTAGAGATGATGGCCTTGGCTACAAGCTTAAGGAAAAAACAACCATGATGTGAATTCTTCTAACTCCCCGCCTCTTTTTTTTTTTAAAAAAATTGAACATTAGATTTTTATAGAAAGCGAGACTCAATCTGGACTTTAATCCTTTTCATATGTTGCACATCTGATAAATACACAGTTGAACTCTATTGAGATGAAAGACATCAAGATAATTTTTCAAATAGTTGCTGTGCCAGTATTTCAGTTGATTAAATCGCATCATTTCAATATCTAGCTCAAAGGGAAAAACATCGCCAGCATTATTGGTGGTGGGTAGAGTAGCATTTTCAAAACTATTCTTCTTGTCTTTAAAACAAGGACTATAAGGTAGGACCAGAAAAACCCAAATGTCCCCAGAGGAGTTAATAACTTAGCTATGTGAGTGTAGCTTCCTATTATTTTTAACTGATTTTTCACAAAGATACATATTTACTTTTTACATCTTATCTGTTCGTTATAAAGTAAGGTGGTGCAGTGATTAGCGTGCTATACTGCAGGCTACTTCTGCTGACTGCCAGCTGCCTGCAATTTGGCAGTTCAAATCCCACCAGGCTCAAGGTTAACTCAGCCTTCTATCCTTCCAACGTCAGTAAAATGAGGACCCAAATTGTTGGGAGCAATATGCTGACTCTGTAAATCACTTAGAGAGGGCTGTAAAGCATTGTAAAGTGTTATATACCATCAGTCTAAATGCTATTGCTATTGTTATTTTTTCTATCTTAATGTGTGATTATTAATTATCCTATGTGTTACATTTTTTAAATTATATCTTTTGTGCTATTGTACATCCATAGGCTTCACAAAGATAAACTATTTTTTAAAAATGAAATCTTAATTCTGAATATTTCTTTTTTATATCATAAACCAATATGGTATATCAGATACCATGAATGAAAATAAGAGGAAAAATCCCGACTCAGAACACAGAGTTTTTAATGCAGGATAGATGTTTTTTTCTCAATTGAAAGACAAAATCATGCATCCTGTGTATCATGAAATCTTAAGTGTTCCAAAGAATATAATCTTTGATGACATTTTGAGACAAAACATCATGCCCTACCTAAATTAGACTATAATGAGAAAAAAAAAATTAAAATTTCTAGTTTACTGAAAAATCTCACTAGAGATCAATAGGTTTTCAAAAATATAAGCTGTAAAAACAAAACAGCTTCTAAAGTGAGTTTTAAAATTGCAAGGAAAATGGCTATTGGCAAATATATTTTAGAGAAGGCAATTTTTAAAGAAGTTTATTCAGATCACTGTGTCTATTACATGCCCAGAATTTTTTTTAGATAATATTAGTATTTCCTAAATGACCATTGAAGTAGTTGCTGACATTTTTTCCAATCTTAGTAATCAACAGCTGAGAAATCTAAATAATATCTGTTTATTCATTGATTGTCGATGAAGTATGCTTTCATATTTTAAGGAGATTGTACAAATAATCACCTTTGTAAGAAGAAGTACTACAAATTTTGAAATCACGAAGGAGCTTGCTGGATTGTATTCTATAAGCTTGCTGGATTGTATTCCCCACAATTGGAATGAATTGCATAAATGGCTTAGAGAAACTAATAAACAAAACATTGAAGCTTGACCTCAAGAATTTGATGGTGATTGGCACTGATGGGGCATCAGTTGTAAAATGCAAAAAGTTTGGAGGCATTGCATCAGATGAGAAATAGCCAAACAGCATTGCATTATTCATTTGTTAATTTTGTATTGTAAAATTATAAAATTTGATCATGTGATGCCAGTGGTTTCCTCCACTGTTGATGATCTCTGCAGTAGTGGACTAACACACAAAACATTCCAAGCATGTCTTCAAGAAGCAAATGTGGAATGTAATGAGCTAATTTATCACACAGAAGGAAGGTTGTTGAATCAAGGACATGTGCTTCAACATGTGTTACTATAAAAGGGGAAAGAGGGAATCAACCTATTTTTCAAAGCATCAAAAGGCAGAACAAGAAGCAGCGGATGGAAACTAATCAGGGAGAAACCAACCTAGCACCAAGGAGAAATTTCCTGATAGTGAGAACAATTAATCAGTGGAATGACTTGCCTCCACAGGTTGTGAATACTCCAACACTGGAGATTTTTAAGAAGATATTGAACAACCATTTGTCTGAAATGTTATACAGTTTCCTGCTTGAGAAGGGGGTTGGACTAAAAGACTTCCAAGGTTCCTTCCAACTCTGTTATTCTGTTAAAAGACAAAGTAACAAAATTCTTGCAAATGAATTAAGAACATTCAAAGAGTTAAAAGATGAAGGATGGAACTATGGCCTTTTTTTCTTTTGCAGTGTCACTACTCATCTAAATAAGCTGAATCTTCAGCAAAAGTTCAACTAATTTTTAAAATCTGAAGTTCAATAACAGTGTTTAAAATGAAACTGTAAGAGACAATTCAAGAAAGAACTGGGTCACTTTCCTATTTGTTCTCACCATATTCTTTAATATAAGTGAATTGAGCTAGGGAAAAAAATGAAGAGCATATTAGCTTTCAAACTGAAGAATTTGACAAAAGATTTTCTTTGACCGACAAAGAAGAGATTCAATTAAATATAAATGAAAATCCATTTTCTGCAAATTCAGAAAAAATATTGCTAGATTTCCAAATAGAAGAGTTGAACTGCAATGTCCAGAAACTCATAAAATAAAATTTAAGGAAAGCAGTTTGATTGACTTTTACTAATTTATAGAGGAAGAAAAGAAATTAAAAAGCTGATTGAAAATGCTTAGAAACCTTTTTTGCAAGCCCATATGTACAGGAATAAATATTTTCAGTCATGAACAAGAACAGTCCATCACTAGTGAACGTTTGCAAGACACTTTAAGAATACTGAGTTCTCAACTATTTTCTGTTGAGAAAAGTTGCATCGTATCACATTGTTATTCTTAAATAAACAGCAATGTCATATTCTTCATTTTTGTTTCTCCTCAAAACTATTCTCTTGTGCCTCATGATTATTTTTAAAGTATCAAAGTGCAGGCCTGATTTAGAGGGACATGCTGAAGACACAGTTGAACTTGGAAGAGAAAGTTAAGTAGCCCATGCATTCTTTTAAAGTTATTCTCCAGTGACTTTAAAAGTATTCTGGAGCCCTCTTTAGTGTGGGGCAGCAATCCTTTCTTACCTATAGATGCCAATGGCGTCTCATAACCATGAGGACAATCTTATATTGGCTGATTTAATCAGCCAAGATGATCAACAGTCGGATAAACAAATAATAACCTTCATCTCTCTACCCAAGCTTCTGATATCAAGATCATCTCATTTTTCAAGAAGCAGCCTAGTGGAAATAACTAAATTGCAAAGAAATGTATTCTGGGGATGGTGACACCATTTTGCCTACCTCATGAGCCAGTTTTGAAGGTTAACACTCATAGCACTTGCTTTTACTAATCACATTTTGAGGCTGCCCAACTCCTTGATGACTCTGGAGTTGGGCTTACATTTCAAAGAAAACAATACATATTAAAAACCATGTCCAATTCAGGGAACAGTAGAGGAGAAGGAAGGTAACCAAATTTTATTCCTGTTCTGTCTGCATACGTCCCAGGTAGTTTCTGCAGAGGCTGTACAACTCTCCATGAAAAAATAGTGCTCTTTCAACTGTGTTTGCATAAGCAGTATCTGCAGTGATACCAACAAGGCAATATACAAGGATGTTAATCGCACAAAAATTGCCATTATGTAATTGCATCCTGATGAATCCAAATTAAGTTGATATGTAAAATTATATTATGACATGAAGTCAGCATGTACATTTTATCCTATGTTTATTCCATGGAGACTCATGTGCCTATTCCTGTTCTAAATATGCAGAATACAATCTTGCTAGCATTAAATTATCATTGCAAAAAAAAATGCTTATTTTAGAAGACAGTGCAGAACCTGAAACACCACTAAAGATCTGGAATGACAGGTGCCAACCTTTTATACTCTGTGATTTTCAGCCTTCAAAATCCTACAGAGATAATTTTCTAGAGCAATTGGAAAGTTTATGAACACAGATACCATTCAGACTTTACTTCAGCCTATTAGAGTGCCAAAAATCCTTAGAAAATGTGCTTATTATGTTCCTATTTGATGCCAGTTCAATTCAAATCGATAGAACTTTAAAATATTTTATCAATATCCTACAGGCGATAACAATGTAGAATAACCCCCTGTAATTACTGAGAATTTACATTTGTGATGTTCAGTTGATAATAAATCAAGAGAATTCCTTAACCTTTAAGGCAATAACCTCTCTCTCAAGCCAATTTGCTCTTTTCTGAACTTTGCAAAACTTTTGCATTAACCTTCTATTATAGCCTTCCTCTTATAGAGCTGTTTGGTTAATTTCCTTCATCACTCTGAACTTTTTCTCAGGCCTTTGTCACTGGGGAACAATAAATTACAGATTAGTTGCCCAAGGTCCTCTGCAATCACCAGTGGAGATGTATGCTTATTTTCTCCTGCCGAATCAAATCACCAGATTTCCTGCTCTGTAAAAATACAGAATATGTTATGATGGGAGACCATTATATGCATAATCTTTTTGGCCAAAACAAAATAAAAAACTTTACATTGAGTATTATACCCAGAAAACATCCTTCTTCCCATACCATTCATTCAATTGTCAATACAGCTGAAGAGTGTTTCTTGGTGATAATATTTTTCTCAGATAGTTTTTCCAGTTTGACAAAGTCCTTTGCTTTCAGTTATGTTACAGACTGAAGTGGCCAGTTATAACTTCCACTTTCCAAAATAGTATATTTGTCAACTAATGAAACAGGAATTCATAATTTGTTTGTTTGTTCCATTTTTAGAACATTCCCCTCATCAGCACAAATTACAACAAATAGTAAATATTTTATTAGCATATGTCAGAAAGTACCAATTGACCACAAGGGCAAGAAAATTATGGAAATTCAACTGGTCCCAAAAAGATTGAATATCTTGAGATACCAGTATTAAAAAGTGATTATCAAAGGCAGCAGGAGTTCAATCCTCTATAGCAGATATTCTTAAACTGTGGATTGTCACCTCCACAAGTATCATTAACAACTTCGAAGAAGGTTGATTTTTTTTTAATTGCTCCAGGCATGATAATTTTGTTCAGACTTGAATATTTAAGTAAGTTTATAAATTGGTTCCCTCCTGCTCTTTTTTCGGTTATGACCCACTAACCATTCTGCATCTTTTGAATTATTTTTATGTTACAGAATCTTATTTTGAAATGATTTTTAAAAAAATTGTTTCATATCTCTTTATTATGGGTTAATGATTAATTATTACGGTTCGAAGTATTTAAAAATGTTGATAAAGTATTTGTAATTTGCTTAGATGACAGTGTAATATATTTGGTGGATTGGGATTTTTAATACAACAGAAATGTATTTATTTGTATCCCATCATTATTATTTTTATAAATAAATCAAGGTGGTGAATTTCCTCCTCTTATTTTTCCCATAACAACAATCCTGTGAGGTAGACCGGGCTGAGAGAGAATGAGTGGCTGAAGGTCAGCCAGCTCATTTTCATGACTAAGGCGGAACTTGAACTCATGGTCTTCACCTTTCCAGCCTCATATTTTAACCATCCTCTTAACTACTGCATAAAACTGGTTCTGTATGGGTGACAGTTTCATTTTTAAAGCAAGAAACAACTTTGTTCGCATGGTTCACTATTATTAGATAGTGCCAGCCATTAAGATTGTTCACCATTTTTTTGAGTTCAGCTTATGGAAATACTTTTGTTTCTCCATCAGTGTGGAATATAGTAGTAAATTTGTACTTTTTGGATTGTCTGTAGAAATATATACCTTAGCAAAGTTCAACATTTTAAATAGTATACATTCTGTCATTTTGTTTATTTAGCACTGTATGCCCATAACAATTCATTGCTAAATGTAAATGGTTTACTTATGTCTTGTCCAATCTTATCCTGATGAAATTATTATTTGGAGGAAAGTGGTCATGGTTTGCCAGAATTTGAGAATTCATTTTATGCTTAGTTTGGCAATTTTCTTGTTCTTGACATGTCAGGCTCACCTTCATCTATTTGTTTGTCTCTTGTGTGTACAGATGGTCTTGGTTCTTATAATTCTTGGAAACTCAGAATTCATACATGTTGCTCTAAAATAAGAATGCCTGATCTGAGTTTTTGTAAAGTATGGTTTCAACTTCGTTCTTCTATACTGTTACTTAAGTACATACACACACCCTGCACACACAACTAAATTTCTTAAAACCAACATCAAATGACTTTGTATACATGCTTTACCAGTCATTTTCTGGGTCCTGGCCTTTCAGTTTTTTTGCAGGGAGAGTGCCCGTACTATTCTTTCTTTGCTGGACCAAATAGAGACTCAAAACATAGGTTTAATAAATAGCTATCTTTGAATTAGGTCTGGACGCCAACTAGCAACCACCACATAAAAGAGATGTTATTCTGCTAATTCAGTCTTCAAGGGCAGCCCTTTGTAAAGTGAATTACATAGTTTATCTGAAATGTGACAAAGGTATGAATTTTCAGTGCTTCCTGCTCCAGGAAGGGATGCAAAACAGTGGTGGTATTCAAATTTTTTTACTACTGGTTTTGTGGGCGTGGCTTGGTGGGCGTGGTGTGGCTTGGTTGGGTGTAGTGTGGCTTGGTGGGCATGGTAGGGGAAGGATACACTGCAAAATCCCCATTCCCTCCCCACCCCACTAATCTGCTTTCCAGTTCCATTCTCCTGTGCAGGGCAATAAAAGAAGACCTAGCTGATCAGCTGGAACTCGGGAGGCAGAGAATAGATGGGGGCGGGGCTAACCAGAGGTGGTATTTACCGATTTTCCAAACTACTCAAAATTTCCGCTACCGGTTCTCCAGAACTTGTCAGAATTGGCTGAATACCATCTCTGATGCATAAGGACAAACCCCAAGTCTTTCATGACCTCAGCTTTCATCTGTTGTTGCAACAGAAGTTGTGAATTCAGGAGATCACCCCAAGTCAGGGAACTTGCAAGCCACAGATCCATGGAACCAAATGTTTTTATACCAAGAGTAACTGTGTTGTTGATTTTTTCCTCCTCATTTCAAAAGCTTGCAAAATAAAGGTGGGATGGAGAATAGCATCAAAAGTATAACATTTCTTTCTGATGATATCATCTTTAATGCTGAGAAGGCTGCCATGGATCTCTTAACATTCATTTGTTTGCTTCGAGCTCCTACAGTTCATAAAATTAAATTGTCAGATACCAAATGTTGTGATGAGATGAATTTGATAGAAGCTCCTATCTTATTCCATAGGGCGAAAAAGCCACAGATTTCTCTTCTGCTAATTGTGTCTACTACAAAGAGATCTTGCAATATGCTCATGATGGAAAAAAAAAACACCATTGTTCTTTATTTTTCAAAGGTGGCCTTAATATTGTCAAATTCACAGTAAAACAATGCATGGGAAGATCCAATGAAGTCCAGTGGAGTAATTATGCCTCTTGATCTTTTCAAAAGCATGGAGATACACAAGTTCAATCAGCTGTCATTTGTTCTTATCCAATTATCAGAATTCTACCAGAGAAGACTCATCTGTTTTACCTAGTGAGGCAACAATTAGGAAACAGACCTGGAGGACTCTTTTATTGAACCATGAAAAATGCTTTAAAATTGCTTTACCATTGGGCCATGAATTTTAAGTAGGCTTTCCCTGAATTTTATTTCAAAGGCTTTGCAACACTAAATACCAGGACTTTTTTTTTCAATTCTCCAAATTTTGGGATGGATTTGCACTGATTTTTTATATGGATTTGCACTGATTTTTTTTCTTAAAGAACAAGATGTGCCAATGATTTATTTTAATTTCTGTCCCCTCCTTCCTTTTGGATAGAGAGGAAAATCTTCCCAGGTGTCCTCTATGAAGTCCTGATGCTCTTATATAAGTGATTATTAACCTAAAGACTCTCTTTCATAGCTGGATGCCAGGATGCTAATAAGAGGCCTTCTGCTGTCAGGTGAGCCTGATTGGCTTTTAGTGGAAAAAGCTTTTATTGGATAGATTGAATATCATCACAATCATGGGGTAACAGGAAGGGAAGTGACAAGAAGCCATCGCCATTGTTCTTGAAGATGAACAGAGTAAGAGAAAAGAATGTTATTATAATCTCATTTTAACTTTCATAATAGTAAAAGTGGAGACTAGAAGAATGACGATGGCTGAAGTACTGCTTTTATACATATATATAAATATATACTACTGCAGTTGGCAAAAGTGATGATGTACATATTTTTATTTTCCTGCAAATACAGAGTCAATTCTGATAAAGATAATCATTGATTTTTTTTTTTGCCAACTGGCAAAATGGGATCATATAAAATCAGGAAAAAATATTTTGTGCCTTCCAAAACATTTCTGTTTTACTCATCCTCTTAATTTTCTATAAAACACTTTTAAGAGATAAAATATAACACCTTTCCAATAGCTCAATATTCAGTATAATCATATTATCAACTTTGTAGAAAATAAACTTATGAAACAACTGGAAATATTTCATTACAAAATAGAGGAAAATAAAAAATATAAAAATACAAAGAAAATTAAAATAATCTTTTTCTGCTTTTTTATTTGTGTCTAACTTGAAGAACAACTTCAGATGCTTTGGTGAAGAATTAGACACAATAAAAAAGCAGAAAAAATTCCCTTTTAGTTTTTCTATCATGAACAGTTCAGAAACATACCGGTAATAAAGTTTTATTTTTCTTTATTGGCTTCAAATGATATTTAAGCTTTTTGCTAAACTTAGTGGAACCAATTTTTAGCTGTTTGTAGTAATATTTGATCTTTACACATTTTAAAGGACAACACAATCTGAGTAACCTTAGTCTAAAAGCATTCTAGGTTTTATGTATAATATATGCCTACTTCTTAAAAAAGCTATCCTCTGCCATAGCCAAACCTCTAAACATAATCTTTGAAAAATCTTTCAGGACCAGCTCCTTGCCTAACCTATGGTCACTAGCCACGGTCATCCCCATCTTCAAAAAGGGAGACCCCAGCCTAGTTGAAAATTACAGACCAATCTCCTTATGCTGCGTCACCTGTAAAGTCATGGAATCAATTATTAACCAATCCATTATCCTTCACTTAGAGACAAACAACCTACTCTCTAACAAATAATTTGGTTTCAGAAAAAAACTATCCTGTAATCTGCAACTCTTACACTGCAAAAACATATGGACTACACAACTTGACCAGGGCAAAGCAATTGATGCAATTTACATAGACTTCTGTAAAGCCTTTGATTCAGTGATACATGACAAACTACTCCTAAAATTAAAATCTTATGGTATCTCTGAACATCTACATAACTGGATAGAAGCATTCCTGACAAATGGGCAACAAATGGTCAAAATTAGGAGCGTCCTATCAAATCCTATACCTGTCAACAGTGGTGTCCCCCCAAGGCAGTGTTCTAGGACCAACTCTCTTCATACTCTACATAAATGACCTCTGTGATCATATTAAGAGCAACTGCATTCTTTTCGCTGATGATGTAAAGCTATTCAACACCACCAGCAATACTGCTACCCTTCAAAAAGACCTTGGCTATGTGTCAGAATGGTCAAACAAATGGCAACTTCAAATCTCAACAAATAAATGCTCTGTTTTACATATTGGCAAAAAAAAATCAGAAAATAAAATACAAGTTGAATAGTCAAGACCTTGTTGATGACCCAAACTTTGTCAAGGAACTTGGAGTACTCATCTCAAATGATCTAAGTGCTAGAGCCCACTGTAACTACATAGCCAAAAAGGCATTAAGAGTTGTAAACCTAATCCTGCGTAGCTTTTTCTCGAGTAATATCACTCTACTAACTAGAGCATACAAAACATTTGCTAGACCAATACTTGAATACAGCTCATCAGTCTGGAACCCGCATTACATATCTGATATTAATATAATTGAGAAAGTCCAGAAATATTTCACAATAAGAGTTCTCCACTCCTCTACTCGTAGCAGAATACCTTATGCCACCAGACTTGAAATTTTAGATCTAGACAACCTAGAACTATGCCATGCCACCTTCGGTTCGATCTTAGTATAGTACATAAAATTATATATTGCAATGTCCTACTTGTCAATGAATACTTCAGCTTCAACCACAATAGATACAAACTCAAGGTAAACCGCACCAAACTTGATTGCAGGAAATACGACTTCAGCAACAGAGTGGTCAATGTCTGGAATACTTTACCTGACTCTGTGGTTTCTTCCCCAAACCCCCAAAACTTTAACTTTAGACTGTCTACTATTCACCTCACCCATTTCCTAAGAGGTCTGTAGGGGGCATGCATAAGCGCACCAACGTGCCTACCATCCCTGTCCTATTGTTTCTTTTTTTTCTTATTCGTATCCATTTGATGTATTTATAACCTTTAAGTTTATACTTATACCTGTTATCTAATAAGTTTATACTTATACCTGTTATCTAATAACTGCTTGACAAAATAAAAAAAATATGCTGAGGTTGGACTGATATGGTCTGTGATTGTTATTTAATAATACTTTTAATATATATTTAGATTTTCTCCATAGATAGATCAATTTTTATTTGTGTGGTTCCTTTATGTGGTTTCCAGTGTGTTACCATAGATGCTTCATCAAGAGCCATAAAATAATATTTTCTAAATAATGGATGACTTTTCCGTGGTAGATAAGCATTTGACGGTGTTGATCTTTATTTGGTAAATCTGACAGATATCAAATAAGATAACAAAACAACAAGAACATATGGAAGAAGATGACCCCTTAAGAGATATTGGTTTAGTTTTGATATGTCTGTTTTGCTTTCTGTTCTTGCCAGATTGCACAAAATAAGATTAAATAAATGTGTGGGACTAGAACTCACAGCTCTTGGATAAAGCAGTACATTTGTAAGCAGCTCCTATAAAGATAATGAACACTGAATCTCAAAGCCTAGCAAACTTTGGGGGCTCCTGCTCAACAACATAGCCAGGATAATCACGAATGTGGATGGTAGTGTCAAAACAGTCAACACAGCAGATGTACCTATATGAACTCTGCCCTTTTCTTATGTAGCATTGCATGTGTGACAAATAAAAAAGAAGTGGGACTTCAAATGTGTGGTCATGGCTGCCATTTTGACTTTGGCATATCAAAGATATACCCCTAAACAGAAACATGAAGACAGTGGGCAGCCCACCTTCTGCCAGAATCTTATTCTGGTTCCAATTTCCAGTGACAAACTCAAGTGTTCAAATTTATCCCAGCTTTAATTACAGTCACTAAGGAAAGGAGTTTTAAGCTGACAACATAAAAATAGAAAGTTTTATTTGGGAATGGCTCACAGCCTAGGCGGAAGGAAGTCTTCAAGTCTGAGGGAACTCTATAGAGAGAAGTCCAGGAACCTGAACCGTTGGGTTAGGAAAGCAGAAAGTGGTAAAGCTTGCTTCCAATGGGCAGCACAGTAGAGCATCTTCAAGCAGAGATCCAACTAAAGAGATATTCAATAAGCAGACTTGAAACAACTGGCTGCATATCAAAAGTGAGAAACAGTGTGGGAACTTGAGGCTAGGAAAACTACTATGCGAGTTGAGCAGTGAATACTGCCTGGCATTAAATCTGGAAGAGGTTTCTTTGCAAGAAGAATGATGTTAGCCCACATGCCAAGTGGGGTAGCTGCTAAAACCATTCCAAGGTTAAAGGGTATAACGATGACTTATGAGGTTAACTAGTAGAATCTGAAACAAATATACATTAGCCAAAATGGGAAGTCTCCAATTATTTGCAATGTACATAGTTAACGTTTGGATTTTGCTTGTACTTAATATATTTTTTAAATTTGTGTTTTACAGCACAATTTTGTGCAAATGTTAGTGTTGCATAAACCAGTCTACAGGTCTCTAGAATCAGGTCAAATGCCATAATGATGAGTTCATTTATGGTTTAGTTATTTGGCTCCTCAAATACTGATGAAAAATATTTTTAAAGGTTTCCTTAGGTCTATATCTGTTGCTCTTCTTTGATTCTATCAGAATTACTCAAGTTGCAATTTTCAAGCAATTAGAGAGCTATAAATGGTCACTTTCTATTTTTTCTGGCATTTTATCAGAGAACAGCAATTTCTCCTTAACTGCTTAATCTGTCCGTACTATTGAACATGAGAACATATTTCAAATTTTAAATGAATTCTACTCCTATAAATATTATATTTTGTAGCAAATTGCTTTGTTATTTCAAACCTGTAAAACACTTGATATGTAGTTTGATTATACTCTGCTTCATAGACTAGGTGAACTTTTTCATATTCCAGGGCAAAATTAATATGGGCATATTCATTTATTTCTGAATCATAATAAAGTGATTATTTTAATAGTCTCGGGTTATTTCTGATGATTTGCTAACTGCTTAAAAATTAACATACCATATATCACTCATGATTTCTAGCAGTTTTAATGTTGAACACTTACCCAATCTATTTATGTTTAATAACTCTTTCACTATTATGGATCTAAAGAGTTAAACCTGGTTTCTAAGTGATCACAAAATCAATAATTTGTTCATGCGAAGGAGAAATCAGAAGTTAGGATTGTGTTGCTTGACATGGCCATCGGCTCTGCTATATTTTTGTTGCAACTGCAACATATCTGGGGCCTCAAGGACGTTTTGACAGTGAAAGAGTGAAATAAAACATTTCCAGAAATATATTGTTGCCATGGGAAACATGATCACCATCTTAGTTTGCCATCTTATTTTCTTTCTCTTCCTTTTATTATTATTATTATTTTTCATTGTTTTTAATTTATAACAAAAGAAAAGCAATAACCAGAATACAAATTTAAAGGATAACCCAAAAACCAGAAGACCAAAAGCAAGCAAGCAAACAAAGAATATCTGTTACAGCAAATACATACATGATGGAATTAATGCTTTTAAAATTGGAATCTTTTTATTTTCGGCAGCATTGGGAGAAGGCTGGTATATATGTAGAAAACGTATCTTACACCCAGGATTTAAATTAATTACATCAGAGGTTTTTTCCAATTGAATAAAATGATCTTCCTAATATCTGCTCACACATGATAAATTCAAAGTCTTCCATGCCTTGATATAAGTATAGAGGGACATATTTTAACATCACATTCAAATCTTTGGCCTTTATTTTTTTTTCCTAATGACCTATTTATAGCATGAAAAACTTTGAATATTAAGCTGAAATGGTGTCAACATGGAACAATCACAAAACATATGAGTCATTATCCCTTCTGACACATTTCACTTCCAACATACAGATATTGCAGACTAGTGCTTGTTATGCATCTGCTAGGGTGTCCAATAGACTTGAGAAAAACAAATGTCAAAGAAATATATAATTAAACATGTTGAATACATTTAATAATTCCCTTTTTGGGTCATATCAAAGATCACAATGTGATGGCCACTCTGGGGAAAAGCTTTGAGAGATATATTTTCTCTCTCCAGAATATAGCTAGGTATATATGTTTGTCTATCTCTATAAAGAATTTTCTGTGAATAAACATCCTTTCGGCTTCTAACAGAAAGTTATAGTATTTTTCACTAATCATTGTTCAGATTAGGTTCACTTTTCAGGAACCCTCATATATGGACATGTTTTTCCCTCTGTAATAAAATGTTGGTGAATGGATTTTTAATGAAATGCTGATATAGACTACTAAAATAGTATACTTAGTATTTGACAAATACAAAATAAATTCTAGCTGTAAGATCCAGATTAAGGACTTAAAAAACAAAGATGCTTTGGTAAAGATCATAGAAAGTGTAATATTTTGCCTCTAGTCCTCCTATGCCCTCCTAACACTGATATTCCAAGAGACTACAGATTCATGATGCCATTTTTGATTAACATCAAACGTACATGTGTGAAAATACATAATGTGTAAATTTCACATAGATACTTTCAATAGAGCTCTTGCTGTGTTTGACCATAGGCAAAATTATTAAAACATTAAAACTGTTAAAGGGAGTCATTAAAACAAATCTATGAACACTTTCTGAAAGTCTGTTCTGATATCATAGGTTTCCTAATGTATTAGAACTGAGGCAGTCTTTTGGCACTGGCGTAAAGTTCTGGTTTTCTGAAAGATGAGGGCAAGCATCTTAGAATTATTTCTGTCCCCTAAATGAAAAGGGCATAATGCTATTCTCTCCTCTCCTCTCCTCTCCTCTCCTCTCCTATTCATTATTAATATATTAATATAATATTGATATATTATTCATATACATTAAATATTATATATCATTGTAGAGCATATGTCCCTGGATGCTAGGTCACCTAACCTGACATGGGTAAGCAGTCTCTTTATGGTGTGTGGGGTAGCTGTTTCAGAATGGCAGACTTCCTTATATTATGGGAAACAGGAAAGGGCATGTCCGTATTTTCTGCACTTTCCTCGGATCCTAAACCAATCAAGCTTGCAGGGCTGAAAGAAAACCCAAACTTTTCACTAGCTGCTTTGGATGCAGTTTCAGCTTCCATGTTCCTGGGAAGAACTTTTCCATCCCCCTCCCAGAGACCTTCGGTATCTTCTTTCCCTTCAATGTCTTCTTTCCTTCTATTTCATTAGACTTTTGGTTTCTGCTTCTTTCTTCTATGGTTGTACTTTTCCTTTTGTACTCTTTCCTGCTTCTTTTATCTATGAAATAGCCTGTTTTTAATTTGATTTTACTTCTTTTCCTGTGTTTGTGGTCCTGCTAGGAAGAAGAGGGTGGCAGCTCTTGTTATTTCATTGGCAGAGCTTGCAGCTGTTTTATTTTATTTTATGCTGTGTTTTGTGGGTCAATGGTAGGCAAGATGCAAGGAACCCTGCTTACTTTTGGATTTTATGTATTAGTTATCAAATTTGGAAACTGTCTATCTTCCTCACAGAGGGACTCTGAGTGCTCTACAAATATACTCTTATTTATTTGATTTACTGTATATATTTAATTTTTATAGCTGCCCATCTCAACTAGTGACTCTGGACAGCATATATCCATGAACATAAGAACACATGTAAAACAATTAAAACAATACAAAATAATACATATGGCACCAAGTTGGACACAGATATGGCACCATTCATTTACTGGATTATAATATTTCAATACCTCCAATAAGAAAAGTTTAATAACATGCAGTAAATTCTATAACATAAAATATCTAATATATACAGTACTTACAAAGTAAATGTATGACTTGAACCAAGCAAATCAAGGCAAAAGCCGATTGATAATTGGAAAAGAAAGGATTTTCATAAAAACTAGGACTGTTGTATATATTTTTCATTTAGACATATTAGTGTTTGAATCTATATACAATTCATTCATTCTCTCCTACCACTTTCAGAATCTCCCTGGTCCTCAACAGGTTATTGCTTCAATTTTCCAGATATATTGGAAATTTAGAGTAGAAGGAAAGCGAGAGTAGTGAGTGCCAATTCACTAAGATATTGTTTTGGGTAGAAATTGAAATGTCTGCTTTAAAATCACACTGGAGAGCAATCAAACCCCTAGGGTGAGAATAACCATGCTAAAACTAAGATAGTTATATTTATTTCTAAAAAAAGTTTATGATCTTCACTTGTCAGTATATTTGAAAACATACTATTAAGCAAAGCAGAGTTTAGAATACTGTGCCTGTGATGTACCTTTGCAATAGGAGGGAGAATAAAAGAGCTACTAGAGTCAAATGGCCAAATGACTTTATGTCTTGCTAGCCTCCCTGTGCATATTCCATTCAGGAAAGAGGGGGTTTGAAAGTACTTCATTGTACAAGCTTACATTTATCCAATCTCTTCTTAAAAACCACCAGGAGAAAGAGTGCTTTTAGAACATGATAGAATGGTTTTCATGGTTTATTGCACTTTCAACAGCTGGTGATGCCTGCCCAGCTGTTCTGCCCTAGCCTGCCAATAACTGTGATATATTATAAGAATAACCTTAAAGAACAGGCAAGGATCTACAGCCAAGACAAAGATCAGATAAGAGTTATCCAAATTCAAAGCAGGAATGTAATTTGTGAAAACTTCTCAAAAACGATTTTTTCCTTCTCTTTAGGATAAAGGGTATGAGGAGTGGTTGGGGGAGGAGAGAGAAATAATATGAAGCCCTAAATGTGGTAAGCTGGATTTAGTGTGTGTGTTTGTGTGACAAGTCCCTGAAGTTTTCTTGGCAAGGTGTCAAAATGTTTTGTCCTTGCCTTCTCCCAAGGACTGAGAAATAAGGACTGGACCAAGGTTCCCACAGCATACCAAACTGGCTCTCTTTTGGTAAAACACTGGCTAGTCTAGACTTAAACAACCTATGCAGTCATCTAGGGCACCAAATTTTATAGAGTGCTACAACTGAAAAGAGTTTGAAAATCCACAATGTGAGTGTAAAATCTGATAACCTTTCCTAGCTGCATACCTGCTCACGGGTTAAATATAATCATAGGGGTGGCAGAATATGTTTTTGCCTAGAATACCAGCATGTCTACAGCTCTGGAGCGATCTCTTTTTGTAAAGGTTCAAAGCTGATAACCCTGAGTTGGTGATAAGTCTGCAGCATAAGAATGGGTCCCAATAATATGTAGCTAAATTAAAACATTCTCTAGGGATATTTGGCTTTCCTAGGATGGTGGAAGAATGGGTCCTACTTCCCTTTCTCTCCCAGCATCTGCACATAATTTCTAAGGAGAGGACCTTTCTAATTTGAAATTGTATAATGCCAAAAAATATGAGAAGCCTGCAATTCTTTCTGTTTTTAAATAGGCCACCAATATCATTTTTATCCTATGATATATGTCACCATATACTTTTACTACCGCTATACTGATTTTGCTTAAAAACATTTATACTGATGTACATTCTTTGGCACTTTTAAAGATTGATTTTCTACTTTTATTAAATTCTTAGAGTGGGTTCTTGTTTAAAAGAAACTTGATAGTAAATCTGACAGCTGCAAAAAACTAAGAACAGAATGGAAACTGGGTTCTGCTACAAAGGAGGAGACCACATACTCTGTTGCAAGAGAGTTTAAGGTGTGATTTGTGGATAAGGTTTTCAAATTCTTCCATAAGAAGAATGGAAGGCTGATTATATCTTTCTAACTTTTTAAAATTAGTAATTACTGATTAGATCTAGGATTGTTGTAAACTTTTCTAATTGGTTCCTGTCCTATCTGATACTTATGTCCAAATGACTTTTTGGGGGTGGTGATGGAAGGAAATGTAAAAGTGGGAATATAAGTAAAAATAATGACATCCCTACCACAGAAAGGTGTGAACCAAACTGTGTAAAAATTGTTTCAATGCCATCTTGGTCTCTTGGTTTCTTCTCATGGAGGAGGAGGAGGGGGAAGAAGAAGAAGAAGAAGAAGAAGAAGAAGAAGAAGAAGAAGAAGAAGAAGAAGAAGAAGAAGAAGAAGAAGAAGAAGAAGAAGAAGAAGAAGAAGAAGAAGAAGAAGAAGAAGAAGAAGAAGAAGAAGAAGAAGAAGAAGAAGAAGAAGAAGAAGAAGAAGAAGAAGAAGAAGAAGAAGAAGAAGAAGAAGAAGAAGAAGAAGAAGAAGAAGAAGAGACCAACCTTTTACTTTCTGGTACATCTTCTGGAGTAGTCTACTTATTTTGTTGCTGACATTTCAATATCAAAATTATTAAACAGGAGTTAAGAATGATCCTAACAGAAACCTATATGTTTTTATTCATTGTAAGTTGTTTTGAATCTGGAATCATTAAAGGGTATTCTATTATGAAGGTCATATTGTTTTAATGAAAGTCAGATTTTCATAGGCAATTTTACATTTTTCCAGGATAGTCAAAGGTTTACATTAGCAAGAATATGTCGTATAATAATCAATGAATGCATACAATTCTGAACTCAATAAATCTGAAATTCAGACTTTCTTTTGCCTGAAGGACAAGAATATTTCAGAAGTAACAAACTAGCTATTGTCCAATAGAGGGTACTGTTGTCACTAGAAATGAATTTAGAAGAGTTTTGTAAGATTGCAAAGTTTATTCTGTACTTGGGCTGTTATTGTTTATTATACCTTTTTAAATGTTACATTATTCTAGTGTTCAGTTATGTTTTTGATATGTGGTTGGCTTACTCAATATATTCCTAAGGGCCTCTGGGTGCAACTGAAAGTACTGGGGTTAGTAAGCTCTCTTCAGGAATAGGTTTACCTACTTGAACTAGCTTGATGTATTCAAATTGACTAACTTGTAGTGTCCTGTTTTCAGGAGCAGCACAAGTTACTTTTGTTGTGGTGGGCAAGTGAACATCAAACTAGGTCTACTTTTGTTCAAAAAGCAGTTCAAGATAGAGCACTTCTGGGAAGCATTTGGGGCCGTAATGACATTATTCTGCTGGATTTTTCCCCCTACCAGGGGTGGGAGGGTGGAAAGGATTTTTGCTACTCCTTATGCCCAGAATAATACAGGTAGCCCTCAACTTGCAACCATACATTAGTGACAATTTGAAGTTACACTGGCACTGAAAAAAGTGACTTATGGACAGTTTTCACACTTACGACCATTACAGCATCCCATGGTCATGTGATCAAAATTTGGATACAGCAAGGTATCGCCGGTCTTCTCAAGAAAGTGGAACTCTTCATGCATTTAGCATTTCAAGAGGAACGTTTATTGAAAGACAAGGATAGCAAAGGAGATCTGGGCAGGACCTGAGATTTCCTGCTCAAAACGGTAAGTTAAACTATTGCAAGCACAGCCCCTCCCAATGTCCAGTCCAACATCGAGCCAATCCCAGGTGTTGAAGATGTTTTGAGAAGCCCAGGCACAGACGGTGATATCTATCATTCTCCCAGCCGCTTTGGTTTCGCTTTCTCTGTCGCCAAGATAGCGCAGATGTCTCAAACGCTTCCGTTCCTCCTCCCTAGGATGATCCGAGACACATTCCTTCCCCTTCCCTATTTCCCTGAAGATCGCATACAACAAAGCAAGTGAAAGCCCGCAAAAGCTTCCCCATCAAGCCTGCCCACTGCTCACAGAAGGGCAGCATAGGGTTTGTTCTATGGGATCTGACAAATACATGGAAACGTGCATGTGTTTATGACAGTTGAGCTGTCCTCAGACCATGTGATCACCATTTGTAACCTTCACAGCCGACTTCCAGCAAGCAAAGTCAATATGGGAAGCCAGATTTGCTTCCCAAATCTGACCTGAATGATTTCCCAAATCTGACCTGAATGAATCATTTAACAATTGTCATGATTTACTTAGCAACTGGGGCAAAACTCACTTAACAACTGTCTTGCTTTGCAATGGAAATTTTGGGTTCAGTAGTGGTCGTAAGTCAAGGATTACCAATACTTTCAGCATTTTGCTAGGCATGTGTACAAATTTAGGGTGGAAGACAGGTTGTTCTAACACCTCAATATTTAACCAGCTGGAGAATTAAAGAAAATTAGCAATGATGACACTGCTCTGGGTAAGATTTTATGTAGAAAGGGAAGATGTAGATTTTATGAGGAAAAGGAACATCTAGAGGGTTAGGGTTAGAGTGAGAGAATTGAATAAATAGGCCAAGAAAATGAATGGAAAAGAGAAGCCTTGGGAAAAAAATACTTAAGGGAAAGTAAAAAGATAATCTTGGATGAACCAGGAAGAGAAGCAGTGAAGCCCAGTTAGAAAAAAATTGTTGAGTTATTCATCTATCACTCCAATCTTGAACATAGTTTATTTCTTTAAGGAAAGAATAAGTTTTGTCTCTACCCTCTTCTTCCCGTTAATCCTATCCTTAATTTAGTGTTACTGTTGCATATGGAATGACACAATCTACAAAGCAGCATCCTTTCATAAATCAATCCTTCCTTAATAGTAAATGTGACTCTTGCAAATGTTTCAACCAATGACAACATGAGGCTTTGCTAATATGAGGCAGTAATTTGAATCCAATCTTAATCATCCTTAGAGTAGAACCACTGAATCAATGATGCTAAATTGATTGATTGAAATCCAGTTCTGAGTCAAAGTAACCTACTTTCTTGTAACAGGCAAATTGACAGAACCTATAAAGATTGAGAAGTGTCTCAAAATGTAGACATGTTGAAATTCTAATTAAAATTGAACACAGCCAGACCTAAATATAGCTTGTTCTGCATAGAGACAATTCCAATCAGTTTGAAATCTTGGATTTTAAGAAACTGTGGAAGCTTAAATCTATATGCACTGATGTTGCAGCACTTCATAAAATATATTATGGACCACAAGTGGCAATAGGGTGTAGGTACAGAACTACAAGTTGGCTTAATTGTCTGTCTCTCCTGAGAGGAGTTGTTAACCTAACCCTGTGTAGTTTTTTCTCTGGTAATATCACACTACTAACTAGAGCATACAAAACATTTGCTAGACCAATATTTGAATACAGTTCATCAGTCTGGAATCCGCATTACATATCAGATATTAAAACAGTTGAGAAAGTCCATATTTCACGAGAAGAGTTCTCCACTCCTCTACTTGTAGTAGAATACTTTATGCCACCAGACTTGAAATTTTTGACCTAGACAACCTAGAATTATGCCACCTTCAGTCCAATCTAAGTATAGTACATAAAATTATCTACTGCAAAGTCCCACTGTCCATGAATACTTCAGCTTCAACCACAACAACACAAGAGCACACAATAGATACAAACTCAAGGTAAACCGCACCAAACTTGATTGCAGGAAATACGACTTCAGCATCAGAGTGGTCAATATCTGGAATACTCTACCTGACTCCATGGTTTCTTCCCCAAACCCCAAAAACTTTAACTTTAGACTGTCTACTATTGACCCCACCCCTTTCCTAAGAGGTCTGTAGGGGGGGCGCATAAGTGCACCAACATGCCTACTGGCCCTGTCCTATTGTTTCTTTTTTATTTGTATTCATTTCATGTATTCATAACCATGCTTATATACCTATATCTGTTATCTAATACTTGCTTCACAAATAAATAAATAAATAAAACTGTTGGAAGAAATAATCCATCTGGTTCAGTACCAAGCTGGGAGAAAGACATTGGAAACATGGAGGCTGATTGGAAAGATGGTTTAATGATGAATAGAACCACCAATGTTTATGGTTCTGGTGCAGCTGACAAAATGGAGTTGAGAGCGGATGGTTTTTATACTTTCTTTGGGCTTTTTATTTGAGTTTCCTATTTCTGTGCAAGAACATGTCCTTTAATATTCTATTGGTTGTTATCAGATTCCTATGGGGTCATGTAGGAGTTATGTAGGAGTCATAGCTGGCTCTATAGGCAAAAAGGAAATGCAAATCCTAGGTACGTGTCTGAGATAACCTGGTCAGCCTCTGGCTTAGTGTTTGTCTGAGCTCCCAAGTTTGAAGTTTGGACTGCTCTGGGATGGTGCAATGAAGGGGCTTGTGTTCTGAAAGGGTGTTGGGCAATTCCTATTGTGGCTGAATGGCTTTCATCCTGTTTTGGATCTTGAGTGAAGGGCTGCTTCTAATCCTACCATTCTGCCTTTGTTTCAAAATATCCTGTCTTGAACAGATTACCAAATCTGCATTTCTAAAAGCTGGCCTCTGTTTCTGCTTGGGGGCAGGGAGACTGGGGCTGCTTCCTGCCTCTAAAAACATGTTTCTCCATTTCTTCTTTAGGCAAATGTAATATTCTGCCTTTTAAAAATATTCCTCAAAATATTTCATTCTTCTAGGAGTGGGGAGCTTCCCATTAACCATATGGGTCTTTGTCTGTCCTTATAATGCATTTTCTGTAAATAAATGTCTGTTCTTTTGTAGTCATAAAGTCTACTGCATTAATCTTTGCTCAGATTAGATTCCCACCTTCAGGATGCCTAACACATATACTCAGAACATATATACATACATAAATACACACACACGCACATATCACATATATCCAACATATATAATATTTTTATATAAGCAGAAAATGCAACATTGGACCTATTAAGCATTAATATCAGATATTAATATTTACAGTATTTATAGCCTCCTCCAACCTATTGTAGCTTCTATCCATTGGTTCTTATTCCACTCTCAGGCAGTAGAGAGATTAAATCCACATTTTCTTTCCTGTGATTACCCTTCAAAAGTTAGAAGACTGCTCTCATGTCTCCCCTTAGACTTTTTTCCTTTGGTGTAAAGATGTTTAGGTTTGTAATTACACTTCAAAGCATATAGCTTTCAAGCTCCTCACCATTTTTGTTGCTTTTGTCTACATACTTTTCAATTCCTCAATATTCTTCCTATATTTATGGCAACCAAAGCTGGTTGCAATCTGACTAGTGCATTGTACAATAGAACAATCATTTCCCATTATCTCAACAATATATTTCTGTTGGTGCATCTGAAGATGGTTCTTGGCTCTTTTAGCATCTACAACATACCATTGCTTCATCCTTAATCTCTAGTCTCTAGGATACCTAGATCCTTCTCACTAGTACTACTGCAGAGCTACACAGAATCTATATATCTATTTATCTGCTTTTCCTATCTACAGTACATGGAAACCCCTACAGTGTTTCGCATTTCACTGAATTCTGATGGAAAGGTCCAATGTTCAAGACCTTTTAAATCTCTAAATTGTCTTCTGAGATGTTATCAAATTTGGTAAACATTCCTTCTGTCCCTTCATCTTAACTGTTTATAAGAATAGTGGCAAAGACAAACTTTGAGGTACCACCACTGCATACCTTTTCCCATGCAGACATAGATTCATTAAGGATATGGTTGTTCAACCAATTGTAAATCCATCTGATAATGGAATCATCATTCCCTTTTATCAAGAAACAGGTTATAGTTATGCCCTATTGAAGACTAGGTAGTCTTCAATAACATTTCTTGATCTCATCATTTGTTTAAAAAAATTAATAAGATTTATTTGACACTACCTTTTTAAAATAAACCCATACTGGGTTCTCATAAGTACCTCATTCTTTCTAAGGACATGCAAACTCACTAATTGATTGTCTTTTTTACAATTTTCACAGGTATTGATGTCAAGCTTATATTGCACCATTTCTTCAAAATCCTGCTTTGAAAAATCTACTGCATTTTTAATGTACCTATTGTAGTATTCACCTTGAATAAGCAGGCTAATATGTAAGAATAATGTAGGTACAATGTATCTTTTACAATATATCATCAAAGAGTTGTTACCTAATAAAAATAGATGCCATATAATTTATACTTTGATTTTAGAGCTTAAGAATAACAAAATTTTGTTCTTGTAAAAATTGTTTCTTTTGTTCATCTTCCGTTCATAGAAAGATCATTAGACATAGATCAAAAAGACCTAGGATGAAAATCCAGTTACTTATAATGATTTACGGGTAACTTGGAGCAAAGCTTTCTTGCTCAGTGCCTTATTATGAGAATAAGAAAGAAAGTAGATATACTGAGTTGATCCATTGGGAGGAAAAATGTGATAAAAATATGAAGAATCAATGTGGAATTCTTCTGGGATGCACTTAAATGCTTGAAATGTATTCAGAAATGGTGAAGTGGAATGGTAGGAAGAGGTACCAGCTGGTCAAGATGAAGGCTGCATACTGTGGGATGTAGGTCTTCAATATTTTATTTTTCTATTATTTCTGGTTCCTTGGAAATTTAGAGTCTTGGAAATACTTTTTATATCTGAATAGTAATACAAATTAAAATACAAGGGAAATGGATTGCTTTCTAGACTATAGTGTCAATTTCTTTAAATTTCATCCTTGTCTTTATAGTATAGAAATGTATTTATTTTAACAGCTACTGACATCTATAATACTTACTTTTGTGTATTTTTTAAAAGACATTTCTTAACATTTTAAAAGACAGAATGGAAAAAACAAACAAATATGGAAGGAAATTCTTGTTATTGTCTACAGTTTGATACTCTTTGCTTTAATACATATAATATTATAGTCTGTTCAAGTAGCAATCCAGATACTTTAGATTAACCCATAATAGTATGCCTATGACTACAATAGGATGCTTCATAGGTAAAAAGATTTTGACTACTGCTGGACAATTGAAATTATCTGAGTCTCTTCATCTTATTTCTTTGCCCCCCCCCCCCCCCCCTTTCTAGCACTTTTCCTACAGGGTCCACTTTTTTTGGACCAAGCGTTTATGTATTAGAGTAAAAGCAATAGCAGTTAGACTTATATACCACTTCATAGTGCTTTACAGTCAGCTCTAACTGATTTACAGAGTCAGCATATTGCCCCCAACAGCCTGGGTCCTCACTTTATTGATCTTGGAAGGATGGAAGGCTGAGTCAACTTTGAGTTAATCAGGATCAAACTGCTGGCAAACAGCAGAATTAGACTGCAATACTGCATTCTAACCACGGTGCCACCACAGTTCCTAATTATAATGAACTATCATTTCAGTATCAGGGACTGCTTAAAATACATGAAAAATAAAATAGATGTATACAAACATCAAATGATAACCAATTTCTCAACCTTGGAGTCTGATGCCATGTATTACTTTGAGCTTTTAAAAGGTATTTCTAAAATAATTGTGTTTGGTATTACTGTATTTTATTTATTCTATTGTTTATCGCAGAGAGCCTTTTGATCATTGTGGCAGGATATATATTTGATAAAACTTATTCTTTTTATGTGCATATGGTTCTTCGAAAACTAAATTACATGAAGGATATGTGTGTGTGTGTGTGTGTGTGTGTGTATGTGTGTGTGTATGCATACATATTATTCCATTTGAGGAGGCTGCTGTACAAATCACTACAATCTGGAAACTTGTTTGAATGCTACCATTATTAATCTGAAAGAAATGGCAACCCCCTATTTAAAACAATATTGTCTCCTATTGATTATTGAGCAGACCCCTCTCCCCCATTAAATCCTGGTACATACAGAGATCCGAGTTAAAACATGCATTTCATGTTTTAAAACATGCATTTCATGAATACTTCAGCTACAACCATAACAACACAAGAGCAAACAATAGATACAAACTCAAGGTAACTTATTATTATTATTTAGGTCTTATATACCGCCCTTCTCCCGAAGGACTCAGGGCGGTGAACAGCCAACTAAAATACATGTAAACAAATATAAATAGTTAAAAAAGAATTAAACCCTAGGCTGTCCCTATAAAAATCTAAAAAACCCCAATTAAAATAAATTAAAACTTTGTACCCCATCCCAACTAATCTAAAAACCCCATTTAAAAATCCCATTTGAGTCAGCTCAGGCCGGCCTGCTCGAAGAGCCAAGTCTTCAGGTCACGTCTGAAGGCCCTCAGGTCACTGGTCGTTCGTAGTCCAGGGGGCATCCCGTTCCAGAGGGCGGGTGCCCCCACAGAGAAGGCCCTGTTCCTCGGGGTCACCAGGCGATACATAGAAGGCGTCGGGACCCGGAGGAGACCCTCTCTGTGGGAGCGCACCGGTCGGTGGGAGACTACTGGCAGAATGCGGTCTTGTAAGTATCCTGGTCCGATGCCATGGAGCGCTTTAAAGACCAAAACCAGTACTTTAAAGCGAACCCGGAAGGCCACCGGCAACCAATGCAGCTCGCGCAGGAGGGGCGTCACGTGGGAGTATCTCGACGCCCCCATAACTACCCGTGCGGCTGCATTTTGTACCAGTTGAAGCCTCCGGGTGCTCCCCGCAGGGAGCCCCATGTAGAGGGCATTACAGTAGTCCAGACGGGAGGTGACCAGGGCATGAGTGACTGTGCGTAAGGCGTCCCGATCAAGAAAGGGCCGCATCTGGCGTATCAGGCGAACCTGATAAAAAGCCCCCCTGGAGACGGCCGTAATATGATCTTCCAAAGACAGCCATACATCCAGGAGGACACCAAGATTGCGAGCCCCTTCTGTGGGGGTCAAGATCTCATCCCCAATAGCCAGCGACGGAGTCAGCTGACTATATCGGGCCGCCGGAAACCACAGCCACTCGATCTTGGAAGGGTTGAGTCGAAGCCTGTTCTCGCCCATCCAGTTCCGCACAGCCTCCAGGCAACGGGCCATAGCCTCCACAGCATCGTTGGGTTGGCTTGGGGTGGAGATGTAAAGCTGAGTGTCATCAGCATAAAGATGGCATTTCACCCCAAAACCACGTATGATCTCTCCCAGCAGCTTCACATAGATGTTGAACAGAAGAGGGGAGAGGACCGACCCCTGAGGCACCCCACACATGAAGGGCCTAGGGGTGGACCTCTCCCCCCCCCGTCAACACAACTTGCGAGCGGTCCGAGAGGAAGGACGAGAACCACCGCAAAACGGTGCCCCCAATTCCCAACCCCTCCAACCGCCGCAATAGGATACTATGGTCGATAGTATCAAAAGCCGCTGATAGATCTAAGAGGACCAGGACAGAGGAATAACCTCTGTCACGGGCCCTCCAGAGATCATCTACCAACGCGACCAATGCTGTTTCGTTACTGTGTCCGGGCCTGAAGCCCGATTGGAACGGATCTAAGTAGAATGCTTCCTCCAGATACTGAGGGAGCTGACGTGCCACCACACTCTCAACAACCTTCGCCACAAAGGGAAGGTTGGAGACAGGACGATAGTTATTCAAAAGAGCCGGGTCCAGGGAAGGCTTCTTGAGGAGGGGCCGCACCACCGCCGTTTTCAGGGCGGTCAGAAGCGCCCCCTCCGTCAACGAAGCGTTGACAATCCCCTGGAGCCAGCCTCGTGTCACCTCTCTGGAGGTAGAAACCAACCAGGAAGGGCACGGGTCCAATAAACATGTGGTGGCATTCAGCCTCCCCAGTAATCTGTCCACACCCTCGGCGGTCACAGGATCGAACTCCTCCCAGATAACTGTCTCAGGACCTGCTCCGGACACCTCCCCCGGGACCACCCAACTGGAGTCCAGCCCATCCCGAATCTGAGCGATTTTATCATGCAGAAATCGGGAAAACTCTTCTGCCCTACCCTGCAAGAGGTCCTCCCGCGCTCTCGGCTCAAGCAGGGAGCGGGTCACTCTAAACAGGGCGGCAGGCCGATTTTCTGCCGACGCAATAAGGGCGGAGAGGTGTGAACGCTTCGCCGCCCCTACCGCCACTAGGTAGGTCCTAATATAGGACCTCACCTGTGTCCGGTCAGACTCAGCACGACTGGCCCTCCAGATGCCCTCCAGACGTCTTTTCCGGCATTTCATCCCCCTCAGCTCCCCCGTAAACCACGGAGCCAGGTGGGATCTATGCCGAGTCAGAGGTCGCAAAGGCACAACTCGGTCCAGAGCCTCAGCGGCCAACCTATCCCAGGTGGCCACCAAGTCTATGGCTGAGTTATGAGCCAGAGTTTCAGGAAATGGCCCAAGCTCCATCTGAAACCGTTCAGGATCCATCAGGCGCCTGGGGCGGAACCATCTCCTCGGCTCCAAACTTGATTGCAAACTTGATTGCAGGAAATACGACTTCAGCAACAGAGTGGTCAATGTCTGGAATACTTTACCTGACTCTGTGGTTTCTTCCCCAAACCCCAAAAACTTTAACCTTAGACTGTCTACTATTGACCTCACTTCTTTCCTAAGAGGTCTGTAGGGGGTGTGCATAAGCGCACCAACGTGCCTACCATCCCTGTCTTATTGTTTCTTTTATATATTTTTAAATTTTTCTTATATGTATCCATGTATTCATAACTATGTTTTTACTTATACCTATTATCTTGTAAGTAATTGACAAATAAATAATAATAATAAATTTCAAGGCAAATGACAAAATCATTCCTAATGCAGCAGCATAGGCACAGTAAAACCATTATGTCATGAGGTTCTCAATGTAACAGGAATTTATCAGCTTCTCAGAAAACCATGATTACTGTATTAAAATTTGTCATGCTTTCAGCCAACTTGTTAGATATTCCACCTGGATCTTAAATCAACTGTTTATGGTTGTTATGCTTATTTTGCAAATAATTTGCTGGATAATATTTTAACATCCATATTAGTAACAGTCTTTGTTTATCCTTTAACAGACAGTTTTGGGAATTTTTAGCAACTCCCTTGATTGCAAATGTGATCTAGAATAAGATATCAATGCTGAAGAAATTTGAAGTAGTTGGGCTGCTTTTTGAATGTGATATGTGTGAGGAAATGGATTCTATAATAAAATGCAGATATATATAGGTAGTGCTTGACTAATGGCCACAATGGGGACCAGAATTTCTGTGGAGACAGTTGTGAAGTGAGTTGCAGCCAATCTTATGAACATTTTGCCACAGTTGTTAAGCAAATCACTGCAGTTGTTAAGTGAATCAGGTAGACATTAAGCAAATCTGTGCTGACTCTGTTCTTTGGTAGCCAACTGAGAAGGTCACAAATGGTGATCACATGATTTTAGGGCATTACAACCATTGTAAATACATGTCAGTTGCCAACCAACCAAATTTTGATCATGTGACTGTGGGAATGCTGTGATGGTCGTAACTATGAGAACTGTTTGTAGCTTACAGTTTTTCAATGCCATTATCACTTTGAACAGCTGCTAAACAAATGATTGTAAGTCTGGGACTAGTTGTACAAGATGCATCTTGTTATACAGACAAGCCTTCAGACATCATTTATGAAAAATGCAAGTAGTATATTAATGCAATGTCTGTGCCTTTAAAAAGTGAAAAAGAGTCTGAAATTGAATAGCAATAGCAATAGCACTTAGACTTATATACTGCTTCACAGTGCTTTTACAGCCCTCTCTAAGTGGTTTACAGAGTCAGCTTATTGCCCCCAACAATCTAAGTCCTTGTTTTACCGACCTCAGAAGGATGGAAGGCTGAGTCAACCCTGAGCTAGTGAGAATTGAACTGCCAAATTGCAGTCAGCCAGCAGTCAGCAGAAGCAGCCTGCAGTACTGCATTTTAACAATGTGCCACTGAGGCTCTTATATTAAAGTAATTTCTTCTGCTGAATTTAACTTTGCATGAACTGGAAAAGTACAAGAAGTAAACTGGGTTTTTCTCCCCACTGAAACTCTTAACATATCATATGCCCAACAATTAATCAGCCCTATAGTAATGCATATTACTTCCTCCATTTTTTTTTTTTGTATTTATACTTGAACTGATGTGAAGAGCACTTATATGCACAGCAAAAATAGATTGGTTTCTATGCTTTTCTTCCCCCCTATTGCTAGCACATAATCGTAACTTCACTAAAACACTCTCAGTGACACTTCCTTTCCATTTCCATAGAGTCTCTTCTCTGGTTGCTAAACTTCTAAAGTGGAGTGTGATATATTTGGGATAAATTCAAGATGGACATTCTTAATGAGAGTGTTATTAGTTGGAAGATTGGAAGGATGTAAAGCATTTAAAACTGCCGGATGCTGCTCACAGTGCTGTTCTAAAGCCAAAAACTATCACTCAAATAAAAGGAGGAAGCAGCAACAAAAGTGACAAATGCTGAAGATAATCTGGCCCAATCTCCTGTCTTTGATTGTTTTATTCTATTAACTACCTTCATCTTTTCTGTCTCAGCACACTGAATGACAGCTATCACTCACCATCCTTCTGTTTTTAGATGAGGTGTTAGTGCTGTTTCCTATGCCCTTTTCTAATGATCAGTATCATCATGAGCTAAATTTAAAAAAAAAACACCCAACCCTTGCCAAAACCTTTGCTTTCAAGTGTAAATGAAAGGAACTACAGACGACATTTAACAAGTCTAGAATGTTTCTCAAAGTGAAGATTAAAATTGACCTGCCAAGATCAGCTGCTCCAGAACCATGTTATTCTTGCACAGATGTTGTAAAATGTTGTAAAAGTTTACTTAAAAGTAAGTTTATCCTACAAAGTTTACATAAAATATGCTACTCTCCAATAAATTAAAATTCACTTCTCATTAATTACCTGCAATAATTAGCCTGGAATGAAGCAAATACAAGCACATTATTGCATTTATTTATTATTATATTTCACAACAAAAGACACTGAGCAGCAAGCACTTTGAAGTCCCATTCATCACAAATGAAAAATTTCTCTCCCAAATGAACCAGACTTCAAAGAGCTCAAATCCCCTTGATTTTGATAAGAAAGTTATGCATTAAAACTCTTTCGTTCAGCTCAGCAAAGTTTTAGAGGTGCTCATCATTACCTGGGTCATACTGAAAACTTACTACTTATTATACTGCATTTTCTTGTGTGAAAGTCTGAAAGATACAACAAAAAAGATTTCCTAATTCATAGACTCAAGGGAACAACAACAACAACAAAGCTAACAGGAACAAAATAAAGATGATGTTTGTCCAAACTCCTAAGTGCGGTTTCCAGTCGCACAAATTGGTTGGCTTGCTTAGATTATGGCAACTGTGATGAAATATGCAGAGGGAGAGGATTTGGCCAAGTCAGAGCTTTCCCAGAAAGAGACCTGGATCAAGAGACTACACAGAGATGATTGGGGGAAGAATGCTGAAGTTCAGGGTAACTACCTACTAGAATCTCTCAGGATATATCTAGAAGCTTAGAAAGTTTATAACTTTAGTTTGGTAAGATTCTGTCCATTAGCAAATGAAGGCTTGGACTTGATTGGTTCTCACTGTCTTGTGTCTGGGCTTGGGGCTAACACCAACAGTAATAAGTATTTCAAGGCATGAAGGAAAAACTATCCTTCCACCCCTATATATTCTTCTAATATAAAACTGAATTACTTTGAGGCTCCAGTCAGGGCTGTAAATGGCTTTTTAAGCACATGACTAGACACTGCATTTGAGAAATTGGACAGAACCAGGAAGAAAAATAAATTGTGTTTAATTTAGGTTAAAAATAAACATAATTAAGAGGATTGCTATAAACATGCTTAATAGCTTTTCCTTTCCCCCGTCATATTAAAAACTAGAATTTGGCAAAAGCTTTGGGAGTCTATCTCTGGTCTTAAATAAAAAAGGTCCATCAAAACCATTTCCAGTATTCTTTTCTGTGAGCTGCTGCTCCACATTCTCAGAGCTAACACTTCTAGAATCATCTGTAATAGTTTTTAGTATTTCTTAAAACCAAAAGATTTCAAGAGCAGACTTCCAAACAAACCTGTACATAAAGCTTTTGTGAAATGTTTTGGCTCCTGTACATTTGAAAATGAAGCCAACCTACAGTTTCATAATACACAGGTTAGCTTTAAAAGGCTTAGCTGAAACTGTCAGGTTCTGCCAAAGGATTAAATCTTGGAAGTTTTGCCAAATTCAAAAGGACAAATGTTTATCATTTCCTTGATAAAGGCTTCCTTCTAGCCTTATCCCAAGTGCCTAAATTTAGTTGCGTAGTGGATTTCATTTTAGAAAGTGTTTGAGCTTTTTATTCTGATAGCTTTATGAAGCCTAATTGTGCTGATTCTGTTTAAGAATTTTGCCATTATTTTTCCACACATTAATTTAAAACCCAGCCCTAATTTATTTTCATTCATTTTTTGCTACCTCCAGTCAAAAAGGATGTCTTTTGCATATGTTTCCTTTTGCAGGTTTTTTTTTTTTGTAATTATTATAATCCAGTTTCAGAGGAAAAATGTCATTTAGTAAAAGGACCTAGAAAATATCAATTGGGCTGAATGTTTTTCACTTACTTAGCTTTGTAAACAACCAAATCGTCCACTCATTTTATTAGAATAATTCAGCAGCCGTCCTTCATATTAAAAATGTGTTTGGGTAGTTTAGCATATCTCTGATTAAAAGCATTTGTAATTTACATTGGGCACATAATAATGAGGTTTTTATAGAAGCTCAAGGGATAAAATGCTGGAAACATGAGTCAAATGCAATCAAGTGCTTTCTCTGTAATAGTATGACTCTGAAGTGATTAAGCAAGTCTACCAGTTTGAGTCATTTGATGTCTGTAACTCAATCCTCATTTTTCAGGTCAATACACGATACATTAAAAATAATCAAGTGCATCTGAAAGCACTCAGCTATATAAGAGCCCCAAATAGACTGCTACTTATTTTAATGTTCAAGGTGATAGGATGTGGTCATTTTGCCTCATGTATATGAGAATCCAACTAGCTCTTATCGCTGTGTAGTTTTACAGAAACCTAGTCCACCTACACAACCGGAGACAAAAGTTGCCAATTTTGCTTTTTGAAAACTGCAGCCTGTCCTTATCCTTCAGCAGCACAATAGCTTATTGTTTGGCTTTGGCTTTGTTTTTTTCCTGAATTTGTAAGGCATGAATCCTTTATTGGGATCTCAACTTCAATTAATATGTGTGCTTAAACTCTGTATTAAAAGAACCATGGCTCTTGATTATTCAAAGCAAAGTCTATGTAGTCAAGCAATCTTCAACCTTTGGTGGCAGATTTCTCCTACTGGATATTCTCATTTAATTGTATTGCTGATACACAGAAGTGCTGTGTTCTGTCAGTAACAATCACATGCTTAATCCCCAAAACCCATTTTTTATTTCATCGGCTGTGAATTATATGCATTCACAGCCCTTAATTAGTCCCAAACAACTTGTGAATAGTTCAACAGAAGTCTGCCACAGTCTTTTTAGGATAAGGCTGATAAGCACCCATCTTTATCTCTCAATTAGCTGTATAAAGCCAAATGGAGCTTCAGAGTTTAAAACTGAAGACAGGATCAAGAAAATACCCAGTCCACAATTGCAGTGCATTTTATATATATATCAAGGACTCTATGTCACTTAATAGTAATAGCACTTAGACTTATACACCGCTTTATAGTGCATCCCTCTCTAAGTGCTTTACAGTTTCAGCATATTATCCCCAACAATCTGAGTTCTCATTTTACTGACCTTGGAATGTTGAAGAGCTGAGTCAACTTTGAATCAGTCAGGATTGAACTTTTGGCAGTTGGCAGAATTAGTCTGTAATACTGCATTCTAACATCTGCTCCATCACAATTCTTTTACTTAAGCACTGTATGTTACAGTATTTGTTTAATGAAATTTATCCCTGGGATTTTCAATGTAGTCTAAAGCTTTAAAGAACACATTAAATAAACATATTTTTTAAAAAAATCCACGGGCCTCTGTCACACTTTAGATAGAGGGAAGCATCAACTTTTTTTGCCTTATATGAGTTTTGAACATTCATGCAGTCAGAACCAGCACAGATACCCCTGTGAACCCTCAAGGTAATATGACAATCATATTCACTGCTATTATTCATCTGGCCAGGCTGCTATCAATCTTATTTGGTCAGGGGATGGGCTACTGCAGATGCAAGAGCATGAAGGCTTGGAAGGAAAATGGACTGGAGATACGTCTCCCAGCATTGATTTTATTTTTATTTTGTTTTATTTATATCCTGCCTTTATTATCTGTATAAATAACCCAAGGTGGTAAACATATGTGGGGGGCACTGTTTTGTAGTGGTTCTCCTCCTTCCTCTCTGACCGTTCGCAATATGTGTTGACAGGGGGACAGAGATCGACCTCAAGGCCCCTGATCTGTGGGGTTCCTCAGGGGTCGGTGCTCTCGCCCCTACTGTTCAACATTTATATGAAGCCGCTGGGTGAGATCATCCGTGGCTTTGGGGTAGAGTTTCATCAGTACGCTGATGATATTCAGCTGTACATTTCTACCCCAGGCCACCCCAATGAAGCCGTTGAAATGATGATCTGGTGCCTGGAGGCTGTGCGGAACTGGATGGGGTGGAACAGGCTTCAGTTCAACCCAGCTAAGACCAAATGGCTGTGCTTTCTAGTACCCCGATACAGCCAGCTAGTTCCATCGCTGACTGTGGGGGGGGGGGATTCTTATCCCCACTGACAGGGTGCGCAATCTGGGTGTCCTCCTGGACGTACAGCTGTCGCTAGAAGAACATATCGCGGCCATCACCAGGGGGGCTTTTTATCAGGTCCATAGGATCTACCAGTTGCGGCCCTTTCTGGATTGGGATGCACTTCGCACAGTCACATCCGCCCTCGTTATCTCCCGCCTAGATTATGCCAATGCTCTCTACATGGGGCTCCCCTTGAAGAGCACCTGAAGGCTCCAGCTGGTGCAGAATGCGGCCACGCAGGTGGTTTGGGGGGTTTCTTGGGGCTCTCATGTTACACCACTCTTGCGCGAGCTGCATTGGCTCCCGGTGGTCTTTCGGGTGCGTTTCAAGGTATTAGTTACCATCTTTAAAGCGCTCCATGGCTTGGAACCTGGGTATTTGCGGGACCGCCTACTGCCACCATCAATCTCCCGTCGGCCAGTGCACTCCCATAGTGTGGGTCTCCTCGGGGTGCCGCCGGCTGGACGACTGGTGACTCCGAGGGTGCGGGCCTTCTCTTTGGGGGCGCCCTCCCTCTGGAACAAATTACCCCCAGAGATGAGGATCATCCCTGACCTTTTGACCTTCTGGCGTGTGTTGAAAACTCATCTATTCCATCAAACCGGTCTGGCCTAGGATTTTCATTTACTTTAAATTTGGTTGTAATTGGTCTTAGTCTTTACTTTTTTTAAACCCTTGCCCCATCCCGATTATTCAACAACCAAATTTATTCTTTAATTATTTTAATTATTGTATTATTAACGTATTTTTAATGTCTGTACACCGCCCTGAGTCCCCCAAGGAGAGGGGGCGGTATATAAATCTTGAAAATAAATAAAATTAAAATAAAATAAATAAATAAATATCCAACACAGTCTCCACCTCTTTTTCCCATAGCAACAACCTGTGAGGTGGGTTGGGCTGAGAGAGAGAGAGAGTGGCCTAAAGTCACCCAGCCAGCTTTCTCCTGCTTTCTAGCCTGGTGCCTTAACTACTATATCAAACTCCTCTCCTCTCTTGATCTGTCCTCTCCTGTCCTCCCTCTCTCCCTCCCCTCCTTTTTCTTCTCTCCCTCTCCTCCTTCTCTCTCCAGCAAATTGTCTGTACAGTATTGGCTGCATGACATACTGCAAAAGCCTGTGTTTAGCCTGGGGTAATGTTTGATCTTCGTGAGATTGGAGGGAAGGTATAATGATGCCCCTTTTGCAAAGTGAGCTGCCCCTTGTGATTAAGAAGAATTGGAGCCTCTGACCCCTAAGTTCTCTTGATTGTCACAAACGAAGGCAAATTGATCTCTTGATTGTCTTTCCTATAGCACCTTGTCCTCTGCCCTCATAGATCTGCTTGCTAAAGGAAGTGCCTCCTCTTCTGAGAATGGTTTAATTTGTTTTACACCATATCATCTGTTTTGTTTATTTAAACAATTTATATGGCCACCTGTTTCCATGGCAGTATATTTGGGAGGCAGAACAAAGTTCAATTAAACACTCCAAATAATAAATGTCCAAGGTTGCAAATGGCAATGGCTGCTTACAGTAAAACAATAAAGCATCAGCCAGCAAAGCTTACTTACCTTCTTTGCCTTAATGCCTGTAGTACCTCACAGATTAGAACCATAACATCTTGAAAAAACTTGCAACATTTCTCATAGCCTTTTACAGGAGGTAGCCCTCCCCGGGGATGAATTCAAATTTTTAAATAACCATTTCTGTGGGTATGGCTAAGTGGCCATGGCCATGTGACTGGGTGTTCATGGCTTCTTTTTTTGTGCAGCACCCCCCTCCCCTTGCTCTCTCTCTTTGGCTTCCTGGACCTCAGGGAAGTCTCTTAGGGGTGCATTTTTGCTCCCAGGAAGCTTCCCTGAGGCACAGGAAGGCAAAACACAGAGCATGAGGAGGGACGCAGCACCCCCCACACTCCATTTTTTGGCCTGCTGGGCCTCAGGGAAGCCTCCTGGGGGGTGTTTTGCTCCCAGAAGGCTTCCCTGAGGTCGGAACAGCTGATTGTTGGGAAGAAAAAAACCTTAAGGAGTGACTGGGCAGGGGAGAACGCAGTCAGTGATGTTGGGCATACACGCAATGTTGTGCATGTGCAATAAGGACTGACTGGGCAGGGAAGGGAAGGGTGGGAGGAGAAGGCGGGGCCAGCCAGGGACACAAGAATCATAACAACCAGTTCTATAGAACTGGTCTGAACCGGTAGAATCCCATCCTGGCCCTCCCTCATTAGGGAGCAAAATTGGGGCCTGCAACTTGGTTAAGATCGCTGAGAGAAACTACAACTGTGCTTATGATTTTAGTTTATTTTCCTTTGCTTTAAAGACTTGTGAAGGTTATAAATGAAAGTATTGGTCATAATGTTACTTTTTAGTCCTCATCATATCATCAAGTGGTTATTAAATGGGGCAGTTGCTAAACAAGGACTACCTGTATTGTCTTATTGATCAAATGTGGGCAAAGATCAGTGAAGCAGGTTTTATAATTAAACAACAACAAAAAAGAAATTTGTTAAAGGAAATCCATTACAAGCATTGGCAAAATTTAACACCTAACTGTCTGCTTTCCATCAAGAGAAGAGCCAAAAGAACACATGCTCCTTGCAGGAGTGTTTGGGTGAAGAAGAACCAAAGGGAGCCACCTTAACTAGGCAGGGTGACAGAGCAAAAGGGGCCATCTTGTGATCAGAAGTTGATGAGGTGCCACAGTGCTGCTTGAATTTAGATCTCCAGCATTTTCTAATTATGGATGATTAAGGAGGAAAATAAGAATTCTTAAATTCAGGAAATGAACTTTGATGTTCTCATACTGAAGTTGATTTGGAAAATTTGAAGCCAACCTACTTGTGAGGTAACTGGGGGAATTCTATTGTATTTCCAAGATTATTCCATCACCATTCAAGTATTACATTTTTTAAACAAGAAAAATTGATTCAGATAATGGGAAATTGAAAATATTTTGAATTTCATATTCAATTAAGGAAACATTTCCAACTTGTATGCTTTCGTGGCTCTCTGGTACAAATTGCAAGTATATCATAATGACATCTCTGGACATTTGAACTTGTGCCTCAACTATGGATGCCAGTACATAGATGACATGTTTTGTATTGCAGTGTAATGCAGGTTTCTTCTGACCTGAAACAAACTCAGCCACACATCCTTTTTCCTCCCAACAGACGCTTTTGCATATATTTTCAGAGGAATCCTTTATTTTTAGTGGATACAATAATCAACAATAAGCTTTCACGGAAAATTAATCTTTGTCACAAGTAAATTCATTTTCTTTCTTTGTGTATTTAGCTTTGTCTAATTATTTATTTTACCCACTCTGTTGCAACTCTTTTGAATATACAATATCTCACATTTAAACTAAAACAAAATATTCCATACAAATGCAAATCCACCTTGAGAATTTCACACATCAGACAACTCATAAGGGACCTGCCATTTAGCCTCACCCAACATCCTGATGAAACCAGCCACATAGTATGTTTCATCTGAATCAGGTCAGAGTGGAAGCTGTATAGTTTCTGGAATAATTTCATTCCAGATGGCAGGTGCCAGAATAGAGACAGTATCGTTCCTGAGTCCATAAAGAGCATTGCTCAATTGATGCAGAATATATAGAACATAGAAAACATACAACTCTGCTGACTCATACAGGACAGGCAGCAGTTACAAAAAATAGGCAGCCCTTCAAATGATCAGGAAAAATCAGTGTGGTAGAATGATTAAGGCATCAGCCTAGAAACAGGGAGACCATGAACTCTTGCCTTGGCTTGGGCACAAAACCAGCAGGTGACCCTGAACTAGTCATTCTCTTTCAGCCCTAAGAAGTAGACAAAGGCAAACTTCATCCAAAATCCTTGAAAACTATAGAGATTTTTCCAGGAAGTCACAAGAAAAGAAAAACTGACTCAAATGCACATATACACCCCCCCCACACACATATATACACAAGCCCTATGCCATACTTTCTTTTTGAAAAGAAAAAATGGAGGAATGTCTGCCATACCTTCTTCATTTTCTGAAAAAGAACAAAACAGAACTATTTACAATTTGATTGACTTTGCCACCTTACCCATTAAAAGCATCCTTCAGATTCCTAGCAAATAAATGGTGTTTTTACAACTGTGTGAAGGTGTGTGGGTTAAAACTCTTAATTAAAAAAAGAATAGACAAATTCAATAAAATATTTTATGTGGTCTTTCTGCTGTGTCTTTCTCAAAAGGATTTCTTAAAGTCCATATAGATAAACATGATCCCAAGCCTGTAAACTTTTGAGTTACAGTAAATGAGTGCAAAGAATGGCATGCCAGAACTACTGTAGAAATCATAAAGCAACTCCAGCCAAGCCAGACATATTTCATTTACTTCTCCAGTGGCTTATTATAGCTTCCTGTCCTGTGATAAAAATGTATACAGTAAAACATGAATTTCGGTGCACATACTTAAAAATGTAATTAGGCGACAAAATCTTTTCACAATGTACTTATAGATCTTAAGATTAAAAACAGTTTTCACATTCAGAGCAAACATAAGGACTATGAGGAACAGTTGTTGGTTGTATCCTGGTGGTTATATGTATACATTATTACAACTTAGACAAATGCGGTGCCATAACTGCTTACACAAACTGTACCTCAAGGCAGAAATGAAACCAAACAAAAGAAAGTCCCCAAACGCATGTCAACGATCCCATAATATTGTGCCACTCAATTATCTCATTAAGTATAACATGGAGGCATGTTTTTCAAGCCAACGATCGCCCAAGGTCTCCATTATCTATGTGGAGGTCCTTGATCTCATTAGATAAAATCTCTATTAAAAGTAATGTAAGATCCACCAAACATCTATTATAGACATATGACATTTTTTAAGGATTTGAATCTAGTATCTCCTGGTTGAGGGGTTTATATCTTATGAATTAAATTCTTCATTAAAATTCGTAACATTAGGTCTATAGCAGGTGTGGGATTCTACAGGTTCACACCTATTTGCTAGAACCGGATGTTAACATTCTAAACAGTTCGGAGAACTGGTTGTTAGAAGAAATTACTGGCCTAATCCTGTAAGGAAAGCAGGAAGAAAACATTCTGGTGTTGCTTATAGAAACTGCCTCTCCATTAACTCTTATTACATTCTTGGCAGGACTAGACCTGGAACTTCTCTGGAGTTCTTTTTCCTCCTTTGCTAGTACTTTGCTTGTGTGGAGCGACCATTCAAAGTTACAATGGCACTGAAAAAAGTGACTTATGACCATTTTTCATACTTATGACTGTTGCAGCATCCACTCAGTCATGAGAGGCCAGGCGAGGAGATGTGTGCCGCGATGTGAGTGATGTTGAGTTGACCACACCCAGCCAGTCACATGACCACCAAGCCATGCCCACCAACTAAGCCATGCCCACAGAACTGATTGTTAAAAAATTTGAATCCCACCCCTGATCTATAGGAAGACCATTCCATTTCTTTCTTCAGTTTTTTGACCAATAGAGTTTAAATCACTGTGAATACTTTGGAACAGAACTCCTAAAAGGTATGACAAGACAAGGTAGTTCAGGTGTACTAAGAAATTATTATGTGGTTATTATTATCTCAATAGAATTAAGAGTGAATGACGAACTTTGCTTTGTTCATTTCTGTGGAATGTGCCTGGAATTTTATCTGAAAATAATAAAATGTATGTGCTTAAAATAAAATCAACGACATACAAATAAAGAACTTAGATTGTAGAACCTGCTGGGGTGTCGTTCTCATTTTTATTTCTATACTTTTCATCTCTTCTTTTTGCTAAATGTACAGTTGTAATGTAACATATTTTAAACATTGATAAGTTTGCATAATCATTGCATTCTTCTCTTTACTGTTCCTTGAACATATCGTTTAGCTCTTTGAGTCTTGAACTAAAATATTTGAATAAGGATAGTTATGAACTCAGTTGCATTAAATGAGAAGTTGAGGTGGGGAATTTGGTGATCAATAAGAGAACTATGGTCATATTTATGCTATTGTAACAATTTCCTCTTATGGTTATAAAGTCTATAGGTAGACTTTACTTATGAACTGCCTAATTCAGCAAAGCTGATTTTCAAAACTATAACAATGCTGGCAAAAAAAAAAACCACTTTAGAACCAATGCTCATTTTGTACCTACTTACTCTCTTGTAAACCCTTTCTCTCCAATGAATGTAAATACAGACATTAATTCCTTTCTTGGTAAGTATGTCAGCACCCATTCAGGGTGAATATTCCAAAGGAGGGAGGAATGGGGAAAAGAAAAGCACAATCACATGATTTCCCACCTAGCAGTTGCTTCACCTAACAATAGGACTGTGGGCCTCAATTGTGGTCATTAAATGAGAACTATCTATTATAGCACATTCTGGCTTGAGAAGTCAGTTTGGTAAGCAGCAGTTCTTCATTTATTGCCAGAGGTCATGAGATCTGCAGGGTTTCCCGACTATCATTTTAGATGCAGACACAGATTTAGCAATGTGACTCCTAGCAGAATCTGTTGTTACTGCAATTTTCAATAGAGCTGTTCCCATCAAGTGGTCTTACTGGCGATTTGGAAGCACCACACCTCACACAGAGTACCAACCTTAGGATGACTTCTAGCAGGAATCAAAACTTTTACAGCATTGACGAAACAGGGATTTTGTTTAGCTTGGTACAGTTCACAGCAGAAAAGTGGAAAGCTGCAGGACATTTGTTCAGAAGGATATTCTCAGCACAGTAGTGAGTAATGACCACAGTGACTATAGCTGACTATGGCAGAATTTTCTGACATACCAAAGGAGTCTGATTCTTATTTAGGGAGAATTGAATGATGGCTTGCGGCAAATGACATTCTCCTTGAAAAGTGGGCAGACACATTCCTAGTTACCGTTTCCAGCAATGTCATACAGCTTTCTGAAAACTCTCACTGCTCTGATGATCCTGTGAAGCTCACATTCCAAGACTTTGAATGACTCTGTCAGAGCTCTCCAAACTCTAACCTATCATTATCACTTGAATGCTTTAGACGTGGTGTCAGAAATCTCAAAAGTGGGAGAAAGTCTTACAGACTATGTTATTAACCTTACAAGGTTACAAGCATTTGGGCTCTTTTTGGGCCACTCTTTGGCAGATAGAGATACTTGTGATCTCCATGAAGAATTTTATCTTCATAAGTTATCAGGTGAATGAAGGAATGTCAGTATTGCAAGAGTTGGGTGTTTTGCCTCTCATTGTGCCTTCTTGCTTGTTTATAAGCTCACACAATGACTATTGAATCTGCATTTAATGTTAGAACTTAATCCCACTTTCTCTTTTTCCTTCCCTGTTCATTATCACTCCTGGCCATTGGATTCAGAAATAGTGATAGCACTGCTGAAGACATAACATGGAATCAACTTGTCTTTGCCATTAAATAAAAATTAAATTGAAAATGGCCTTCTCTTTACCTTCATTTTTATTTAAAATATTTTAAACCATCTAATAGCTGAAGCTTTCTATTTATAATGAAAGGTGCCTAAATGTTCTGACCCAAGCCTTGTTCAAATTAAACACAAAGTGTATATATAAAAGCAAACCTTTTTAATGCAATGCTGGGAATTCAGTGCATTCCCAGCCAAGAGACATTTAAACCTAATTGTCCGATATCAAGAGTAAGGCCTTTCAAGGTTGCAAAAGGCTGCCAAGAACAGAAGATTAATTACTGATTAAATATCCACAGACAAAAGTTTCAAAAACAAACTGGAGTAAGCAGGACTTCAATGAGGACTATGAGTCTAAAGAACTTTGCTTCCTGTAAAGAACACATCCCCAAGGGCTGGTTTTTATCCCTTATGGGAGGGCCCATCAACTTCCAGCCTTACTCTTGAGTTGCCCTTGCTGCTTCAGGTGCTCTTTCCTTCGAGCAGTCCCATGCGCACACGTACTGGGCACAGGCTTCCCAGGGTCCTCTGCATCACTGCTGCCAGATTACACAAGCTCTGAAGGCAGCACCCCACTCTCCGATAGTCCTGGCCCCACCTCTGCATCTCACGCAGGCCCCTCGTCCTAATCCTCGCTATCAGAGACCTCTGCTGTCTGCACCTGCTGCCAGTGAACCACAACACTAAAATAGAATTGAAATTTTAAAAAACCCCACAAAATAAAAAGGTTAAAAAACACCACCACCAGACATACGAGGTAGTTGCAAATGGCTATTCAACAACTGAAATGACATGGACATTTAAAAGACAGCTAAGAAAACTGGGAAAATAGAAAGGTCTTCAGCTGCCACCAAAATGATGTGGGCATCATCTGAGCTTGTCTGCAGAGGGAATTCCATAAATGGAGAGCCCCCATGGAAAAAGGTTCTTCCCTTGTAGAAGATCATCTCACCTGAAGAAAGCCTTCATTAATAATAGTGAGATCTGAGTAAGTACACACAGTACTCTACAAAAGTACTCATTTAGCTAATCTGGTCCAAAGGTTTTAAGACTTTAAAGGCACTTTGAATTGGAAGCATTTCATCTGAAGGAAAAGATGGTATAACAGTAATTAAGACTACTGGTTTAAAATAAACATAATCAAATCTCACCCTGTAAACATGCTGAGACTCAGCAATGTATCCATTTTTAATTGATAGTGTTTTAATTAAAATATGATTCACCTCTCCGTTCTCCAATGTCTTTTCTCCATGTCTTTATATGACTAGCTAGTACTATTACTATTGTTACTGCTAACCACAGAGGTAAAGACAAATTAAAGACTTTGGACCTACACTGTCAATCTCTTAGGTGTAATCCTTGTAAAGGTTTCAGTGCTCAACAGTAAGTTTTTCTGATTATTATATATTCATACAGCATATAAATAAAATCATCACAGATACCAAAACTAGAAATATTGTAGAAGAATCAATGAGGTCTGCAACATTCCTCCAAACTCTTCCATTTACTAAATGTAGTGTAACAGATAATGATGTATGTGATCTCCATGAAGAATTTAACCTTATTTGGATGCAAAAGACCTGATTTTTAAATTTTATTGTAACATTATTGTGGCTATGAAGGCGACAGCTGAGATTTTTAAACTTTCAAAAACAGAATAGCAATAGTATTTAGACTTATATATCGCTTCACATTGCTTTACATCCTTCTCTAAATGGTTTACAAAGCCAGCATATTGCCCCCAACAATCTGGATCCTCATTTTACTGACCTCGGAAGGATGGAAGGCTGAGTCAACCTTGAGCTAGTCAGGATCAAACTGCTGGCAATCAGCAGAGTTAGCCTGCAATACTGCATTTAATCATTGTGCCACCTTGGCTCTGAATAGTAATAAACAGGCAGATATACATATGTTAACAGTGTCTTCCCAATGTAGGAAGAGTGAATTTTGAGTATTCACTGTCCCCAACAGAAAGATAGGAAATCTCACCCAACAGCAATATATTTCATGTTACTACTGGGGTCCTCTGGAGGTTTAAATTGCCATAGTTATGAGAAACAGGAGCATGTATATGAGTCTGTTGTAGTAACCACAACCATTGAGGACACAACATATGTTCAGCAATATACCACATGAAGCTATTTAAGAGAGTGGGGAGTCAAATATTTAAATATTACCTATGCTGAAAATAATGGTATCTGCATTAATCTGGAAATGGATGGGCAGTCAGGAAACATGCTCTGGATGCAGATGAATATGTACAGTTAATCCTCAACGTATGACCACAGTTGAGCCCAAGATTTATGTTGCTAAGTGATAAATTTGTTAAATGAGTTTTGCCTTATTTTACGACTTTTTTTTGCCGCATTTGTCAAGTGAATCACTGCGGTTGTTAAATTAGTAACATGGTTGTTAAGTGAATCTGGCTTTCCTATTGACTTTGTTTGTCAATAGGTTGCAAAAGGGGATCACATGACCTTGGGACTCTGCAACTGTCATAAATGTGAGTCAGTTGTCAGGCATCTGAATGTAAATCACATGACCATGGGGAAGTTGCAATGGTCGTTAAGTATGAAAAATGGTCATCTCACTTTTTTCAGTGCCGTTGTAACTTTGAATGGTCACAACAAGTGAACTGTTGTAAACTGAGGACTTGCTGTATCACTGATTTGAATCTCTGTGACTGAAATGCTCTGTCCCCAAATATCACCTTCATTGAATCAAGTTAAATTGGCCTGGGATATTTACATTCAAGCAAGCTCCTGCTATTTTGGAACATATTCTTGATAAACTTACTTCTTTTTTTTCAAAGAATGCCGTGCTACTAGAAAAAGGGCTCAAAGCTAGTATTAAAATATATCCTGATGCCAAGGCCATTTTTTTACAAACTGCGTGCTCTGCCATACACTGTCAAAATCTGTAGAAATGCAGCTGGGAAGAATGGAGCAGCATGAAACATGTCATGTGTCTAAGCAATAGGGTAGCTCGAGTTGTGGCTGCCACCCCTCCCTCACACAAACAAACATATAGTTCTACTTGTTTGTGTGAAAGATACTATTTAATTGTTGTATGGCCCTAGAATTCCATTTGAAACCTATCGAGTGTGAGTAAAATTATGAAAATGTCATTTTCAAGAATCAAGAATCAATAATGTGTCTACTAATATGTGACATTTAACACATCCTGAAGATATTCATAGTATTTTTCTCTGTTGCCAATTTACGCTCCATGTTAAAACTCCGGAATATTAAAGGCTTGCTGAGCAAGATAGCTTGTGCAACTTCAAGGAGCTGCTTGTACTCTACACTGCATAACAATTCTGCTAATAATGCATCAAAAAAACCAAAACATAATTATTATTTTCACAATGAAGGGGAGGCTGACTTTTACCTTTTTTGGACATCAGTGGGTGTATTTTTGACTTAGAGAATTAAAGACAGGACTGATATACAAATGCCCATGAATATTATTGTCAACGTTACCCCATATGGGGAATTTTCAAGACTTATGACAATAAGGGGAAAAAAAGAACATTGTGACCACAATGTGAGGAAAGGGTGTCTTTAACCCCGGAACTTCATGGCAATCCTAACAAATGCCACTAGAGAGTGAAGGTTTGTTCTCTGAGCTTGTGGGTTGGTTTCTGAACGTTTCATTACCAAGCTAGATAACATCTTCAGTGGATATTTTAGAAATGACAGTCAGAATTCTCCAAAATATAGCCAATAGCTCACAAACCCACAGCCACACTCTCCCAGGAATTATCCAGAATCAAAGACAAGATTCAGAAGGGTGAAGAAACACTGTGATCTACAACGTCAGCTGTAACAATTGTAACCAATTATACATTGGACAAACATCAAGTCAATTAAAAACCAGGGTCCATAAAAACCGGCTGGCAGTCAAATGCCATAATCCCAAATCTGTAATCTTTACTCACATTGACACCAAACAGCACCAGTTCAACTGGAGCAACACAGAAATCATCAGCCTTACTGCCACCCACCTTGCTCATGAGTTCATCAAAGCCTGGCACTCCACAAGCAATTCCATCAACAGACACATTGACCTACAACCATTCTACAAACCCTTCAGAATCCAAATCAACCACACAGCAACAGAGACAGCACTGACCCTCAACCAACCCATGAAAACTCCAACTAGCACTTCACCTTCCAATGACCCTCACTTGTAACCTCCCCATTACAAGTTCCATCAAAAGACTCACAACTGATGACTCACAACTGATCCATCCCAAGACTCATTACAAGACCCTCACTGACCCATCCCAAGACCTACTGACCACACAAAACCCTTATAAATAGAAGAACACTGACACTGACATCCCCTAAATTTCTGCTGAAGATGTTACCCAGCCTCGTAAAGAAATTTTTGGAAACCAACCCACAAGCTCGGAGAAGTGAAAGATTACCCCAAGTGAAGCATGATAGACCCTGCCACACTAGTAAGATCACAGAAATGTGATTTAAAAGCCCGCCACTTAGGGAAGGAAAGGCAATGATGAGGGAAGAACTGCTGGAGCTATTGGCATTTGGAATAGTGGTGAATATTTGTAGCTTAGGTGTAGGATGAGGGTGAAGGTTCAATCTCAGTGGGATGTCAGAAATACTTACTGCTGAGGGGTCCTTGGTGTTCTCTGAGCTTGGTTATTTTCTTGCAGATGTTTCATTGCCCAAACTAGGAAACATTATCAGTGCTCATTTGGGTAATGAAATAGTTTGTTTGGGTAATGGTGTAATCTTCCCTATACCCAAAGTATATTTGTTTCATTACCCAAACTAGGTAATTTGGGTAATGAAATACCTACAAGAACACAACCAAGCTCAAAGGGCATTGAGGACCCCTCATTTCAACCCTGAGCTACAAATATTCTTCTTTATTGATATCTCCTGCTCCCATAAAGAGCTACCAGGGGCCTGACTAAACTGGTAAGTTCAGAATAGCCTTTTCATGGCCCAGCAAATAGGATAGGAAGAACAGAAGGACAAACGATGCAATTTGTTGTACTCTAATGTCTTTTCTTTATATACATGGAGTTGAATAATATGGCATCTCTGGTATTGGAGCCTTTAAAGAAGATGTAAGGCTCTCATAAATTTAATAACCGATTCAGGGTAAATATGAGGTGCTTTGGCCACTGATTTATCTTAGCTCCAGCTGTGTTTTGTTCTTCTACTTCATATATATATATATATATATATATATATATATATATATATATATATATATATATATACACACACACACACACACACACACACATTATATAGATAGATAGATAGATAGATAGATAGATAGATAGATAGATAGATAGATAGATGATAGATAGATGATAGATAGATAGATAGATAGATAGATAGATAGATAGATAGATAGATAGATTTGTAATTTATATAGAACTCCTAGTGCCAGACAAGCTTTCTTTCTGAACTTTTGTGGCCTTTCCCTATTCCCATAGTTTTGTTTTGCCTTGGGGCTAATTTTCAGTCTTCAGGGGAATGACAGAATCTCCTGGTAAACCACTGATGAGTAAACATTGATGGAGTTCTCTGGATTGCATGAGTGCTGCTGGAAGCAGAAATGTTTCTTTTACATTAAATTGCCCGACCTGGAGTAAAAGAACTCCACCTGTTCCTAAGTGAGATTCACACATACATACCTGGGTACACACCAATCATCTTTTGCAGTAATTTCTCATGAAAATACAAGATTTAGATTTACTAGCAATCACTGCCAAGCCTTATTTGTGCCTTTTTACAGTGAAGCATGGAAATTGCTTGCTGCTGAAATTGAGGGTAACTGGTAGGTAACAAATAAGACTTCTCTGTTTCCATTGCTGTAATTTTTCTCATGGAGTTTCATGCCCTGTTATATTTTATTGCTTTTTCACATTTTATCCTCCACAAAAGTCAAAAATTTCCCTTGCAAGAAAAGTTTCGATGAACTTCACCATGTTAAGGAAATATGAGCATTCGGTTTCAACTTGTTGCTGATCTGATTCATGAAGGAATTTTTTAAAAATGTGTTTGGATAAGTGTAAAGACTTCAGCCTTTTGCTGGTCAAAGTGATGCTTTAAGAAAGTAATTGTAGACAACATTACACTGAAGTAACAAGAGAAAACCTTTTCACTTCTTTAGGGTTGATAATTATCACCTAAGAACAACTGTACCTTTAACAAATTATGTGAATATTTTTTTCTTTTGCTTGCTTATTTTAAATATTGGTTTCTGGCATATTTTTGCATATTTGTCAATTCTATCCCAGGAATTATTGAAAAGACTGAAATGTGGACATGTTTTAATAGGGCAGACTATTTAAAAGCATCCATGTTAAGATAAAACATTCTTCCCACTAGGTTAAATTTATTGTACTCAAATATTCCAAATTTGCATCTATGCTGATAAGCTGGTAAAACTCCTCTTTATGTCTGTTTAGAAACTTCTATTAATCAATTTCACTGAGTTCTTGACCAACCTTGGCTGGTCTCAGAAGCAAAATGGGATTAATCAGTGAATGTGAAGCTACTTGAGAGTTTCAGAAGATGAGACAGAGATGTGATAGAGACAGACCTACTTCTACATGGTTGCCAAGATAACTGCATGGATGATAGTCACCAGAAGTTGAGCTCAATTTAGTTTTTTTATAAATCAAACTTTTTTTTTTTTTTACACATCTCTTCAAGTGAGCAACATGGTTCCAGGTTACAACATTCATACAGTCAAGATTACATTTCCAACTTTCTTATCTAGTTTCATATCAAATCATTCCACTGATCTTTGAATAAGTTCTCACTTCATATTTCAATTCATAAATTCAATATCAAAAACATTTCATCCTCAGATATTTTCCGCTCTTTATTCCCTATTATTTCCATTTCCAGCTTACCATTTTATTTTACATTGTTATCTTCATTAGCTTTCTCAAAGCTAATATATAATAAACAAACAAAAAAGAATAAAAATAAAATAAAACTTGATAATCAATTACATTCAGGATCCACATGGTATATCCCCCAATCTACAATAAATCTTATATTTATTCCAGATATATTTATATAACCATTTCATATTTTCTCTTTGTTTCCACTTAGCCAAAGTTTACCTATGAAATTTTATTAAGTTTTCATTCCCCTCCTTTTTAATCATAATATAATAATCTCATTACAAATACTTTACTTTATAAAGTATTGTAATCCTCTCTGGTTTACCATATTCTCTGTTTTCTCATATCCTTTATATAATCAATTACATTTTCTATTACATGTCTAATATACTGTAATAAGTATACAATTAAGAAAAAATATATTTTTAGTTTACCATATTCTTTGTTTTTCTAATATCATTTGAATAATCAATTACATTTATATATATAGATAGGTAGATAGATAGATATGGATGATTTAGTAACAATAAAACCATCTTAATTTCTTTTACTCTTATCATCATTTTTCTCATATATAATTATATAATAATCTTAAGGTAATTCCCAATAAGTTTTGAACTTCAAATCTCTCTAATCTATATTTCTAAAAAAACCAAACCAAACCAAACCAAAAAAAACCCAAAACATTTCCATGTGGTAACCCCCTTTATATTATCTTTAATCCTTATCTCTAAAACTCTCGGCCTTATAGTTTCTTGTAATTTTGACCAGCTTTCCCTTTTCTAAGTTTTTCCAGTCTTTCCTCTTCTACTCCTCTAGTATTGTTTTTATTTTCACCTGCCAATCACTTATTTTTTCACCCACCCTTTCCTGTTCTCTCTTTTGCAATTTCTTCTTACACAGCTTCTTCTTCTTTTGTTTAATCTTGGGAATATTTTCTCTTTTATTTATTAAATCTATCTTCAATGTTTTAATTTTAATTCCTTTCATGTCTTTTGGCAATGTCCCTTGTTCTTTGTGCTCTTCTAAGCTGCTTTCCTCTTCCTTTAACTCCTCCTTTGAATTTTCTTTGTTCTTCTGTGAACTGCATCACCATTAATTTTTCTGCCAGTATGTCCAATAGTTCCATTCTTTCTTTTAACTTTCCTCTCACAGTTTGCAGTTCCAGTTTGAATTCTTTGCATATTTCTTCCATTTTATTTAATCAGTTGAGTTATTCTCTATTATATTAAAAGTCAGAGTCTTTTATTTTAATCCTTGCCAAAAATATCTGTTTGTCTCAATTCCTCTTATTAATCCTGTCTCCTTGTCACAATCAACACCAAACAGTCCCAAGATATTATCTTCACTTGTCCCTTTGCTGCAACCATCCCCCCTTTTTTTTGGTGCATCCAGGGTTATTGTTATAATATAGTCTTTTATTTCATTTCATTTCTCATTCACACATTTGTAAGACAAGTAATTTTCCATGAAATCATAAGAAAAAAAGCTATCTTTAACCATTAGGTGGCGCTCAACATCGCTTTCCACTTTTCAAAGTTCTTTTTTTTTCTTTTCAGTTGAATTAATTCCTCTAATTTTCAACCATTAGCTCTTTTAAATGTAGTTAATTCCAGGCAAGTCTAGCATTCTGTCCAATGCCTAATTAATGCCAATTTCTGTATCTTATTCCAAATTTGACCTCTAATTCTGTTATAGTCCTTTTATGGTCCAATTTTTTATTTACCTTATAGTTTCCTCTTATTTTCCATTCACCACTGCCACACTCTTGAACGAGGGCTCTTTCCTTCTGTTTCTCAGGGTTATCAAAAAAGTCCAAAATCCTTTGCCTGGTTACATGCCACTCACCACCTCAGCACTCCAGCACAGACTTAAGTCTTGGAATCTTCCCCTCTTCAAGGCAGCCATTAAGACTGCCGCTACCTCCTGTCTTCAAGGGGAGTATACCTAGCCAGGGGGGGGGGATGTGGCTCCCCTCAACCCAGCTGGCAGTCTTCCCCTCTTCCCCCACCCCTCTGAGGTGGGCCCAAGATGTATCCAGTCCCGTTGGGACTCTCCAACAAGATAAGCATGGATCGAAGCCACACATGATCATGGTCTTCAGTCCGTCTTCGATGAAAATGCCACTGGAAGCTCAACTTAGTTTGATTGTAATGGAAAATGATTCATTCATTCCTACCATTCACCCCTTTCAAATCCTTGATCAAACCAATTTCTGGGGTTTGGATACAGGTGTTGGCAACTCCGTGTGTGTGATCACTTGCATCATTCTGCACATGCTGAAACTTCTTCACTTGTTTGCTGTATATGTTCACAAAGGACTGGGTTGATTTTGCTACTTCTAGAGGAAGTTGTTGCTGTCAAGCAAAAATAATTGGATGCATTTTGCATAGGAAAGCAATTTCTCTGAGACAGCAAAGACCAAATGAGAGACTATGAGAAGAAGGGTAGCATTTGCTATGAGGCTGGATTCTGATGCGAGAAGATAAAACATGCAACAGAATATTAGTCATTTTCTCCCCAGTGACTATCTAAATGCTTTTATTAAAGCATCTGCTGGTTCATTGTGCCCTGCTGCTAACTGTCATTAGTGCATAAAGTATCCATTTTGCAGCCGAGATTCTGACAAAGAAAAGCTTTGCTTCAGTGGGTGCAGATTTAGTGAGACTGATAAGTTGCAGGCCACTAAGCAGGTGCCCCACACGGGAAGAAACAACTTCTGAGAAAAACTGCTTGCTGATTTTCAAATGGGAGGTTAATTGAGAAGCAGGGAGTAGAGTGTCGTTTACATTCTTTCATGTAGCCAGGCTCAGGATGCCAAAAAAGAAAAGTGACCTAGAACCCCAATAGCTGAAACATTGCGGGAAAAATTGACTTTGTTATAGAGGTTGTGATCAGATTCTTGTAATTCGTGGCTAATCTCATTATGCTGTGACTAGAAGCGTTTCACAAAGTAAAACCCAGGGAGTCGTTCACCTGTGAATATCAACACGAGCTGTGCAGCTAAAACCCTGCTGGGTAATGGAGAAACACTCTGCCACCAACAGCCTTGCCATTTAGGGGGGTTTGGATCACTGCTTATCCAGGCTGCTGAATAGCCACAAATACGGCTGTGCCATTTGCTCTGCTTTTGCTAAATGGGGCTGCACGGGGTGCCATTCTGTTTCTCTAGGTTTCATCAGGCTATTATTGAAAACAACAGTTTCTTTTAGGAAAAAAGGGCTGGGTGGGGAACTCCTGTAGCTGTGGAAATGGCACTTTTTTGTGACTTTGTGAACCTTGTGAGAATTTCCAATTCCATCCTCTGCCCTTTCTTCACATTATTATGTTTATGAACGGTGACATGGTTACTGAAGGCTCATTGTTCAAAACTGCTATCGCCAAGTTTGTTATGAGGTAGTTTGCACTGCACCCAAACCACTTAAAGAGGGTTATAAAGAACTGTGAAGCAGTATATAAGTCTGAGCGCTATTGCTATTAAGCCTTTAAAGGTACTTTGAATTGGAAACATTCCATTGGGAGGCAAATAATGTATAGCACTAATTAAGGCTACTGATTTAATATTAGAACTGAAAAAATAAATGAAATCAAATATCAAATCTGTAAACATGCTCAGCAATAAGTATTCTATACTTTTAGCTGGTAATATTTTAATTAAAATATTGATTCACTTCTCCATTATCCAATATTTTTTCTCCATGCTTTTATATGTTCAGGTAGTATTATTACTATTGCTATTACTTATTTATTTATTTATTTTAACATTTATATACCGCCCTTCTCCCAAGGGACTCAGGGCGGTGTACAGCCAAATCTACCCCAATCGATACAAAAGTTAAAATACGATTAAATAATAGGCTGTTAAAATAAAACAACCATCCCCCTAAGCATATTTAAAACCCCAAATTAAGATCCAAATTTAAAAGGAGACAATTAAAAACTCGTGTCAGCCCAGGCCAGCCTGCTCGAAGAGCCAGGTTTTTAACGCACGCCTGAAGGCCCTCAGGTCCGTGTTGGTGCGTATCTCAGGTGGCAGAGTATTCCAGAGGGCAGGGGCCCCCACAGAGAAGGCCCTACTCCTGGGGGCCGCCAGACGACACATAGAGGCCGACGGCACCCGGAGAAGGCCCTCCCTGTGGGAACGCACCGGTCTGTTATAGCTTATTATAGCTATTACTGCTAATAATAGAAAAAAACACAAAGATTTTGGACCTGCAAATGTGATCCTCTCAGCTGTCAACTTTGTAAAGGTTTCAGTATTCAACAGTAACTTATTCTGAGTATTAGGTATTCATAGAGTACACAAATACAATCACTATAGAGAACAAAACTAGCAATATTATAGCAGAATCAGTGAGATCTGCAACATTACTCTAATCAATACATTAGCTTTGGGTACAATGTTTTCCTTGGGGTAGGGGAGAAATAAAACTCAATTTATACCAGATTTTGTTGAAATGTATATTCCTTTGGAGGGTTTTTTTTTTTGGTCACAGAAATATGATGAAAATCTGTCCTCACACGTTTTTTAGCATTCAAACTGGACTCCTTTTATGCAACATATATATCACAACTAGATCTTTGTTAGGAAGCTTCAGTTCTTTAGCTTAGTTATCATCTGCAGCTCTGAGCTTAAAAATTTCAGGTGAAATCCTATGTTTATTTCAGTTGAATGCAATTGTGTCCCTTTCTATTATTTTCCTCAGAGGTTTCCGGAGATTTGCTCTTTGCATAATTCAATGCAAAGTTCTTATGTTCTAATTTCAATGTTTCCAAAATTTTACAAGTAAGCAGTTCGGACTGGGAGATGTGAAACTCCATTGTATTTTTTCTATCACACAATATTTCTCAAGGAAGTTGGAGTTACATGCAAAACAAAATAATTCATAGTGTCATATTCCCACAGTGTCTGAAAATAATCCCCAATTGTAGATGGCATGGCATGATCTTTCTATTTGCACCTAGTTCCTTAAATTCTGTGAAATTCCCATAGAGTTAGTAGATTAGATTGCATGGAAAAAGTGGACCTTTTCATATCTGCATAGAACCCTAAAGTCTCTATTATCATTGCAGCAGAGGGACAGATTTTGTTTAGGAACTTTTGAAAATGTTTAGAATGATCAGAAGAAGATTTTTCTTTTATTTTGGCTCTCATTCTTGGCACACTATTTTAATTGATCATAGAATTGTTTTGACTATATCATTGAGGGCAGAAAGGCATTTGAAAGGAGTTATTTGAATTTAAAAAAAAAAACCAATCCTGTGTGTATGTGTGTGTGTGTGTGTGTGTGTGTGTACTAGCAGGGTATCCGTGCTTCACTATGAAACTATGTGATCAGGCAAGTCTTTGGAGAGGAAAATAAGGGGAAAAAATTGTGCTTCTGCCTACCAGCATCCATCAGTATTCATGTGGCTAGCGTCCTGTCAGTGTGTGACAGAGTTCAGGGCTGTTTGGAAACTGAAACAGTATTTGCTGTGTGAGCAAGAAGGAGACAGCAAGGAGCCTGGGTGTGGCTTAACTGAATTGCAGTTGGAACATAATTATTTTCAGATGGGGAGTGATAGAGTTGAGGGCTGTTTGGAAACTCAAACAGTAATTGCTATGTGAGCAAAAGGAAACAGCAAGGAGCCTGGGTGTGGCTTAGTTCAACTGTTCTGTAGTAAAGCTGTTTGTTGCTGTGAAAGTAAAACTGAAACTGGAATTCCTCTCCTCTTCTTGTGTTTTGCATTTGGAAGAGATTTCTTTTCAAATGGGGAAGGGGAGTAGAACTCCTTAGCATCAGAGCCAGAAGTGGTATTCAGCAGGTTCTGACCAGTTCGGGAGAACCAGTAGCAGAAATTTTGAGTAATTCGGAGAACTGACAAATGCCATTTCTGACTAGAGATTTTACAGTATCCTTCACCTGCCACACCCACCAAGCCACACTCACAGAACCGGTAGTAAAAAAATTTGAATCCCACCACTGATCAGAGTGTGTTAATAATATAGGAAATACTAATGCTCTGATGGTCATTTCGAAAAATCCTTTCTTAATGAGTACTTAGAAGCCAAGAGGAACATACATGCCAAATTTCAAGTTTGTAGGCTTTACGGTTCTGGAGATTTTGTGATGACGCATGAGTACTTTTTTGCTTTTATATTAACATAACATAACGTAACGTAACATAACATAACATAACATAATACAACACACACATACCATTTGCATGTGCATATGTGTGTATGTATATGTATGTACACACACACACACACACACACACACACACAATCTGCTACTGGTTCTGCCTTTCTGTTGTAGCCTCACCTTTCATGCATAGCCTTTCCTCAGAAGCTAGGACTGCTTCATTCTGTGGTAAACAAAACATTTCTTTGGTTAGGGATGACTTCATCTGGTATTGTTGTTGTTATTGTTTATTTAATAACTTACATTTATGAGCATTTGTTTGTTTAATAGCATTGTTAATGTTTTACTGATTTGTTATTGCAAACTGCTGTGGGTCCCTGTAGTTTTAATAGTATGCAAATTGAATGAATGAATGAATGAATGCATGAATGAATGAATGAATGAATTTCCAGGGTTCGATGCAGAATTATTCTCCATTGAGCTTCTATAATAATATAATCATACCAGGCCTTTGAGGTCTACACTGAAATTTCCTTAGAGGGAACTGCAAACCACTGCCTGCATGTTGTATTCTTGATTCAACCCTAACCCTGGAAAGATTTCTTTCCAATATAGCCACTCATTCATTCTTTTCCTCTGGTTAATTCTGTGTTAGGTCACTTATATATCTTTGTGTAAATAGCTGTGCTTTAAAAAAACATTTTTCTTTTGGAAGTAGATCCATGAAGAAATATGTTCTAAGCATCCTCTAAACATAGATCTTGCTTTTGTGAATTCAGCAACTTAATGCTCGCCAAATTAATTTTATTTTTGTATTTGGCCCATTAACTGCAATAAGAAAAACCTCCTCTCTCTAGGCTAAAATGCTGGCAGAACAACTTTTTGTAGTTTATATTGTTTCATTTTAAAGGGTTTTTTTTTGTATGCAAGAGAATAAACACCATTGCTGTCATCTTCAGACTAGGTTGCTGTGGCAATATTCCCACCTTATTGTTTTGGTGATGAGCAGGCTATACTTTGTTTTCACAAGTGAAATCATTTATTTCAGTTTTGTATTTTTAAAACAATCACCGTCAGCCTTCTTTTTCTCTTCAGGATACAAAAACTTTAATATGAGTTCTTTGATTTTTATAGCTAAATGGATATAGTGATTGAGATGATGGGAGCTGTTTGGTGGGGCTAAATTGTTCAGTTGGTTGGATGGATGATCACTTCCAAAGAAAGTTGCAAAAGCTTTAGTGTGTAAGGAGAATAACTAATATCCCCCTCCCCTCAGGTTAAGATCCAATGTTATAGCAGAAGGAAACAGGGGTATGCTTGTTTTCTCGCAACAACTCAATTTTTAATCTGAAACAACTACATAATTGGAGTTAGAGCCTCGGTGGTGCAGTGGTTAGAGTGCTGTACTACAGGCCACTTCTGCTGACTATTGACTGCCTGCAATTTGGCAGTTCAAATCCCACCGGGCTCAAGGTTGACTCAGCCTTCCATCCTTCTGAGGTGGATAAAATGAGGACCCAGATTGTTGTGGGCAATAGGCTGACTCTGTAAAACCACTTAGAGATGTCTGTAAAGCACTCTAAGTATATACATCTAAGTGCTATTGCTATAATTCTGCTGGTAAATTCTACACCACATTATCATCAGTGAGTGTACTTTTTAAAAAAATCTTTCTGTACCAAAATCACAACAGATCTCTTCCTTTCTGCAGCATGTAAATGTATTTGCAGAGGCTACATTACAATAAGATACAGGTGACGTGATTGACAAATGCAGCATCAACAGGTTTGTAAGTGTCCTTTATAAAATGACAGCAATTTTCCAAGGAGAGACAGCAAATGTGACTAAAGTGTAAGCCAGCCTAATAGCTGCCTAAGATCTTTAAAATAATAAAAGAAGCCAAATATTTTATAAAACACCAATTGGTTTCCCATATATCCCGATTTTCTACTTTCACTCATATTAACAACTATAAATGGATGGAGTTCTTTCTTATATCACTTCCACTGCAGGGCCAAGGGTCGACTTCTTTTTTGTTGTTTTTTCCTTAGTCCCCTGTCTAAACAGTATCTCTCACTTCCATTTGCTCCTCCCAATTCATTAATTTCATACAGTTCCCACATTGAACTTTATTTATTTATTTATTTATTTTGATTTGTCAATCGCTTACAAGGTAATAGGTATAAGTATATATATAGTTATGAATACATGAAATGGGTACATATAAGAAATATAAAAAAAACCAATAGGACAGGACAGTAGGCACATTGGTGCGCTTATGCACGCCCCCTACAGACTTCTTAGGAAAGGGGTGAGGTCAATAGTAGACAGTCTAAAGTTAAAGTTTTTGGGGTTTAGGGAAGAAACCACAGAGTCAGATAGAGTATTCCAGACATTGACCCTTCTGTTGCTGAAGTGGTATTTCCTGCAATCAAGTTTGGTGCGATTAACCTTGAGTTTGTATCTATTGTGTGCTCTTGTGTTGTTGTGGTTGAAGCTGAAGTATTCATGGACAGGTAGGACATTGCAATACATAATTTTATGTACTATACTTAGATCGGACCAAAGGCGGCGTAGTTGTAGGTTGTCTAGGTCTAAAATTTCAAGTCTGGTGGCATAAGGTATTCTGCAACGAGCAGAGGAGTGGAGAACTCTTCTTGTGAAATATTTCTGGACTTTCTCAACTGTGCTAATATCAGATATGTAATGTGGGTTCCAGACTGAAGAGCTGTATTCGAGTATTGGTCTAGCAAATGTTTTGTATGCTGTAGTTAGTAGTGTGATATTACCAGAGAAAAATCTATGTAGGATTCAGGGTTTTGAACTACTTGAGGGGACATAAACTGAGATATGCAGTATGCACATCTTAGTCCTCCAATGTCCGCCCACCCACACCATTTCCCAGCGCTCAGCTATGCTGACTGCTTTAGCATAGACATTCCATGCCTGGGTGATCTGATTAGAAGTCTACTCTCATTGACAATATGCTTGCCTTTCACTCATGGTGTTTTGCAATTGGCCAACCTATGTGAAAATATTTTGAGTGATCTAAAAAGCACCCTACAGGGATAAGTTTGATTTAAGGATTAAAGAATGGATTAATGAATGTGTTTAATCTGACAAGAAGTGACAGGTAGACATATTATCAATACATCTCAATGACAGACTAATATCATTAATGTGAAAGTAGAGTCCTCTGATGCAAAAAAAATCTCTAACTTCAATTATCACATTGAACTGTCCAGAAGTTAGAATATTCTGAGACCAAGTGTAATAACAAATATAGCTCAATCCAAAAACTTTGGGGTGAATTTTGACATCATTATCAGCATATTGTTAGACATTAATTTTAACTTTGGCTTTAATTTAATAATGAAGGGTTTACTGTTGGGTTTTAGAATTCTGATCCTTGAATAGTTGCAAGGTAAGGCAATAATAGAAATGGCAATAGCATTTAGACTTCTACAGTATATTACACCATAGTGTTTTATAGCATCCTCTGAGTGGTTTACAATGTCAGTATATTGCCCCCAATAATCTGGATCCTCATTTTATTAACCTTGGAAGCAGAGGTGGGATTCAGTTTTTTTTAACAATCGATTCTCTGGGCATGGCTTAGTTGGTGGGCGTGGCTTGGTGGTCATGTGACCGGGTGGGTGTGGCCAATTCAGCGTCACTCACGTCAAGGGGCACTTCTCCTTGCCTGGCCTCTCATGACAGTGGGGATGCTGCAACAGTCATAAGTGTGAAAAATGGTCATAAGTCACTTTTTTCGGTGCCATTGTAACTTTGAATGGTCACTAAATGAACTGTTGTAAGTCAAGGATTACCTGTACAAAAATACAAAAAGCTTCTTTGCTTGCAAAAAGCTGCCCTAAATACCAATCATTAGATTAAATATACCTGCAAGCAAGAGTTACAAATCAGGCAGGGTGCCAGAACACCTTGAGGAATTAAAATAGTTAAAATGCAGCGATAACTATCAAGCAGCCATCTCTTTCTCATAAAGTGAAACCCTTTAGCAGAGAGGTCATTTAAGCTCTCCAGAAAAAACACACCCAGGAAAAGCAATCTGTAGATCCATTTGCACCACTTAAAGATACCAGCTGGTCTCACTCACCTCACAAGATATCCTAAGGAAATCATCCAGATTTAAGGAAAGGACATATGCCACCCAGAAAGGCAGTAAAAAAAAATCAGTGCCAAGCTTGCATCCTGCTTCTTGGAAGTATACCCCAAAAGGACAGTGCCAGATAGTCCTAAAGCAGTGAGGAAGACCCCCACCCTCCCCAGATAGAAAAAGAAACCATGAGGCAGGAAAAAATTCAAACACAATACAAACAATTAAATCACAACAGTAGCTGTTGCTTGTTGAAGATGAATAGGGAAAATTATCCCATCAATAGACAGAGGATTAAACTTCACCAAGCACAGAATTAACCTTCACCAAAAACCAGTTTTAGACCAAAACTCAGAAAGGGTATGTAAACTCATGTTTGAATGTCAATCTTTCTAGCTAGCCAAGAAGCCTTGTTGAATGTCACTCATCTTGGTTCCCTGTCACTAAAAGCTTTGCTTCATTATTCAATTATTGCTTCAAAGTGTTGATTGTCCAGGGAAGTATTTCCTCCCACCAGTGTAAAAATCTTAAAACAAACCTTCCCCTTTAAGAAAACCAAGCCTCATAAGCTCCAGAGACAGGAAGTCTAGGCGTACTGGCAAGAATGTAATAAGGGTGGAAAAAAACAAAAGGAGATTGCTTCTAATTACTGGTTCTCCAAACTGCTTAGAAAGTTAACAAGGGGTTCTATAGAACTGGATAGAACCGGTAAAATCCCACCCTGCTTGGAAGGATGGAAGGCTGTGTCAACCTTGAGCCCCATCAGGATCGAACTCCAGACTGTGGGCAGAATTAGCAAGCAACACTACATTCTAATCACTGCACCATCAGGGTCTTAGTAATATTAAATCAATATTAAATCAATCAATACATATCAATATATTCTTCTGGGACTAATAATCTCATGAGGAAGCATACTCCGTTATCACACTTTCATATTAAATTAATGACAGAAAATGATATTCAAGAGCTAGAATGACTTTTGGTCTTTATGGTACTTGACTGATTCTTGCTCTATCTTACTGTAGATATGAAATATAAATATGAAATAACCTTAGTGACTGTAGCATCACAGATGCAATACAACGTACTACAACATACTACAGCTCAAGTAACAATACAGATAATTCTCTTTCTTAATATTTCTTGTAAAAACCTTTCTCAGATTCTATTTTTTTCTTCATACAAGACAGGTTTATATTTAATTCATAACTTGCACAAGTACTATGATAACAAGGTTCATCCTTCAAATATTTTCCTGGCTAGGGAGGAAAGCTGGCAGAATACTTTTGTGCTGGAAAAAAATGAATGAAAAGTTTCCAAGTTATGTAAAACAACAATAGTGCCAAAATATAATTATGGTAGAATTTCCATTTTTAAAAAGAAAAGTATCATCCTCTCCATTTTTTAAAAATGATTCTTAAAGAACACTCCTACTTTTGCATTTCTTTTGTCTTGCAGGATGGAATTAACATGACACTAAATAAACAAGAAGTGTTTTTATGCATGTATAAACAACAAGGTTATCATATAAATAAGGATGTTGTTTGAGGGAGTAACAATAAATGGCTTGACTCCTCTAATTTTTTTTTCTACAAGCCAAATGGACTAGAACTATTTTATCATGCCTATTTCATAGTTGTAAAAAGAAAGAGCAAAAAACAAACGCTCTTTCAAGCAGAAAAGAAAGAATATGAGATGCATCTCCTGTCATGTACTGGACTCCTGGGATATGCTTCATAGAAGATAAAACATTAAGTTTACATTTAACTGAAGCACAAGTTTTCCAACAAGCAACTGAAGTTTGGCTGATACTGAAGTCTGAGTATGAAGTGTAATGTTGTTTTTATTTATTTATAATTTTGGGGGCCTGCTTTCTCATAGTTTAAAAAAAACAATTTCAAAAGGAAATACAGTACCCCAGGAAAAAAGACAAGTTAAAATAAATTCCTGTTTTAAAAAGCAGGAATAATAAACCCAGTACAAATTTAATCAAACTAAAACAAAAAATAAAGCCTAAAAAAAGTAAATACTATCAAATTAGAGAAGAAAATCACAACTGCATCCATTTAAGTGAAAGTTGAGATGAAGTCTTTTTCTTTAAAAAGATGGAATATAGCCAAGTGAGGATGGAATTCTACAATGGGGAATTATGTATATTGTGTAAGTTTTCAGAGAATTGCATAGTGATTTCTCATGACAATTGGCTTCTTCAAAAGGATACCTCCACTAGAGTTTCCTGATGAGGAGGTATATAAGGTTGCTGGTGCTTCATCTGACTCTAAGATGAAAAAAAAATCTTTGTATTTATGCCGTTATTACTTGAAATTCACTCATGAGTATACGCAGTGTCTTAGAATAGTTCACAATAACTAGAGTTCCTAAGTCTACTTCAAGGACATTCTTACATGCAGTGCATGTCAATAAAGAGATTAGAACAGGGGTGTCAAACTCAATTTCATTAAGGGCTGCATCAGGGTTGTGTTTGACTTTGGGGGGGTTGAGGGTGTGTGGCCAGGATGGGTAGGCCAGCTCAACATCATTGATGTTGGGGGCACCTGCAGTGACCCAAGCACTCTGCCAGCAAAAACAGGCTCCCAAGCTCTGCTTTTGGCTGCGATGGTCTCCTGCAACCTGCTGCCAGTGAAAATGGAGCTCGGGAAGGCCACCCGCAGCCCTCCTGATCTCTGTTTTTTCTGGCAGAGGCACCACAGGCTGGTCCATTGCTGTTTGCAGTGAACAGCAGGTCAGATCCGGCCCACGGGCCTTGAGTTTGATACTCCTGGATTAGAATATGAGGTGAGAGCATTATGTATATCATCTTGGGTTATAAAAAATAATATTGGGAATATTGGGATAATCATAATCATGATGATAAGGAAAAAGAAACATCTTGATTATTGAAAAGGCCAAGATCAAGCCACCACCTTAAATTATTCTATACAAGTACTCTTTAGAAGTACAGTTGGACTTATAGATTTATAAAACTGTAATTACTGCAAACCAGAGATGGTATTCAGCAGGTTCAGACCAGTTTTGGAGAACCGCTGGAGGAAATTTGAGTAGTTTGGAGAACCAGCAAATCCCACCTCTGACTGGCCCCGCCCCATCTATTCTCTGCCTCCCGAGTCCAGCTGATTGGCTGGGTGTTCTTTAGTTCCCCTGCACAGGAGAACGCAGCTGGAAAGCAAGTTAGTGGGGTAGGGAGGTAATGAGATTTTGCAGTATCCTTCCCTTGCCACACCCACCAAGCCACACCCACCAAACCACACTATGTCCACCAAGCCACGCCCACGGAACCAATAGTAATTTTTTTTTTAATCCCACTACTGCTGCAAACTATTTAAAGTCACTGTATACAAATTTGCTCATGAGTGAATTAAAAAAAGCATTTTCAGCAATCAGAATTAAACAAGGATAAAAAAATCAGTCAAATTTAAGAGTAAACCAGCCTCCAACCTGCAAATAAAAGCTAAATTTGGAGTCTTGACCTCCTTATCTGTTTCTCACCTCTTATCATCCAATGGGAGTCAAACTGAAAATTCTACTTGGTTTCACAACTTCAGATTTTAATGATGTTACATGTAAGCTAAAAGAAATGAACATCATCAAGATGCAAATACTAGACCTCCTTGAAAAAACACTCAGAAACTCATGTCAATTTGATTCAAAAATAGTTCTACTTACTAGCAGCAATTTTGGCTACCAAACCAGAGCAACTTTACTATCTCAGCTGTCTGTTTAGTAGCAAAATATTATATATTCATTTGTACGATGGCCATGCAAGAAGATATCTAGGTGAAGGGGTCAAGTTACGTTTTTATTTACTTTTTTTTCTTTAGTGAATTGCAAGGAACTTTAGAAAAATTAGTCTGCAGTACTGCACTCTAACCACTGCACCACCGTGGCTCATGATGGATGGTTGATGCCCCGAAGGCCAGCTTTGGACGTTGAAATCTTTTCAGATGAAGGAAAAAACACGAAATCAGTCCCTTTGATCTCCAGTAACTGCTTCCCACAGGTAAACTACAGAGATGGAAATTTGTGCAGCATGTGGAATAGGTGGGGTGTGTAGGGTTTATGTTTGCAGCTATGTTATACAGTTGAGATTATGCAGCTCTTTAAGGCAATCTGCTCTGTCAACTTATTTCTTAACCACATTTTGAAATAATTACTTTACAACCTGAGAGAGATTGTTGTTTGTAGCAGGCAAGTCTTCTTGGTAAGTCTCATTTTTTTGTGGGGGCGGGGGGGGGGTCGAGATGAAATATAAAAATAAGATTTATAGATTTATATTTTAAAAATTACTTGGCAAAGGGTTTAACAAGGGTGAAGTAAGAAAATTTAAAATGGAAAAAGGGGAGGAAATGACTTTTTGCAGAAAACAGGAAAAAATGAAATGATATTTATTTTTGATGATTAAAATAAAAATAGATTTTAGAAAAATATAAACAATATTATTTAATCATAGAGTAAGAGGTTAATTTTCATTAATACTTATAACTGCCATAAAATAAAATTGGAACTCGCTTCTTCATAGCCCTTTCATTAATTTTTGTTCTTTGTTCTTTTATCCTTTCTTTTTTCCCCTTTCTCTATTTTAAATATTAGCTTTTGGTAATTTTCATTCTGTTTCAAAATTCTAATAAATTATTTTAAAAAATTGGTCCATACCGAAATGCTTTTATGTTTTAGTACGAGCCAGGACAATCTGTTCTGCATTTATAAACTTGAAACAAATTTCCTCTTGAAGACTGGCAACTTCACACAATGCGATTCCACTGACAATTGGCTTTACTTACTATTGGCTCCATCTGTTGTAATCTTTTTTTTCTTATATACTTGACTCTACCTGCAATACTTTTTCCTTTGCCTAAAATGTTCATAACAAACAAAAGTGATTGGTGGGAGAGTTTGAGCACTTTCACATGGGAGGAATTTGATGCTGCTTCTAGATTAGAGTTGTACTCTCTGAAGCCATGCCACTGGAAAGGAAATATGTCAATGTGCTGCAACATGAATTGTTCAATGTTCTAACTGAGATCGGCTGCAATTGGAGCTTAAGAGTAGGTCATTTCTCATATTTATGTGGACCTTCTGTGTCCCACTTTTAATCTCTTCCCTTCCCACCAGAATTTTGAGAACTCTTGAGGACCTTTGATTGATGGTTTGCATTTAGTTGGGCAGAATGGTGGCATGGTGGTTTCTTAGCCCTCCCAATGCTAACTATGGTGATTTTTTTTTTTTACAAAACATTCAAACAATGGGAGTGGCATGGTGGCTCATCAGTTAAGATAGTGGACTTGTCAACTGGAAAGCTGACAGCCCAGGTTCAAGATCCAAGCTCACACAATGAGATGAGCTCCCATCCTGATCCCAGCTCCTGCCAACCTACCTGTTTGAAAACATACAAATACAAGTAGATAAATAAGTACCACTTTAATGGGAAGATAACAGCACTCTGTGACATCATGCTGGCCACGTAGCCATGGAAACGTCTTTGGATTTTGCTGGCTCAATAGTCTTGAAACGGAGATGAGCACTGCTCCCTATAGTTGGCAATAACTAGTGGAGTAAAATCCACAGGGACTCCTTTATTCAGAGTGAAGGGAGGAGAACTCTCTGGCTGCCTTTTATGCATTGTCGAACTGATCGTCTGGAGGGAGCACTGTAGGGTTTGCAGTTATCTCCTGGGAGAACAAAGATGTATCAGCTTTAAACTTTTGTAGAGTTTAGGACAGTGTTTCTTAACCTTAACAACTTTTAAGATATGTAGATTTTGACCCCAGAATTCTCCAGCCAGAAAATTAGGAAAACCAGATTGCTATAGTAGTTAAAGCACTAGATTAGAAACTGAGCGACTGTGAGTTCTAGTCCTGCCTTAGCCATGAAGACAGCCAGGTGACTTTGGGCCAGTCTCTCTCTCAGACCTAAGAAACAAGCAAGGACAAACCACTTCCAAAATCTTGCCATGAAAATTGCAGAGTTTTGCCTAGGGAGTTAGAAAATGACTAGAAGTGTCTCCTGGGCCACCCAATAAAGAAACACTGATTTAGGTAATGAAAATGCTGATGCTGTAAAAGTCTGTTTTATTTCAGAAAATAAAGGCAGTCTGCAAACAAATGTTAGAAATTGATTCAAAATAGAAACAATGTCTTCATCTATTTTATTTTATTTACTTTTATTTATTTATTTGTCAATTGCTTACACGATAATAGGTATAAGTAAAAACATAGTTATGAATACATGGATACATATAAGAAAAATAAAATATAATAGAAACAATAGGACAGGGACGGTAGGCATGTTGGTGCGCTTATGCATGCCCCCTACTCCCCCTTGCTGAGCAGACTAAAAATCAAGGTGCTGTCTTCAGATTTAAAGGCAAAAGGATACTTTAGATCTAATGTGGTTGCTCTTACCGTACTTGCCGTATGAACACTCTGAAGCACCTCTCCTTCTTTGGACTCAAATGCTGCAGACACCCTTAAGTAGAGGCTTTAGCGTATGTCAAATGCACCATGTGATGGGATGACTGTCCTCTCCACCCCACTCCCCCAGCTTAATTGAAACAGATTTTCACATTCTCTAATATTAATGTGAAGTGCAACTGTAGCCACAGAACTTTTCTCCACCATATTTAGAACAAGAAAGCAACCATGGGCAGCTTATAATTGACTCGTTCTCTAAAAGTTTAAAATGATGCAGAGTCAAGTTTAGCCACCTCTTTTATTATGAGCTTCTGATTTGTTTTGCTTCAGTGTTAAAGGTCACCACCATATTATTAAGAGGCGATCAGGGTAACATTGTGGAAAAAGCAATCCGGTCCAAAGCATACTGTGGAATTGCAATCCTGTTGTATATATTTGAGTTGTCACCTGGGGAAATCTAGACTATAGCCTTCACTAAAGATCAAGCTATCCTCATGGACCGAGACGCAGCTATAGATTGCATGCATCATTTTTATTAACTACCAAGCATGTCGACAAAGGCACTGCAACAAATTATCCATATTTCTCCCTTTAATTACTTTTAAATTTAAAAGGGAAATGAAGCCAAGGGTGGAATGTAAATTTATGGTAGCTTTTGCCCAAAAGCATGGGTTTTTATAGTGCTTGTGTGGAATAACCTGCTGAGAATGAAAATTTCAGTGCGATGTATAAGCAGCCATTAACATTTAATATATGCTCCAACACCTTTAATTTTCACAATAAAATACTCTGAACTGCACACTGTGTCAAATAGATCCAAAGTGTAGCCAGTTACAAGGTATCATGGAACCATTTAAAGCTGTTTCCCCCTTCTCTGTTATCCATCATTAATTTTACAAATGGCTCTTTAGTTTTGACCTCAGCTGGAGGGTATAAATATACATGTTGACAAGTCACATGATTATAAGTCTGTTTAGGAGCGGGGGAAAGTCAGCTATGAAGGCATTTCAAATACTTTAATTCTTCCAATGGGGAAAATTCTAAATAAGAAAAAAAACAAAAACGATCAAGTCTGAAGATGTGTGGTTCATGTGCAAAGTGTGGTTGACAGTTGTTAGTGTGTGTGTAGATGAATACATTAGGACTCTCTAGGAATTATTGGGCTAAGCTAAGTGTGAAGCTGGAAAGGCATAAAAAGATTCTCTAGAGGTTCAAAAAAAAGGGAGGGCAGAAAGAAAACACCCATAGCTAGTTGATTTAGAGGTAGGTTCACCGAGGTTATGAGTGAAGACATGTCAGCTTCATTCTGATTTTCTAATCTGAATTCTTCCACTGTCCCATATAGAAGTAAAAGCCAGTATCCTTAAAATTCCTGTTGTGAGTAGGTAACAGCTTCATGGATTTGAGAAAAAAAAATGTGTGAGTTGGGTAGGTATGAAAAAAAGTTAACCCCCCTCTTTGAAATCATAGTTTAAATAAATCCTTTTTAGATCTCAGATTTGTATACATTATTCATAGTTCTCTGGGTATTAGAGATAACATATTTGTATATTATACAGATGTATATATACAGATGTATATTAAGTATAATATACTAATCCTATGAACAGAGTTCTAGAAAATTAACAACAACAAGAACAAAAACATTGTTTAACATTGGATCAGATGCTCCACTTCCTACCACAATGCTGCATGCATGCATTCAGAATACAGCATGCCTAAATGTAGTACCGGTAGTCCTCAACGGATGATTACAATTGAGCCCAAAATTTATGTCGCTAAGTGAAACAGTTGTTAAATGAATTTTGCCCCATTTACAACTTATCTTGCCACAGTGAATCACTGCAACTGTTACATTAGTAACACGGTTATTATGTGAAATTGACCTCCCCATTGAGTTTGCTTGTTAGAAGGTCACAAAAGGAGATAACGTGACCCTGCAAGACACTGCAACTGTCATAAATACAAGTTAATTGCCAAGCATTTGGATTTGGATCATGGGAGCACAGGGATGCTGCAATGGTCATAAAAACAGCCATATGGTCATAAAAACATCATTTTTCCAATGAACTTTGAACAGTCACTAAAAGAACTATTGTAAGTTGAGGACTATCTGTATGCAACGGTATACATAATGAAATCCTAAGGAATTTTGAAAAAATTAGCATTCTAGAATCAGACCACGTAGAGCACTGAATGTATTGCCATCCATTGCATCCATTGCTATGTTTTCCCTCCCACTAACCTGAGCTTTCTTCAGAACTTTCCAGATTTATTTTCCATCCTATCCCATTACAGGTAGTCCTCCCTTAATGATTGGTCACTTAGCGACCGTTCAAGTTTATGATGGATCTCCCCAGAACAACTTATGGCCAGTGGTGGAATTCAATTAATTTAACCACCAGTTTGCCCAGGGTCAGGTTGGCTGTTGTGGGAGGTGTGGCCCATCCACATTCTCCAGCTCCACCGCACATGTGAGATGAACCTCTTGCTATGGCCAACCTGACTCTGGGTGAACTGGTTGTTAAATTACCCTCCCCTGCTATCAAAGTGGATCCTGGGTGCTGTGCTGCAATGGAGATATAGGAAATGGAGCAGGTGGTACGAGGGAAGGAAGAGGAGCAGGGAGAAGAAAGAGGAAAAGCAGCCTTCTCCTTCCCTCGTGCCAGCCATTTCTCAATTGCAGTGCAGTGGCCAGGAACACACTTTGATAGCGTGTGTGTGGGTAATTTAACAACTGGTTCAGTTGAACCAGCGTGAACTGGCTGAATCCCACCACTGCTTCTAGCCCACTTCCAAGGTTTTGATAGTCGTACACTCATCACGATTACACGACTGCAATTTTTGGCAATTTTTGTTTTTTGCTGGCTTGGAGTGTTTACTTCTGGTTTCTTGGCAAAAAAAATGACATAGGTGAAAACAAATTCACTCAATTATTCCATTATTCACTTAACAATTTCCACAAAACAAGTCACCAAATCGACATGATTATGCATGAACCTGCTTAATAGTCACCATGGCTTATGACTGTAATTCTGGGCTCAATTACAGTTGTAAGTCTAGAAATACCTGTACAAATTGACTGCCCCCCAGGTGTGTGTGTGTGTGTGTGTGTGTGTGTAATTTTAACTCCAAGTCCAGTTTAAAGATAAAGAATCATAAAAAGAGGAAACAAGCTGAGCATCATCACATAGGCAGTAAATGGAGCTGGGAGTACAATGATTGGTTCAGAGTTTTCCTTGCCCAGATATATATTTCTATTAAAATTCTAGCCATTCTTCTGCAAGTTTTGGGGAGAAAAATTATCTGTTTTGGAGGCTATGCATGGATACCTTAAATTAGAAAAAAAAAAAAAAACCCCAAACCCAGATCTTTGCATCTGTGACTCACACTCTATGATGCTCCTATCCCCAATTTCCAGCCTAGATTTGAATGGGGTCATTTTCAACCACTAAAGGACATGGTCCACTGTCTTAATTAACATACAGACTGCTGAATACAGTTAGCGGGCAAACCAGAGGCTTTAGATTCCAAAGTCTTTAGTTTTCACATTTTACCAAGGGCAAATTCCTCTTTTCTTTGTGCTCAATCATAATGGAAACATGGACCACCGAGGGAGAAGTTTTGTTGGGCTAGAGCCCTGCAGTTCTTCTGAACACTGAAATGCTGTCATGGAAACAAACAGCTCTGCATGAGGGACATGAGCAGGTTGATACACTGGTTCCTGCTGACTGGGAGGGAAAAGGTGGGGGCCTTTTCTTTCTCAGTGCTCCAAAACACCACCTGTTAAATACAATAGATGGGTTTGGTTGAGAGACCAGTTTTGAAATGTTTGCAGCCCCATTAGATGAGAGAAGAATGTTGCTAGGTAGCTCATGTCGAGCAAGAGCAACAGAGAGTTATGGTGCGGCTGGCTATGCTTCTATATCTCCTACTCAATGGTAGGAGAGTGAAGAAGTTCTGGCTGGGATGTGAGTCGTCCCTGAGAATTTTCCTCACTCTTCTAAGGCAGCGAGCCCTAGCAATGTCATCTAGTGGTATCAGGGAACAGACCACCATGTTTTGTGCTGTGCTCACCACCCTCTGTAACATCTTTCTATCTGTGGCTGTCAAGCCAGATTACTACACCATAATGCAATATGTTAGGATGCTTTCTATTGTGAAAGGAGTAAAAGGAGGTCATCAGTTGTTGTTCCACTTTATTCTTTCGCAAGATCCTAAGGAAATGGAGTCTCTGTTGGGCCTTTCTGGCCACCTGGGTTGTGTTGATTTTCCAGGTAAGATCTTTGCTGAAGTAGACTCCCAGGAATTTAAAGGCAGAATCTCTCTCCACACAGTCTCCCTCGATGTAAAGTGGGGTGGGTTTATTTATTTATTTAATTTTGTCAAGTGATTATAAGATAACAGGTATAAGTATAAACATAGTTATGAATACATGAAATGGATACATATAAGAAAAATAAAAGAAACAATAGGACAGGGACAGTAGGCACATTGGTGCGCTTATGCACGCCCCCTACAGACCTCTTACGAAAGGGGTGAAGTCAATAGTAGACAGTCTAAGGTTAAAGTTTTTGGAGTTTCTCTTCTTCCAAAAGTCTAACACCATCTCCTTTGTCTTGCTGATGTTTAGGTGCAGGTTGTTTTCTAGGCACCATGAGGATAATTTTTGAACTTTCCCCCCGCCCCCGCCCCCGTACATTGTTTCGCCTTCACCTCTAGTGAGACCCAATATGGTAGTTATCATCTGTGAACTTAATGATCACAGTGGATGGGTCAGATGATACACAATCATGTGTGTATGGACTGAGTAGGGACTGAGCACACAGCCCTGTGGGGAGCCAGTGCTAAGCTTCAGGGAGATTCACTGAGCTTTTCCCCCTCCTGCTAGCTAAGGGACCCATGAGGAAGACCTATGAGAAGGTCTGTAGACATTCCCAGTCATCCAGGTCATGGTTATCCCAAAAGTGCTTTTCCAGGAGGTAATCGGACTTTCTTGGTTTTTTTTTCTTTTAAAGATGTTTCACTTCTTCAGCTGTGACAGGAAAATAAAGTATAAATCCTTCCATTCCCCACTCTGATAATCGGATGCCTGCAATTTGGCAGTTTGAATCCCACCGGGCTCAAGGTTGGCTCAGCCTTCCATCCTTCCGAGGTGGGTAAAATGAGGACACAGATTGTTGTGGGCAATAGGCTGACTCTGTAAAGCACTTAAAGAGGGCTAAGTCTACGTGCTATTGCTATCCTGTCAGAGCTGAAGACGTTTCTTGGATTAGAAGTGAAATGTCTTCAAAAAAAAAAAAAGAAGAAAGTCCAGTTGCCTCCTGAAGAACCTTTGAGATACCTAGGAGAAGGGTTCTAAACAGAGGTGGTATTCAGCAGGTTCTGACCAGTTCTGGAGAACCAGTAGTGGAAATTTTGAGTAGTTCAAAGAACTGGCAAATATCACCTCTGACTGGAGATTTTATACTATCATTCCCCTGCCACGCCCACCAAGCCATTCCCACAGAACTGGTAGTAAAATAATTTGAACCCCACCACTGGGGTTTATTTGGATAAAAGGTGCAGGAGAAGTGTGAGCTAAGCCCAGAAGGTAAGAAAATAGGAGAGAGACTCAGACTGGCTCCCTCTGGTTCCCAGGAGAATGAAAGAGATCAGAGAAAATGCATGCAGATTTGCAAGGTTCTGTTACCAGAGCTTGTCTCCATGCAGTAGAATTCCTATGGATTCAGTTTCCCGGTCTGATCTACATCATACGATTGACAGTAGGAGAGGCATAGAAGCCTACTTTCAGATTTATAGCTGGAAGCATTCATGATTATCAGCACAAATCTGAAACTGGCCTAACAGTCATCGTTAACACACAGAAATACTTTCCCTCATCTTTGTCTTTTTGGGAGGGAATAAAAACACCACTGGCAAAATGGTAATTGAGAAATACTGCTATTTGCTAGATGTACAGATAGGGTCAATGGACATTACAGTGCCAATTGCATACATTTCTCACCCGTTCCTAACCATTACCTTTATACTTCCTGATCTAAGCAGCTAGTTTCAGAAAAAAAAGAATATTAAACAAGTTGGAGCTCCGACTGGGCCAGCATGTATATCTTTTAGTTTGTGGGGAAGAAAAAAGTCCACCAGATCAAATTCTCCCATTTGTCATTAAAATAGCAAAACTACAAGTCATAAAACTCCATGAGCGGGGGAGGGGGTTAGGATTATTCATATTGGTATATTCAGCCCTGTAGCTGAATCTCCTGTAAGTCATTCTGGTCAGCAGTAAGAGAAATTGATTTCCCAGTTTGCCCATTGCTTTGGATCAAATGCTTCTGGAAGCAGCTATGGCTTCACTTGTGTTCTACAACCTTTGCCCAGCAGAAGAACTAATTAATTGTCATAGCTATTGGCAAGCCAGGCATCAGGCTCATAATGCTAAACTCTCTGATTAGGAAAATGCTCCTGTGCTCATATTGCGATTCCAGAGTGTTATTGGCTTTGCATAAGCAGGAAGACAAATAATGTGTATGTAATACAACAATAACAACGATAAAAGATTCCCTGTCAGTCATGTCTGATTCTAGGGCAGGGGTGGAATTCTACTGGTTCTGACCAGTTCTATAGAACCCCTTGTTAACTTTCTAAGCAGTTCGGAGAACTGGTAGTTAGAAGAAATCTCCTTTTGTTTTTTTCCACCCTTATTACATTCTTGGCAATATGCCTAGACATACTGTCTCCGAAGGAAGTTTTTTCCCCCCTTTCCTGATACTTTCTTAAAAGGGAAGGGTTGTTTTAAGCTTTTTACACTGCTTTGGGAGGAAATACTCCCCTTCCAGCCGGCATGCAATGATCAGCACTTTGAAGAAATAATTGAATAATGAAGCAGAGCTGGGAAAGAAGCTTTTTAATGACAACGAACCAAGATGAGTGATGTGCAGCAAGGCTTCTTGGCTAGCTAGAAAGATTGACATTCAAACGTGAGTTTACATACCCTTTCTGAGTTTTGGTCTAAAATTGTTTTTTGGTGAAGTTTAATTCTGTCCTTGGTGACGTTTAATCCTGTGTTTATTGATGGGATAATTTTCCCTATTCAGCTTTGTTTGGAAGGAAAAAAAATAATCTCTGTTCCTAAAAAGAAACTGGGTTGAGAAATCTGGCTAGTTCCTGTGTCTATTTGTTCTGGTAATTGGTTTAACAAGCAACAGCTACTATTGTGATTTAATTATTTGTATTGTGTTTGAATTTTTTCCTGCCTCGTGGTTTCTTTTTCTATCTGGGGAAGGGGTCTTCCTTCACTGTTTTAGTGGTATCTGGTACTGTCCTTTTGGGGTGTATTTCCAAGAGGCAGGATGCAAACTTGACACTTATTTTTTTACTGCCTTTCTGGGGAGGTATGTGTCCTTTCCTTAAATCTGGATGATTTCCTTAGGATATCTTGTGAGGTGAGTGAGACCAGCTGGTATCTTTAAGTGGTGCAAATGGATCTAAAGATTGCTTCTCCTGGGTTGCTCTTTCTGGAGAGCTTAAATGACTTCTCTGCTAAAGGGTTTCACTTTATGAGCAAGAGTTGGCTGCTGATAGTTATCATTGCATTTTAACTATTTTAATTCCTCAAGGTGTTCTGGCAACCTGCCTGATTTGTAACTCCGTCTTGCAGGTATTTTTAATCTAATGATTGGTATTTAGGGCAGCATTTTGCAAGCAAAGAAACTTTTTGTATTTTTGTACAGGTAATCCTTGACTTACAACAGTTCATTTAGTGACCATTCAAAGTTACAATGGCATTAAAAAAAGTGACTTATGATAGTTTTTCACACTTACAACCGTTGCAGCATCCCTACTGTCATGAGAGGCCAGGCAAGGAGAAGTGCCCCTTGACATGAGTGACGTTGAGTTGGCTCGCCAACTCACGCCAATCACATGACCACCAAACCACACCCACCAATTAAGCCATGCTCACAGAAAAGGTTGCTAAAAAATTTGAATCCCACCCCTGCTCTAGAGCATGATGCTCATCTCCGCTTCTTGGCTGAAGGAGCCAAATTGTCTGAAGATAATTTCTGTAATCATGTGGCCAGCATGGCTATACACCAAAGGTGAACGGGATGCTGTTACCTTCCCATTGAAGTGGTACCTATTAATATACTTGCATTTGCATGCTTTCGAATTGCTAGGTGGGCAGGAGCTGGGGCAAAGAACTGGAGCTCATCCCATTTAGAGCTAAGCTGTTCCAAGTATTGTAAAGCTGGCCTTTACAATTGACTGTTGGTATTAAAATTATTCACAGCAGCAGTCAATTGTAAAAGGCCATTTTACTTGGAACGGCTTACTCCTGTGACAATACCTTTAATACCATCAAATGACAACATGGTCCCAGGTCCTTAGGAAGGACTTGATAGGTGGATAAAAATGCTAAATTCAGTCTAAACATCTGGCTGACTGTGTGAGCAGCCACAATATCTGGAAGTATTACACTGCAAAGCTGACTCCATGCATTCTGATGCCAAATAGTACAGTTCAATGGTATGCATCCATTCCAAACAGTTTGTTATCGTATCTCTAGCTTTACTACTAAACATCACAATTGTAATTTATCACAGAAAACAGTTCCATGCCTAGGCATCTTAAAATTAACACTATTTTTTTTTAATGAAGGCCCCATATTAACTTCCTGCTACTTTATACAGAACTGATTTGGTCCTCAATATTTACTACTACTCAGTACTTACTATACTTACTGTTAAGTTTCAAAGAAAAAGCACAACTAGAGATGACTGACTGATTTTCAATAAGCATTTCTATTCCTCCCAATCAATTTGGAGTAAATTGGCCATGAATTGTTTCTAAAATGCCAAATTTATATTTTCCTTTAATATGAGCCAGTTTTTTTAAAAAAAATATAGTCTAAATGTGAAACTGTTTCTTCTCTCTTTCTGTCTATTTATAACTAAGGCAGTCCTGCCCACTTACATTAGTGTGGGAGAGACAGATTTCTTTGATGTCCATTTGATGTGCCTGAAGAAACAGCTTAATGATAGTGAAAATGCAGCCTTACAGTTTCGATTGAGAAACTTGACCAAATGATAAAGGAAAGTGAAGAGTTTGCATCTCTATATTCTCATTCTTGTGTATGTGTATGTAATAGAATGGAGGATTTATTCCCATCTAGTCTGTTTCTACTTCATAAGGTTGACATAGCTGTGGGAATAAATTACGCTGCTTCCTCAACCTACACACACACACACACACACACACACACACATACACATGACAGATGTCAACAGCAGAAGACAGGCTATCTATATTGTACTCATGTTTTATTTATTTATTTAATGGATCATTCCATTCTCTATCTGTGCTGTCTAAGCTTTTGGGGAAAAGGAAAAATGGCTCATTCTGATAAGAATCTGTCTGAGATTCTTAGCCATCTACCTTAGCCATCTGCCTTAACTCAGTAGCCTTACTTTAATTTAGCCTGTGCTTTTCCAGAATGAAAAATGAAAAGAGAGGGGGGAAGGCTCAGAATGACTTTCTAACAACCTTTCTGGACAAGTGAGTCCTACTTGCCCCTCAATATAATCTTTGTGGGATAGGTTTCTTCTGGCAGTACAAAATGGGGAAGGACTAGCCTTTGCTGCAGGGGTGGGATTCAATTTTTTAAACAACCAGATCTGTGGGCGTGGCTAGGTGGGCATGGGTGGGTGTGGCTTCTTTTTTTGCAGCACCCCTGCACTCCATTTTTGGGCCTCCTGGGCCTCAGGGAAGCCTCCTGGGGGGTGTTTTTGCTTCCAGAAGGCGTCCCTGAGGCCCAGAAAGGCAAAAAACGAAGCATGGAGGGGTGCAGGCCTCAGGGAAGCTTCCTATGTGAAGCAGTAAGGCAGAGAGGGGGATCCTGGCACAGCTGATTGTCAGAACAGCTGATGGTCAGGAGGGAAAAAAAGAGTGACTGGGTGGGGGGAAATGCAGTCAGCAATTTCGGGCATGCACATGATGTCACACATGTGCAATAAGGACTGACTGGGTGGGGAAAGGAGGGGCGGGTGGAGAGGGGCAGGGCCAACCAGGATACGATTTGCTGGTTCTCCAAACTGTGCAGAATTGTAACAACCGGTTCTATTGTAACAACCTGTCAAAACCAGTAAAATCCCTCCCCTGCTTTGCTGCCATTTTCATTCAACTTCAACCCAACTCAATCCGGCCAAAACTGAGTGGCTGTGGTTTCCGGCACCCAGATACAGCAAGCTAGTTCCATTGCTGGCCGTGGGGGGAGAAATTTTGACCCCCACGGAGAGGGCGCACAATCTTGGTGTCCTCCTGGACGTACGGTTGTTGTTAGAAGATCATATAGCGGCCGTCGCCAGGGGGCTTTTTGTCAGGTCTGTCGGATCTACCAGTTGTGGCCCTTTCTGGATTGGAATGCACTTCGCACAGTCACTTCTTCCCTCGTCATCTCCCGCCTAGACTATTGCAATGCTCTCTACATGGGACTCCCCTTGAAGAACATCCGGAGGCTTCAGTTGGTGATTTTGGGGGCTTCTCGGAGCTCCCATGTTACACTGCTCCTGCGCGAGCTGCATTGACTTCCGGTGGCCTTCTGAGTGTGATTCAAGATGTTAGTGGTCATCTTTAAAGCGCTCCATGACTTACGGGACCGCCTGCTGTCACCATCGGCCTCCCGTTGGCCAGTGCGCTCCCACAGAGTGGGCCTCCTCGGGGTGCCGTCAGCTGGGCGATGCCAGCTGGCAGCCCCGAGGGTGCGGGCCTTCTCTGTGGGAGCACCCTCCCTCTGGAATGAATTACCCCCAGAGATGCGAGCTATCCCTGACTTACAAACCTTCCGGCACACACTGAAGACCCACCTTTTCCGACAAGCCGGTCTGGCCTAGATTTACTGATAGGGTTTTTAAATTGGTTTTAACGGTTTTAGCTCTTTAAATTTTTACCTTGTTCAGTTTTATCATCAGTCTATCTCAGCCACTAATTTAATCTACTTTTAATTCTATTTTAAATTTGTATTTTGTAAGTGTGTGTTTTTACTTGGCTATACACTGCCCCGAGTCCCAATGGGAGAGGGGGCGGTATATAAATCAAATAAATAAACCCACTGGCTTGCTATTTTTTGAAGGAAACCCTTCCAAATCAAGTACATATATAAATACCAGCTGCATAGCTCACATAAATTACCTGAGAGTTTGGGGCCATAGAGAATTAGGAAAACAGTTCTGTTTTATTTACCTCATTGGTATGCTGCCTAATCATGAAGAATCTAGGCAGCTAATGAGAAAATACAAAAGTCATGTATTTGCAAACCCATTTTTCATTTATAGCATACTTTCTGTGTTAGATCTTGACAGCTTCCCTAAAACGCAGAGCGGTGGAGCTGACCAAATCTCTGCAAAGAGGAGGTTCCAGAATGGGGAGACTGCTATCCAAAAAGCCTCTCTCTGAACTGTAATCAGGATATGGGAAATATTTTTTTTCCTGGAATCCTTTGCTCAACCAGTGCTAAAATATGAAGTTAGACTAGACCTGCACCTGAACTCATCCAGCATTGTTTTTATGGGTGCACTTTGATGGACGGAGGGGGAGCCACAGGAAGTTCCCTGAAATAGGAAGTTGGACTAGACCTATTCCTGATCTCATCCAGCACTGTTTTCAGGGGTACACTTTGATGGAGGGTTCTTCCTGTGGCCAATCATATGTCTCTGAAAAGCCTATAAGAAGAGCATGAGTGCAGCAATATTTTTTGGTACTATACGAATATACTTAAAGCATGACGTGGTGTCGTCTTTAATAGAATGGTAAAGCTATGTGGTCAATAAAATGTGTAATGCAGTTTTCTGCCTGTCTACATAGTTCAATAGAGTGTTTTTCAGGAACGGAATTGTGTCTTCATCATTTATTTTAGAGCAGGAGCTAGTTTAATGTGGCATAAGGCTGAGCATCTTACTGTGCAGTTCATCATCCTCATTTTGCAATTCTTTGTCATCCCCCACCCCTATATGCCTGATTGTAGCATTGAATTTTCATACTAAAACATTAAAGTTGTAAAACTCCTGGATATTTTTTAAATGAAAATACACTGAGAAGAAAAGTTCAACCCCTCCTCCACAGATATTAAAATATATATTTCCTTTCATGTCACCACCCCACTCCTTTTCCTGAGACAGTAAAGTAAATAAAATGAAAACCCCCAATTGTAAATAAGTTTCCCAGCCATGCTGTTGTATAGTCAAAAACTCAATTTGTGATTACTCCATCTCCTCATCCCTAAATCTAAATCCAGATTAGCGTGAGTGGTGTGGATGCCTCAGAACAATCTATAAAAATTGAATGCTAGCCACAACCATTTATTATTCCATCAAAGAATATATATTTTTTAAAATAATTGGAAGACTGGACTGTTTTTTAAAATATATTGTATACAAAATTCCCAAGAGTCCATTGTAAGAAATACTTTCTTGTGCTTACTGGAATAACCATGAGATCATGTCACAGTGGCAGTCCAGGAAGAAATGACAGAAAAGAGAAAATGCTTTGGGATAAAGATTGCAGAAGGGATGTGGGAAGTATTTCAGAGGGGACTTCTGTAGTTTTCTGGTGTGTAAATGGAAAGGAGGGGAGAAATACTTTCAGACATGCAAGATTCTTTTACTGTAACCTTACAGCAAAGGTAGTGTTAATATTTATGGTTTGTGCTTCTTATCCGGACTACCTCTAAATGCTAACAACACCTGAGGGCATATCAGGATCTTCTCAGCTTTTCTAAAAGCTGTTTGTGCCAGGAAATATACCAGATTCAAACAGATTTACAGATCTCAGGGAGACAAGAAGGGTCTACACATCCGTATTTAAGACCTGCATTCCAAATCTCATTTTTCTATAAAAATAAGTACTTCAATCAGAACAGAGCTGGAATGGATCATGGAGGTCTTCTAATTCCAATCCCCTGCTCAAGCAGGAGGCCCTATACCATTTTTGACAAGTGACTGTCAGTCCCTTCTTAAAAACCTCCAGTGATGAAGCACACACAACATCTGTAGGCAAACTGTTCCACTGGTTGATTGTTCTCTCGGTTAGGAAACTTCTCCTTAATTCTTACTGTTAGGAAGTTACTCCTTAATTCCAAATACTGTAGGTGATTTTGAATTATTCATTACTTCACAATAAAGTGCAGGAATGGCATAGCTATATTTAAAAAAAAATACAGTGAAACTACCAGTATAGCCTATAATCTTGCTGAAGCTGTTGCATTCTGCTTAAGTATGATGTGTGTCAAGTAAAATATAGGAAGAGACTAGCTGGGTCAGACTCAGTTGTTCCAATAACCCAACCATACTGATTTGCCAGATATTTTTGTGAAGAGTACAGGTAAGGCATAAAAGAGCAACTGTCATCTCCCTTGGCTTGCTGCAACATCTAGTATTAATTTATACCTTACCAAGGTGAATTTCATTGGAATTCAGTCATCATTCAGGTATCAGGAGAAATAATCTTGGATAGAACTATTTTTCATACTTCGGTAGCCCTACTCTTTGCCATCATTATGCTGCTTTGATTATTGAATATTCTTGATTTTTTTTAATTGTTTATGTTCTATTCATGAGCTTTTTGTGCTATTTAATTAATTAAATAAGTGGTCCATTCCTTTTCTCTCAACAAAGCTGTTGAGGCTTCCCCAGCAATGATACTTTAAGTAACATGTTCCTGAGACATAGACATGATATCAAGATAGACAAATGACTGGGTGATGATAGATTGTTGAATTGATGATTCTTGTCTTTTCCCCACAGATTGCCCTACCATAGTCTCCTTGTATATCTTCAGGAATATCATTCCATTAATTTTTGCATTCCTTAAATTTGATAATAAATTTTTCCCCTGCAAGTAAAACATTTAAATTCCACAGATAAATAAGATGAATCTCCTAAGGTTGAATTTTAATGACAAAAACCAATAATACGAAGCCAGTGTCAAATACTATAGCTGGCGAATTGTACATTATTGCAGCTTTTTAAAAGTGTTCCTTCAAATCAATGCTCGTTGTTTTTCTGTTCTGCCACTATCGTATTGCCACATTTCAGGAAAATTGATAAATGTGATGGCCATTTAAGGGTTAAATGTTTCTTCCTTTCCAAAAGCATAGATGGTTCGTGAAGAAGGGGTGAAATAGATATGTACCTTTTCCTACAACTACTGTGTTATGTATTCTCAACAGCCCTTCTTCAAATCTTTTGAGCTGTTTCACTCTGCACATAAAAATCCCACTTTTAGGCCTGCAAATAATGGAGACACTGAATGGGGAGCAGAAAGAAATAGATCTGTTATCTGAATACACATGAGCAAATTCTGGGTCCTTCCTTCCTTCCTTCCTTCCTTCCTTCCTTCCTTCCTTCCTTCCTTCCTTCCTTCCTTCCTTCCTTCCTTCCTTTTCATTTTACAACCATCTGGGCAGGAATGCCACAGACAGCATTTCCAAAAGTGGATGTGTATCATGTTTGGATCTACATTAACTCATCAGCCAAATGGCTGCTGTCTGATCCCCCAAGGTATTAATGATGCATTAATACTCATCCCAGTATGATGCAAAGCTTATGTGTCATCCACTAATTCAAGGTCCATTGTTTTTACTGTTATGGAATGGATTAATCGAGCCCTGCCAAAGTAGAGAAACCTGAGTTCTATTACGGGAGTGGAAGATTTGATTAGGTGTTTTAACAGTTCTCCTAGCCTTGAGGGAGAAAAAAAAAAAAACAGAAAGAATTCTGAAGGACTCCTGCAATCTCCAAAGATAAAAATTCAGATTTGTTACCTTTGACATATGAACAGATTCTCTTTGGTCTGATCCTGCCTGAGACCAGACCTTTTCTTAAATGTGTTGGAAGTTCATCTCAGTAAAGACTGGTGTTTCCCATTCCCAATGACAGAGGAGTTGAGATATTTGTGACACTGCAATCTTGGGGGAAATGCTTCCCTCTCTATTGCCCTATAAGTGTGAGTGATTAAACCCAAACAACCATTCTTTATTCTTTTTAAAAAATATTTTGTCAAGTGCTCTTTCACTTAATCCAGGGGTATCAAACTCACATCATCACGGCGGTATCCACCCTACAAGGGATTATGTGGTCATTAAAAGAAGATGATGATGAAGAAGAAATCACTTTAGATGGGGCGGAGTGTATTGGCTGTCTTAGTCACTCCATTTTTTTCCCCTCAACTGCCTGGAATGAGCTCTGGTTGAAGAATTTGCTTTGTGACTCAAGAGCTGAAATTTTGTTTTCTGCCCTAGAAATGTGGAAAAAGGAAGAAAAAACAACAACATCCACACTTTTAGTTGTAATGCATTTGGTCCTCAGAACAGAGAAAAAGCTACACTGAAGGTGAAAGGTCACAGCTGAGGTAGGTACTCCACAGTCTGTGGCTGGTGCTTTTGGAACCTCTGGAGTTTCTAAAGAACAAACTGCTGGCATTTAATGGCCACTTGAACTTTTTCAGTGAGGTAATTTTTCAACTAGAAAAAGAACAAACTAAGGCCTAAGATAAGGATGGGAAGCACTTTTAATGAAGTTCTTTAAGATAAAGTTCAACCTCACAACTATTACTTAAAGCCAGGGGTGGGATTCAAATTTTTAACAACCAGTTCTGTGGGTGTGGCTAAGTTAGTGGGCATGGCTTGGTGGTCATGTTATTGGCTGGGCGTGGCCAACTCAATATCACTCACATTGAGGCACACATCTCCTTGCCTGGCATCTCATGACTGTGGGGATGCTGCAACAGTCATAAGTGTGAAAAATGGTCATAAGTCACTTTTTTCAGTGCCATTGTAACTTTGAATGGTCCACACAAGCAAAGTACCAGCAAAGGAGGGGAAAAAACTCCAGAGAAGTTCCTGAGACAGGAAGTCTAGTCCTGCCAAGAATGTAATAAGGGTTAACGGAGATGCAGTTTCTGTAAACAATACCAGAATGTTTCCTTCCTGCCTTCCTTACAGGATTAGGCCAATAATTTCTTCTAACAACCGGTTCTCCGAACTGCTTATAATGTTCTAGCAAAAATGGTGCAAACTGGTAGAATTCCACCCCTGCTTAAAGCTCAAGTAGCTCTATTTTGTTATTATCCCCCAGTGCTCTTCCCCTTAAAAGTGCTCTTTTTAAAGAAAAGCATACTTCTTCCTCAGTGCAAAAAGGTTGCCATCCCTAATGAACAGGTTAGGTGAAATTTCCAGAGCACTCTGGCAATTCTTATTTTCACTTTCTGTTAAATGATCAAGATAAATATATTTCTCTAAAAGTGGCAGAATTTTGCTACATAATGTGTAAGCTTTGCCAACAAGTGGTTGCCAATAGTTCTGGTTGTTAGGGGATAGTTTTCGGTCATTCATTTTATTGAATGCACTTTTACTGGTCAACGGCCAAAACAAAGCATCTGTTTGTCTCTCTATCATGTTAGATGGTTTGGTGTATTTTGTATCATTTCTCATTGTATCATAAATACAATGAGTTAGCTGCCTGCTAAACTGAAATATGGAGGTTCCATTGCAGTAATAGAGTTGCAGCAAAGCAAGATCACCATAAAACATTTAAAAATATATAAAAGCTGCATTAAATTCCAGAGTTACAATCCGCAGCAAAAAGAACTATAACAATTAGATTAGAGATCAATTCTTACTTCATGCAGTAGTAACTGTTTCACAGATCAATTCCAACAAATAACTCTAAATGTCTACTACTCTATTATACACAATATACTATTCTACACTATCAAGGCTACAATTCAACAAAAAAGAAAACATTATTCCATTTTCTCTGCAATCATTCTGTAATATATTTTTTTGTTTTATTCTTTCACACCGGAAACTCAAATATATTGTCTGGAAATAAATTATAAATTACCAATAACTTTTAAAATAATGGTAAAATTAGACCAAGATTGTATATTCTCAGCAATATAGATGGCTGTTGTAGATGGTATCTACAAGACCCTACATATCAAAAAAGTAAGTAAGTATTCTCTATATTAAAAATTGGCTGAAATCTTAGAATCTGTTACACATTTTGCAAGGTTTAGAGTTGTTGTGGGGGATATTATGTTGTTTCAGGCATGAACACCATGTAAAATCTTTTGAATAAGATTTCAGCTGTTTGGAGGAACTGCATATATTCATATGAGATCACATAGGGTTCCAAGCTTATTATAAATGTGCCCTAATTCCATAAAAGATTGCATTTGCAGAATTCTTAAAGTGTAATATCATTGTTGAAATGACATGAATTACACTTTAGTCACTTCCTGACTACATTATTGCCATGCACTATATATGGGATTAGCTTTGAAGAATACTCAGAAGCTTCCATTGATCCAGGATTCAGTGTTGTGTGAAGTTTTTAATGAATCAAAATGTGCCTGCATGAGGTCACTTCTCCATGAGCTGCACTGGCTTCCATTATGATTCCAGGGACAATTCAAGGAGCTGGGCATGGCACATAGCCAAGTTATCTTGAGAGTCTCTGCCTTTTTTGTCACATCCAACAACACCCTCCTTCAAACAGCATCATCTTATGGGACTGAGGAGGCATGTCTTTTCTGTTGTGGCACCTTCTCTGTTGTGCCACCCCACCAAGCCATGCCCATACAACCGGTAGTAAAAAAATTTGAATCCCACCACTGACATCATGGATCATCTTTCTGAGTAAATATTAATAAAACTAGATGCCCAACTTTCCTTTTTCCTGTTAGAATAGAGCAGATTGACGAATTATACCAGGTCTGCTGAACATTAGCAGGCAGATGGTAGGTGATCAAGATTTCATTATCAAACACCACTTTCCTTCTTAAGGTGAAAAGATGACCAGCTGTTTCTCTACTGCTATGCCTGAGGGAGGCAAGAGCTCTGATGTAGTCAGTTACAAAATATAATAACAAAGGTCCCTTAATTAATTTACATACTACATTCAACTTGGATTATTGCCATTCTGATAGCATTTCAAACGAATCGAGGTGAAACCAATTACAGGCTGAGTAATGCAAATAATGACATTTTCGGTGTACTATGAGCAACAGACTGGAGAACATTCCATTTGCTCATTCTTCCTCTTGGAAGAAAGCACTGCCCATTATTTGAAAAGGTGACAAATATAAAGAAAGGATTACATCAACCTGACTTTTAAGATGCTGTTTAAGAAATCATGGTGATAATTTACTAAAAGAATATGCAGCTGACAGGTCCTAGCTGCTTTGAATAGGAGGATATACAAGCTTTAGGTATAAAAGTAGATGAAGAATAATTTCCTAAGGTTTAGAATATTTGAGGGTTATGCACACAGTGCTTCTATGATCAAACTGAATAGAGGACTAAATACCACTGTAAAAGAAAAAAAATCAAAATCAGAGACAAAATCCATTCTTGTTAAATATATTTTAAAGCAGAACCTTTCCACGTTGACATCTGGGGCGCATAACTTTGAAAACCAGTGAAGAAATCTCATATATAAATGAACAAATAGAATAGAATTTTCTCGCTTAACAAAACTGAGCAAAATTTCACATATAACAGGCATACAAATAGTCCTTGACTTACAACCATTTTGAGCCCAAAATTTATGTTTCTAAGCAAGACGGTTGTTAAATGAGTTTTGCACCATTTTACAACCTTTCCTGCCACAATTGTTAAGTGATTCACTGCAATTGCTAAGTTAGTAATACGTTAAGTGAATCTAGTTGTCCCATTGACTTTGCTTATCAGAAGGTTACAAAAGGTTATTACTCTGGGATACTGCAACCATCATAAATATGAGAAAGTTGCCAAGGCATCTATTCTATATTTTGATCACATGACCATGTGGATGCTGCAGTAGTTGTATGAAAAACGGTCATTATACCTCACTTTTTTTCACTGATGTTTTGACTTCAAACAGTCACTAAACAAAGGGTTGTAAGTCAAGGACTACCTGTACTTGACATAAATCACTGTAAACTGTAGCATTAGTTAAAATATACAGTGCATCTATCTATAACCATGATGGCGAACCTATGGCATATGTGCCGGAAGTGGCATGCAGAGCCATTACTGCTGGCACGCGAGCCCTCGCCCAGAGCGTCTATGATGCATGTGCTGCTCGCCCGCCAGCTGATTGTTGGCTATCTGGCGTGCATGCACGGGGGGCAGGGACATGCAGGAGATGCGTGCGCATGCACAGAGATGCAGGGCATGTGCAAGTCATTCCTGATATAAATTGTGATGAGATATAATCAGCATATTCTCTGCAGGATTGTGGTAAAATAATATTAGGCCCAGTGATATCTCGATGGGGCTTAATAATCCTTCCTTCCTTCCTTCCTTCCTTCCTTCCTTCCTTCCTTCCTTCCTTCCTTCCTTCCTTCCTTCCTTCCTTCCTTCCTTCCTTCCTTCCTTCCTTCCTTCCTTCCTTCCTTCCTTCCTTCCTTCCTTCCTTCCTTCCTTGAATGACTACAAAAGAAAAGCCATCCACCAATCAAGGGCTGTGATAAATTTTGTACAGAAAGAACATCTAGCTATAATCATGACCAGAACAGAGGAAAAGGAAAAGGTTAAAATGCAGAAGGGGATGTCTTAAATCAATTCCTGTAGAAAAGCCTTGTTGCAAATAATACTATATCCTTTTGAAAAGCCTTAACCATTTATTCTGCTGATTCGAATGTAGCCCAGGTCTAAGCAGTTCCATTCTGTAAGCCACGTATCTTGGCAAAATATGCATAGAACTGCGGCCTGAAAATGTTCTTCATCATTGCAAACTATAATCCTGAAATAACTCATTCATCACTCTAAACCACAGTGTTACCCTCATTGGGACTCATCCCAAAGCAAGAACTTCACAAGTTTTTCAAATCACCACTCATTTGATTGCTTTGAAGGGAATTTTAATTGGCAGAATGCTAAGCATATATTTTCAGTGACATAAGGCCTGGAAAAGCTGTGATCATTCATTTCTCTTTTGTGATTTTTCTACAGTATGATAGTTGCGAACGTTTTGCCCCAGATTTGTGCCTGAGGCACCATCTAGGGATATGAAAGCTCAGAAAGCAAATATCAATGTATTTAAAGAAACTTCTTTTATAGTTCTCTTGCCATAGGATAAGACAAATAAAATAAACAGAATAATCTGTACAATAGTTTTAGGTTGCTTTGCAATATTCAAGGACTGATAAAAATGAATTACTGACACTACTTTGTTTGTGTCTGCCATTAAAAAAAAATAAATGCTCAAAATTAGCCATTATGGGAGTTGTATTCCTTAACAACACTGGACAGGGGCAATGGATATTTGTAGCCACTGGAGTTTTGTCAAAATGATCGCCTCACGACATGAGCGCATATTCCATACTTGCATATGATTTTCTGGTGCAAGTAAAGAAGGCATGAGCATTATATCTCAACATCATGATGCACAATTTATGATTTGCCTTCTTTCCCATCCCATGTATCAATTGGGGTACTAATTAATTAATTAATTAATTTCATGCTTCTAGCCCACCTATCTCCCTCCTTCATTTTCCCTGAAGAAGCAGATATACAAGTCTGGCTGTAGTCCTGAATTTACCTGACTCCATTTACCTGAGCTCAAAGCCCTGGTGCCTTGAACAGCCTTCAATCAACTTTGCTTGGTCTCATGCCTGGAATCTTTCCTAGACTAGCTGCAGTAGCTCATGTTCTGGTAACTTCCTGTCTCAAGTCCTGAAATGTGCTATAAGTGACTGTGTCCTTGAAGATGATTCAGAAGTTGCAGATTTTATTGATTGATTTAAATTTTTAAACCACCAATAGTGACAGCCCTCTGGATGGTTTACCATAAAACACCCTAAAAGATGTAGTTTGATTCAAGATTTATACAATAAAATCAATTATAATGCTAATTGAAAGCACCATACAAGTTAGGCACTAGCAAGGGGGCCATAAAAATCAAAAGTAATATTAATAAAAATGCAATTAAAAGACAATTAAAGTGCATGGAAAAATAGAAATATCTTCACTTGGTACCGTATTGATGTCAATATGAGTCCCTCTCTATTAAATTTCATAAGCCAAGAAGGATCTATTTCCACAGGTCTCAACAACTTAAAAATCTAATAAAGCAAATCAAGGTGTTGCTCTCGACCCTTACATTCTGGAGTTGCATTAACTGTGGAATCCAAGTTGTGGCAAGCAACTTTATATTCAAAATGTCTTGTAAATTTCTCATAGCATGGTGCCAAGGTTATAGACACCAGTTTGTTTGCACCAGATTGCAATTGTTCCCTCATCTCAGAAAAAAACAACAATAATCCTCTGCTAACTAACACTAAGAAGATTCAATGGAGGCAGAGAAGAAAAGTTTCTCGACTAGCCTCATTGCTGTGTATACTCAATTATGGGTTCTGAGTTTTTCTCATTTTTATTCTTATTGCTTACTAGGGCTTTTATCTTTAGAGCCTGCATTACAGATGGTCCTCACTTAGCAACCACTACAGAAACAATTCAAACTTACAATAGTGTTGAATGAATGGCACTTATGCCTAGCCCTTAAAGTGCAAGTTGTTGCAGCCTCCCTTCAATCACGTGATCATGATCCAATTGCTCAGTGACTGGCTCACATATATGACATCACAATATCCCATGGACATGTGTTCACTATTTACAACCTTCACAATTGGCTTCCAACTAGCCAAGTCAATGTAGAAGCCTACAGGAGATTGCAAATGGTGACAATGTGTCATTGTGTTTTATGACATCACGGTTTTTGCTTAACAATGGCAACCAGAAGTGCCAGAACTTCTGTCCCTAAGTGGTGCAGTCATGTGGTATCATGCTTTATGACCATATTGTTTAGCGATGCAAATTCCAGTACCAATTACTGTTGTTAACTGAGGGCTACCTGTAATCTCATCCAAATGCAACGGCACTGACTGTGTTTATGTTACTGGTTGGGCTTCAGTGATGGGATTTAAATTTTTTTTACTATTGGTTCTGTGGGCATGGCTTGGTGGGAGTGGCAGAGGAAGGATACTATAAAATCTCTAGTCAGAGGTGGTATTTGCCGGTTCTCCAAACTACTCAAAATTTCCGCTACCAATTCTCCAGAACTGGTCAGAACCTGCTGAATACCACCTCTGTTGGGCTTCATGGATTTATCAAAGAAGTTAAGATTCTGATACAAGTTCTATCCCAATATGTATCTGTTTGAAAGTTAAGATTTGTGATGCCTGTGCAATCCTCCATATGTCCCAGCTAGGAAAGATATGCAGTATAGGAGTGTAGAACAAAGATTTATCTGTTGTGGCTACCTGACTTTGGAAGGTGTTTCCCCTAGAGGCCCAGATGCAACAATTTCTGGCTTTCACACCAGGAGAAAACCAGCCTTTTCCTCTTGCATTTTAGATGTATCACTCATAGCCTGACTATTTTTGACTCATTGTGTCTCCCTGTTATGTCTTTTAAACAGTTTGAATTTTTACCTTTTTATTACTGATACTTTTATTAATACTTTTACTTGGTTTTACATTTATAGCTCGTTGTGGGCATGAATTGTAACCCACCCAAGACCTTCTGGATAGCAATCTTGAATATCATTTCAAACAAATGAATACATAAAAGAAGACTTGAGTTGAGTATCAGTTGAACAGAATCGCTATAAAAGAAGATTCCAAGATAATAAGCAGCAAACTTAGGTGATGAATGTCAGTGGCAATTTAAGCAAAAATGGGCCACAAAAACAAAGGAGAAAGCACGTCAGCAATATCTGCAGGAACTCTTTGATGTTCAGAAGCAACATTTCCCCCACCTACCTATCACTATTCACAAGAAGACCCTAATGAGGGCTAAAAATGCTAAGAAATCACAGGTTGATGAACAGTCAGGAAAACCTGCAGAAAACCAGGGAGAAGGAGAAGAAAAGTGGAATGACTTCCCTAAATGGGGAAAAATGGTTATGGATCTGATTTTTCTAGGTCACAGTGGGTATTCTTCTACTTCTTCGTAATTATTAAGTTGTATAACAAGAAAAAAAAGAATGAAATTCATATTTATTGAGAGCCTTTCTATTACAGAGTTTACAATATTTTAATGGTGGTCGGAAAGAAGGCAGTTGCACAGAACATCCATGCATGTATTCATCCATTAAATCAGGATCACAAGCATTCACCTGGCCTTAATGTGACAATTGCTTGGCATAGAACACAACTACATTCAGGGATTCTTGGACCTGAGCCATAAAACCTTGGTGGATATAATACATGCAGCAAGTTCTTTCATTCCAAAAGGAGACAGGAATGAAAATTAGCAGGGATAGGCCAGAAAACAATAATCTATTTTAAAATTTGCACAATTTTATCTCGTTGAAATATTTCTTTTAATGACAGACATATTTTTTGTATGTCTGCTGCTTTTCTTTCTTATGGGGATAGGAATTATTTTCAAATGAAAAAGATGCCTCCCTTCAGATCTATATCAAAAGGACATGACTGGAAGAAAAAGGCTGATGAAACAGATACTATTGGGCGTTTTATACTCCCTCCTTCACCTGTAACCTTAATGCCTATGAATATAACTTCCTTATTTCAAACCACACAGTCTCCATGCTGTGAGAGAAAAATTGCTGTGTGTAGGGGTGCCTTTTACTGTAATAGTCTACTGAGACCTTGAAAGCAGCAGAATGGAAGACACTGCAGAGGTAATGAATCAAATTGTGTGTATGTGTGTGTGTGTGTGAGAGAGAGAGAGAGAGAGAGAGGGAGAGGGAGGGAGGGAGGGAGGGAGGGACGGAGAGAAAGAGAGAGAGAGAGAGTATTATATTCCAGAGTTAAAGGCTCAGTCTTAGAAAATGAATATAGTAGTCCCTCAAATCTGGTCTCCTTCTAGACAACCTACACCCTATTGGATACTAGACGTAATAATAGACAATCTGTGTCTGGTTGGATCATCATTTCACAGACATTTCCTTTGCTAGACAGAGAAACAGAACGACTTTGGGCAGGCAAAATAATCAATGGGAGTGTAACTTCCAACTTGCTGTTGGTTTCTCCATTGAATTTCCTTGTGGGAAGCTTCCTACCTGCAGGCAGGTAAGTGACTATTGCTGGATGGAAGAGAGAACAAGGGATTAGGTAAGAATTCCCAGGAAGTTCTCAGGCAATGTTAAAAATGAGAATCACATGACTGTAGCAACACATTGGTGGTGCTGAAGGGGCAGTGATCCTGAGGCACCACAACTTCCCCAAATTTCCTTCCCTCAGGAGTAAAGGGTCGCAGCATACTGTAAGTTAACCCATTTTAGTAACTTTGATTGACAAAATGTTCCCCTAAGGTCCATCATATCTCCCATTTAAAAATACAAGAGTTTTAGTTGTGTAGTAATGAAATAATCTTGGCTGAGCAATGCTCTTCACCTACATGTTTTTGGCTATGGATAGCCATCGGCCTTCTTAACCTGTTATTTTTATTAGTAGTCTTTTCATTTATAGCAACCTTCTCCAGGCTGATACTCTTTCAAATATGTCAGAATTCCGACTCTTAGAACATCCAGTTAGCAGGATTTGCTTCTGCTTGACTGGAGATTTCTACTCCTTAGACCTCTGGAAGGCATCAGGCCAGGAAAGCTTGTTTAATCTTTACCTGGTGCGCTTAATGAAGATTCTATTTGGTACATGCAGTAGAATGAAAAGAGAAGTATTTTCCTCAATTGCTCTCAAATCTTTTCATCCCATAGCCACATTGCCTAATCCAGTGACGCTGCTTGTTCTTTACTGGCTTAGTTTTCAGAAAAATCTTTCCCCATTATACTTTGGTGCTCAAAATGCTTGCAGTGACTGTATCAAGAGAGAGAACAAAATGTTTTATCCTTCTCTGATGTTCCCAAAGTAGCATTGCTGTGCAGTAATGCTGCATCTTGGGCAGTGAAGAGACATTTAGATTTCATGCTTTCAGCAGGTCATGAATACAAATTGAAATGGGGAGAATGGATGCTTCTGTTCCCCACATGCATCTGGAAGTCAGTGAATGTTTCTGAACACAAACTATTATGCTTTGTTTTTTAAATGATATAGTAGATATGAAAAATGCTTTAAACTGTACATATAAAATGACATGGGGAAATTTCAGGGATAGGCTGCTGGGGGCTCACAGGGGCTCAGGAGAACCCCTAGCTAAGACTCTGCAGGGTTTGGAGAGTCCCCAATAACCTCAGAAAGACAAGCAGCAAAGGAAAGCTCTTAATAGGCTTAATTGAACTTCTGGGCATTCAGCCAAGAGCATTTCACACTTGAAGTGTTGCAAGCTAGATAAACAATCCACTCAGTGCTTGCGAGGGAGAGCCATTGAGAAAATCAAATAACATAGCCACTAGCCTCCGATGGGATTAATTCCCAAATAATAAGAATCACGTAATTCACCAGAAACTCTACAGACTCTAAGATCCCTCTCACAGTCACTGCTATTAAGCCTGGTTTCACCCAGTCTTTTATTTAAGTATTAAATGCACAAAATAAGAAACAACTTTTTGATATATATCTTTTTTTAGGTAATTAGGGCAAAGAAGCAACAGAGAGTTAGCTACACCCACCTAGTCACATGACCACCCAATCACATGACCACCTAGCCATGCCTACCCAGCCATGCCCACCCAGCCAGTCATTAGGGCAGGGAGCCCCTTGCTAAAAAATTTGAAGTCCACCCCTGGGAAATTTGTGTAAAAAAAGAGGATGATTGGGGAAATTTGAATCTGATCTGGGGATATTCCAACTTTGACCTTGGATGGGGTGCACTTTTCCCTGTAAAGGATGGTGTGCAATTTTGGGACTTTCCTGAACACACACCTTTTGTTCAATGAGCAGGTGGTAGCTCGGGCCAGGAAGATATTTCCCCATTTCATCTGGTGTGCCACTATTTCCTAGAACAGAGAGTCCTTCAGACAGTCAGTCATGCCCTAGTACCCTCATGTCTTGACTACTACAATGTAGGGCTTGAGACCATTTGAAAGCTTCAGCTAGTCCAAAATGCAGTGGCATAGGCAGTGATGGGCATCTGTGTGCTCATGTAGCATCTCTACTTTGTGAGCCACATTGATTGCCGCTTTGCTTCTGGATGCCTTCCTTGTTTTGACATGGAACCAAACCTCTTGAGACATTTGGTTTCACTATCTGAAATATTCAAAATGATGGTTGGTGTTAGGAGGATTTTAAACTAGCTGTGCTTTGCATTTCATTATACTGATATAAATATTAAAGTGCATTGTTTATTTGTGAGTGACTTTAAGCTAAATTTCTTTATTAGATGTATGTGTTTTTAAACAACTTTGTATAGTACTTTGTATATACCTTTGTGTTATCACATGGAGAGATAATGCCAAAGTAATTCAAAGAGGTAAGAAGACAAATTTATGTGTACCAGGATAACATTGCAAGATCCAATCTGGGTCAGTCACCGGGACATTTCCTGGTGACCATCCCAGATTGGATCTTGCAACATAACAATTGACCATAGAATTCTGTAGGTTATCTTGATAGTCAATTGGCACCACCTGCATCATTCTGTTTGTGCAACCATCAGAAGTCTATTCTCATTCAACTCGTTATATGACTCAGGTTGACTCAGCCTTCCATTCTTCTCAGGTGGGTAAAATGAGGACCCAGATTGTTGGGGGCCATATGCTGACTCTGTAAACTGCTTAGAGAGGGCTGTAAAGCACTGTAAAGAAGTATATAAGTCTAAGTGCTATTGTTATTGACCTTTCCCCCAGTCATGGGTTTCAAAGTAGTTTACCACCAGTTCGGTGGGTGTGGCTTGGTGGGCGTGCTTTGCACATGTGTGCCAAACACACACTTTGCGTATGCATAGAGGCTTTTCTACTCAACTCCTGCAATCCAGCACTCTCCCTGTAACTTCAACAGCTGAGGCGTGGCAATTTGCTGCGCCGTACAAAGCAGCTGAGCTTCAAAAGCAGGGAATAAAGGTCAGTATGGGAGCCCGGGAAGGCAGGTGGGCCTAACACAGAGAACTGGTTTGGTCTCTCCTGATCTTTGCCGCTACCAGTATGCCAGAACCGGACCAAACCAGTTGAATAGTACCACTGCTTCTCCCACTTTCCTCTCTGCTCCACCTGTTTGTAAGCTGTTTCTTTTTGGAGATGGAAACACTGGAAGGAAAAAGACCTGGGAATATGGCATCTGTAACTTGGAGATAACTTTCTGATCTCCAGGTCTTCAGATCTCTGCCCAGTTGTGCCACATTTGACCCTGCCTCTCACTCATCCCTTGTGAGAAGTTGTTGATTCTGGAAAACTTATTGGCTTAGAGATACCCCTATCAGCATCTTATATGAAAGTAAGATATATTATTTGGGCCTGTATTCCTAGTATATCTAGGAACTGGTGACATCATCCTTACAGTCTGTGACAGGTGTTAAGTATTGCCTTCTATGGCCAGCCGAGTGGAATCTGATGTCAGGCTCCACCGATTGGCCCAGACACAGGTGGGAAGAATAAAGTCCCATCAGTGGCTGAAGCATTGGACAGTGCCGGCTACATAAGCCGGCACTAGCCGCGATTTCACAGCTTATGTTATTTTAAACTTAAATAAAGAAGCTACCTGTTCTTCTGGTGTCTGACTCTTCACTTGTGCCCATTTAACAGCAGAGCTCTTCAAACATGGCAACTTTAAAACTTGTGAACTTTAGCTATGCTGGCTGAAGACTTCTGGGAGTTAAAGCCCATAAGTCTTAAAGTTGTTAAGTTTGGAGACCTCTGGTCTATGGATTTGATCAAACACCAATTGCATCTACCCTATTCCTATCCTAGCATGAAGAGAATGGGAATGAGGCCCAATCAGCATTGCATTTCTACCAATATAAGAGAAGAATTCATTCTGCTTAAATTATACTCAGCCCTGCTTCTTTAAAAAAATAGGGACTGTTCACACTGCTTACATTTCTATCTCGAAGGGGATGCCTATGAAAGTGTTAAAATTAGTTATATTCCTTGTGCTGTATTCCCCATGGTTGCTGGGAGTGAAATCAGCTGACTCCAGGAGACACTGGAGGTAGATGTGCTTCTAAAGCATTCCATGCTGTCAGGATTAAACAGCTGCATGGCAATGATATTGCTTTATAGAAGCTGTAAACACATTACTATGGCTGCCCCTCATAATGTTCTTTGCTCTCCCGCTCAATTCCAGGTTCAGTCATTCTGTGCATTTAGATAAAGCCTTGCCTTGGGTCACAGTAGTAGGCAGAGCTCCCTGAAATTAAGGTGATACTTAACATCTGGGGTCATGCTGGGAAGTCATCCCTATGGTGATTTCATTCTTTGGGTCTGTTTCCTTGTTTTAATATAAAAGAGTTGTTTTTCCTACTGTTTTCTACAGTTTGAAACTTTGAATCATAGCCTTATTAGAGGCAGAACCCCAAACCTTCCAAGAGAACAACATATCATTATTGTTTTTAAAGCATTTCTATTTTCAAGCAATTGAGTGAAATAGTTATTGTCATGCAGCTTGAACCAAATTCATTGAATTTCTAATTATCCAGCTGTCTCTTGCAGTGTAAATAATTTGTTGCATCCTCCACTTGCACAATCTGGACATGAGGGAAGTACTTTTTGAGACAATGCATAATTGATCTAGGATCCTTTTAATAAATATCACTAGTTTCTAAACATGGATTCTAGATGTTGCTGGACATAACTTTCTATTTTTCCTGATGTGAGTAGAGCAGAGAAGAATCCCAGCATCTGGGGATGCAACAATGGGAACAACCGATGTAGCAAAGTGAAGAGGTAGGATTTTTGTTGCACCATAACATAAATTTTCTACATATTTCTTTATGAGATGGATTCTGCTGGCATCTTTCTGCCAAAACTCTAATTTGTTTCCTCGCTGAATTACAAGCAGACCACCCCACCAAATAAATGTTTATAGTAGAGCTATATTCTTGGCAAAGATTGAACTCATTTGTGGGAATTTTGGAATCATTCAAATAAGGCTGATGCCTCTAATATACTAACCCTGTTCTCAGTTCAAAATCCTTCACAGCACTCTATCTATCTATCTATCTATCTATCTATCTATCTATCTATCTATCTATCTATCTATCTATCTATCTATCTATCTCATATGAAAGGATTATTGTGCTGCAAAAGATGTTTTGTTGCTTAATTGCATAAAACAAGAGCCAGCATGGTGTATGGGTTAAGGCATCAAGCTATAAAACATAAAGCCAGGAGACTGTGAGCTCTACTCCTACTTTAGGCACAAAGCCCACTGGGTAAGCATGGGCCAGTCACATTCTTCAGCCCTAGGAAGAAGGCAATGGCAAACCACTTTTGCCAATAAAGCTGCAGGAACTATAGTTCAGGTAGTCGCCAGTAGTCAACATTCACTTGAAGGCAATATAAGAAGAGTATGTAGAGTAGAGTCAAGTTGAGTCCTACACTACATTATACTACACTATAATATACATACATCTTGCTGGAGTGGAGAAGTTTGCCAACATTCTATGTTAGTTCACTTTTTCTGAAAACTCAGACTAAAAATGCCAGCATTGCACTGTCATTTTTCCCTGGTGTTTCCATATTTTCCACTTTGTCAACTCTTCTCTGCTGACTATTTCTGTCAAAGTTAGCTGATGCTGATCCTCTTGTGCCTTCCTCTTTGAAGAAGAAAGTTATCTGCAAAACAAGTCAGCATTTACCTGGGGAGAAACATGCTCAGCTGAATTGTCTCTCACTCTATGTGGTGGTAATTAAAGTCTCTCACTGATACATCTCATGCAAGTTAGATCAATCTGAAAGTTTGCTTTCGTCTTCTGATTGAAAGTTCATTTCTATCTTCTGCTTGGTTAGGCATTTATTAGTAGACGCCAACCACAATATTGCTTTTATTCATGGCTCCACATATGTTTAACCAGGCCACCACAAATTTAATATAGCCTTCCCAAAAGAACATTAGATTGGGAGAAAAAGAAAGCTTCATCAGCTTCCACTGCTGTATTTCCTTTCAGATAAATTCAGTATATTCCAGTCCAGGGAAGCGAAGCGCAGCTGTTTTGAAGAGTATTTTTCCCATCTGGGATGATCTCAGGCAGATGCTCCCTAGGATTCGTCTGATAAATTAAAAAAAAATCCTGTCTTAAAAAAGATAAATAACATAAACAAACAAAAATCCCATAGAATTTTTTTTTTTGCTGGAAAAGCATTTTTGGGAAGAATTTCTACAAATAGATATATCAGGAAATGTTGCGTACAAAATCTCCCTAACAGGATAATTCCAAGCATAATTTTAAAAAATATTTTTAAAACAAAATGATCGAGAACACAGCCCTACTAATATAGACAGTAAAATGAACTGGTTTTCAATGCATATATTTAAAGATGGTTCCCTAGATAATAGACAAACAATGTTTTTTAAAAAAATTCATTTGATGACATTTGCAGCTATAATACAAGAGAGCCAGTTTAATTTAGTGGTTAAGGAGCTAGGCTAGAAAGTGAGAGACCATGAATTCAAGTCCCTCCTTAGTCTTGAAAGTTGGCTGGGTGTCTTTGGGCCAGTCCATCTCTCTTGGTCCAGCCCACCTGACAGAGTTTTGTGGGGAAAATAGGAGGAGGAAGGTTCACTGCTGAGTTATTTATAAAAATAATAAAGACAAGATTAAATGTCTACTAGATAATAACATCTGCAAAGGTAAAAAAGTGAAAAAGACAGCAGAATTTGGATTAGAAAAAATGTTTACTTCCTGTAGGTTGCACAGGAAAAGGGAAATGCTTGAAATCAAGAGGAGAGGAACCCTGCCAGGTTCCCATTGAGACAAGAATGAATATGGCTAGAAACTATATCTTTATTCTATCACAGAAGAATTGTACTCATAACAGACAGTTTTTAAAATATATTCCTTCCTTGCCTAGGAATCAGGACTACCTGAAGAACCACCTTTCCCATTAAAAAAATGTTTCTCGCACGTGGAAAAGAAATTTCTGCATTGTTTCCTAGCTGATGGAACGTTCTTCCTTGACAGTAGCATAACTCCCAGTGTCTAGGCAGTCACTGATGCCAGCTCACCACCACTAAGTCTCCTCTGCCAACTCACTGCCACCAAGTTGCCGTAGCCAATTCCACATGGCCAACTAGCTGTGTGGGCAACTCACCATAGATGGCCAGAGGGAGATCTGGGTGGGCGGATGAGCGAGCAGATGGGCAGAACGCAGAGTAGTCGTGTGTGTGTGTGAAAATGGGATGCCTCCTGCCGCCTGCCCCATCCACTCTGACCTCTTTGGCCTAGAGCTCAGCAGGAACAGTGGTGAGGGTGTGAACAGGTGAACCCCTTGGCCACTTCCACTGCTCTGCACTCTGCCCACTCGCTCACTCTTCCTCTGGCTGCCTACAGTGCGTTGTCTCCACAGCGAGATGGGGATATCCTGCGGTGACTTGGTGGCAGTGAGTTGACGGTGATAAGCTGGCCACATCAAAAACTGGCCATGCTAAGTTGTCCCATTCCAAACTCCCCCTGTAAGCATATTTTTCGGCAGGGGTCTGTTTTCCTAGCTTACTGTTTAGCTCCCAATGTTTTGTTACTGTCTTTCACTAGGTTTTTCAAAATAAATACCAAATGATTTTGGCATTTATTTCATCATTATTTTAATTGGTTTAATTATTCAATTATATTTAAATATGTGCCTTGAAAGTATGATGTAGCAGAAATCAGGATATAGATCAAATCAATCAGTTTGAACAATTGTGAATCAGCAAATATGTAAATTATATTTTTAAACATCACACTGACTAATCCAAGGGTCTTTATGTGAAAATATAACCTCTAAATCCTGATTTTTTTCCTTACCCTATAGTAAGCCCTATGACAATGTAATTATTTTAGCCCAAATCCATTCCAGCTTACCAGACACTTGCCATAGATCTGTCATTATCTGTGCCTATATTCATAGACCTTGCTTCTTACTAGTTTTACTTTAAAAAGAAGCCATGCTGTCTGCTTAGCAGAATGAATAACTTACCCACTAATTATTATTTAATCTGCTTTTTCTGCCTAAGCAATATCTGTATCCTAATTAGGATTTCCTACAATGTATTCATTATTTGAGGTTTAGAAATCTGAAACTCTAATAAGCAGGGTGGCAGCAGAAAACAGCAGTGTCATCATTATGATTGCCTTTTAGCTAACGGAATTGTAGGAGAGTCACCAAAAGTCTTTCAGTGCAATCCTAGGCATGAAATAAATCCCATGGATTCCTGTGGAGCTCAGCCACTTGCAGAAGGGCTAGAATTGCAGTCTGGTGGTGCAGTCTCTTAGAGATATCTAATCAGAAGAAAATCCTATTGTGTCTCAGTAAAGGATGCATGAGAATTATAGCCTCAGTGAAGTTCAAAAATTAGCTGATGCAACCTCATAAATATCCTCATAAATATCTCCTCCTCCTCCTCCTCCTCCTTCTGCACTTAAGAATCAGAGAGGTAATTTTTCAGAAATTGGTTGTAGTATAAGAACCAGTGACAACTCCTACTAAGTAATCACTTGCCACAGTGTGTATCCATAAGCTGGTTGTCTGCAATGCTTTGTTAAGAACTGGAAAAAAAAAAACCTCAGGCTTGACTTCAGAAGTCTCACTGCATCTAGAGAGGAGCAATAATTGTCACTTGACTTATTTGTCAGAATATCTCTACAGAATACCTCAGCAGGAGTGCTCTCCTCTGAAGGTAAATTAGTAATTGCCTTACCTAACTCTGCCACATATCAACAGCAGTTTGAAGTGCAGAGTGCAATAGAGTTGACTGGTGTCTCCACCCAGATAGTAAGAATTTTCAGATACATTTGTGTCCTTAGTGTTTGCTTGGTAAACATGTTTATCCAACTGGAAATCCCACTTAAAATAACAATATTTTATTTTACAGTGTACTAAATCATGGGTTGTGCTAACCATCATTTCAGTAGTCCAAACCTTGGTTTCAATCCCAAAATAACAGGTAAACTGTAGTTTAAAGATATTCTTAACCACCACGGTCTGCTTCATATATTCCTTGTGGAGACAGAACAGTAAGTGTAACTATAACTTTTTTGTAATATCAAAGAATGAAAAAGTAGAAACCATGATTTCCAAACCCATGTTATGTTAAGATTTCTGCTTTTCCAGCCAATGACAAACCATACTGTACAATTCAGGCAATATTCTAACAACAATAATGTGGTTTCCACATGCATGGCTTCCCATGATTACCCCAAAGGTGCTTTTTCAAGAGGCAACTTGACTTTCTGGTTTTTCTTTGAAGATGTTTAGCTTCTCACCCAAGAAGCTTCTTCAACTCTTTCAGCTTCTTTCAGAGCTGAAGAAGCTTCTTGGATGAGAAGCGAAAGGTCTTCAAAAAAAACCCAGGAAGTCCAGTTGCCTCTCGAAAAAGTACCATTGGGACAATCATGATCTGGATGACTGAGAATCTCCATACCAGTAGACTTCCCATGATTAGTGACTAGAGGTATTAGAGGGACATCAAAAGTTCTTTTAGAACTCTGGGAGGGACAAAAAAACATTTTCCCCTGCTTTCTAAAAATATCTATGCCTGGTAAGCATTATCCAGTCTTTGAGATATCCTTTAGCAAAATCTGAAATAAAGCAATTCCCAAAAGAGCTTCACAGTGGCTGTTGTGGGATACAGCCATTCAGAAAACCACCAGAAGGCAGTTGTGAGGTCTCCTTGCTGCCTCCTAATGATCATTTGATTTTTTTTTTCAGTCCAAATTTGGCCACACTTGCTATACCTATTCCAAATAGCTCTTCTATCATCTCCAGTATTGGACTTCCAATACTGGAAGTCAGTTCAGACTTATAGGAAATCACTTCCCTTCTTTGCTTCCTCATGGAGAATCACAATAATGCTAGGACAAAAAAACGTAACAAAACAAAAACCTAATTGAGGTAACTAAAATCTGACATTGGCATTAATTGATGATCTAGTTTTTCATCACTACATTGAAATTGTTTTGTTAAGGAAATGTGAGGCCCAGAAGGCATATCTGCCAAGGGAGTCTTCATCCACTGTTTTCTCCTTCTCCCTCTCCCTTTTCCTCTCCCTCTCCCACCATCTCCTTCTCTCCCCCTTCCACACATTATAATCTAGATTATTCCATTTACACTAAATTTTGTGAATGGTACATTAAGACTTTATTTTACCTCTGTATCTATTAGTATTTCTTTCCCACCTTTTCCCCCCAAACAGAGAGACACATATTGTCATTGTCATTATCACATCTCCATCTCTTCCTCTTCCTCTTCCTCTCCTCCTCCTCCTCTTCCTCCCCCTCCTCCTCCTCCTCCTCCTCCTCTTCATCCCCCAGTGAGGCATTACCTTCATGCAGGGGTGGGATCCGACCGGTGTAAACTACCGATTCGGTGATTTACGTTTTGTTGCATGCATGTGTGAAATGTCATCAGCTGTGTTACCTGGACAGCTGAGCAGTGCTGTGCACAGGTGCGCAGCATTTGAAAAAGCACTTTTTTCCTACTTTTTCAACCGTAGCTGTGCCGCGCAAAGCAGCTGAGGTTGAAAAAACAGGAAATAAAGGTCAGGTAAGAGCCCGGGCAGGCGAATGGGCCAAAACAGCAGCAGACACAGAACCGGTTCTGTGTCTGCTGCTCTTCAGAGCTACTGTTTCAACAGAGCCAGACAGAACCAGTAGAATCCCACCCCTGCCTTCATGTGGTTATGGACCTTGCATGCACTGAAGGAAATGAGAGCCATGCCACAGGTTCAACCATACTGGATATTGATTTAGATGTCTTGATCTGAAAAATGTCCCTGAGAAAGTGTTTTCTCAGAAGTCTCGTCCCTGCAGTTTACCTGGCAAATTTTTGAGAAGGCTTTACATTGCCTTCTCCTTAGGATTGAGAGAGATGGACTGGCCCAAGGTCATTTAATTGACTGGGTACCTAATGCAGGACTAAAAGCCATAGTTTCCCAAATTCTAATCTGACGCTTTAGCCCAACTCTGTAGACTGGCAGGTCTGGCAGTGGCGGGGAGGGGACGAGTATGCGCTTGTGTTGCCTGATGAAATGCAGCCTTTTGCTTTGGGCACTTGCCTGCTGCTTGCGTGGCCCAGTTCCCATTAGTACTGGGACCTGGGACCTCTGCTTTAGCCACTACACCAAATTGGCTTTCTTGCTTAAGGCTCACTGAAGTTTACCATAATGTCTTCCTTCAGAATCTGATATACTCTGCCCAAGAGAGTAACTAGGTTTTCAAAAACCACACAGGAGCCCATTGAATCAGGGCAATCTGAATCTCAGGGGGAAATGTTGTTCTTCAAATTTTGTTATCCTTGCTGTACCTTAACACGTGTCTAGTTTAGCCTAGATGTCTAAGCTACAGATGTTTAGTCTAAATGTCTAAGCTAGAGTATAGTTCCAGATATCCTCTGTTTTTAGTCTTGTCAGTAGTTTTCCATCTTTTTCATTCTCCCTTTTAATCCTTTTTTTATTCCTGTAACATTTCTTATTTTGGGGGTAGTTGTTGTTGTTTGATGTTAGTTTTAATTGCTCAAGGCAGATTACCTTCCTTCAAAACAACTTTCCCCCTGAGACTTAGACACCATCTTGCATTGGGTCTGCTTGTTTTGCTTTTTTTCACCCTCCTTTTATATTTATTTCATTTTTATCCCATCTTTATTACTGTATCAATAACTCAAAGTAGGAAACGTGACTGAAGGGAAAAAAACATTTCTTAATTATTTGAAGGGGAAGCATTGGAAGCATTTCAGAAGGAACCCTTCCTTGTGGTTTTGAAAAGAGGAGAGGAATAGTTTCAGTTTTGCAAGATTATATTTAATGTGGACTTATATTAAAGAGAGTCGTAATAGTCCTGGTTGTACTTTTTTTCTGAACTATCTCAAAGGGGCTAACAACCTTAAGCATGAAACATCTGCATGACTTTCAACTCTAGGAAGGAGGCAAAGTCAAGCCTCTTCTGAAAATGTTGCTGAGAAAACTGCAGAAACTTCTCCAGGCAGCTGGTGAGACTCAAGAGAGAAGGCACAGACACACAAACACACATGCTAAAAGGGGTATTGGAAGACAAGTTGCCAATTAATTTCAGTTTCTCAGCACTAGTTCCCTCCCCATAACTTTTGGACGAAGAATTTCCTCTGAAGTTGACTTTTTGTCTTGCTTGCTGTTTATTTAATGAGTTTTTAAAAAAGAGACAACTTGTTACATCTTTAATTTGAGAGCATTATTTGTAGCTTGATGCTTTTGTAGCAATATGCCACAGAGGCTTCAGATTTTCTCATCAGTCCTTTGCTTAAATTCCATTGTCTGTATTTTGTACCTTGTCATTCATATAAAAGCATTGCTCTTATTTTCACTCCCTTTCTCATCTTCACTTATTCCATCTTCTATTATTCCCATCATTTGCCTTTCATTTTCATGCTCTACTTTATTAAGTTGTCATATTATTATTTGATTTAATAGTGTTCTGGATTGGTTAATATTTGAAATACTTACTGTTCATTGGTCTACATTCCGGCGGGAGATCCTCGCCCCGTCATTGGTTGACTTAGGCGCGGGAGTCCTTTAAAAGAAGGGCTGCCGCGCCACCGAGTCAGTCGGTGTCCTGGAAATAAACAAAAAGACTGAATCACTATACGTGTGTGCCTCTTCATTGCCGCCTCAAAGCACTGGCGACGAAGGTGGGATCGAGGCAACACGTTTAGAGAGTGCATAGCGGCGGAGAGCGAGCGGCATCATGTCCGGAAGCAACGCACCGCCTGAAAAATTCAACCCGGCCAAGGAGGAATGGCAGACGTATGTGGACCGATTCCTCATGTTTTTGGAGAGTAGCGATCTGAGCGGAGTGTCGGATCACCGAAAGAGAGCGGTGTTTTTGACCCACTGCGGACAAGCCGTATTTCGGATGGCAAAGGCACTAGCGTCTCCAATCGATGTCAAAACGCTAACTTGGCCCGAACTAGAGAAGATCCTGAGGAAACACTACGCGCCCACAGTTTCCTGCCTGATAAAGCGCCATGAGTTCTACCTCCGGAACCAAAAAGAAGGAGAACCTATCGCCGATTTCGTGGCCGATTTAAGAGAAATAGGTGGAGAGTGCGAATTCTCGGATTTCAATGAGGCGTTAAGAGACCGGATCGTCTTAGGCTTAAAAGATCCAATATTGCAGAGTAAGTTGCTAAACCGACCCAAGATAACAGCCACAGAGGCCATTGAAGAAGCCACCGCAGCCGAAGCCGCTCACAAATCGGCAGCAAGAATGAAACAGATTAATCAAGCTGCACACCACAAATCCAAAGAAACCACCAAAGCTGATGATGAACAAGGAAAAACCTCAACTCACTACGAGGATATTGAAACTGAGACCAGTAGTGAAGAAGACGAGGTTTGCCACCTAAAAGCCGCGAGAGGGAAAAAAGAGCGGGCTACCAGGCGGTTTGATTTTGAATGCAACCGTTGTGGTGGAAACCACCCCAGATCAGAGTGCCGATTCATAGATGCAATATGCCGAAAGTGTGAAAAGAAAGGGCACATCGCAAGGGTATGCAGAGCCCGATCAAGCTACAGCCCCAGGCGAAGAGAAAGCCCTCCCCCAAGAGAGAGAGAAAAGAAAACAAACAACCGTTGGAGCCAGGAAGGAAGGAATAGAAAGTTTAAAGAGTCATCTTACAAGAAGGAAGAAACACATCAAACAATAATAATTGGTCACTCTAATACAAAAAACGTTAAAAAAGTCCACGTGCAAGTAAGAATTGAAGAAAAAAATTGTGAAATGGAAGTGGATTCGGGATCATTCCTTTCCATGGTTTCCTGGGACACTATTAAGAAATTGATCCCAGACATACGGCGAAGCGAACTAGACAAACAGAGATTAACACTCAAAGACTACCAGGGAAACAGAATTCCGGTAGTAGGGATTGGACATTTCCAGGTAACCTTCAACAACCATACTGAGATTCTTCCCCTAACAATCGTGGACCGGAACAGACCCAGCCTCTTAGGACTGGAATGGTTCGAACCGCTGGGAATAGGGATGACCGGTATCAACCATATCACAGACGCTGACTGGGAGGCAGATCTCATTCAAGAATTCCAGGACCTGTTCAGCGAAGAATTAGGCAAGTACCGGGGTAACCCGATTTCGTTTAACATAGACCCCAAGGTAGCCCCAATTAGACTAAAGGCTAGAAGGGTACCGTTTGCCTTAAAGCCAAAAATAGAAGAACAACTGGATAAACTAGTAAAGCAAGGGGTCCTCGAGCCAGTTGACCACGCTAAATGGGAGACCCCTATAGTGACCCCTATAAAAGCAGACGGGTCGGTTCGTATTTGTGGGGACTATAAGGCGACCCTCAACCATGCACTACAACAGAGCGCATACCCCGTGCCTGTCGTGCAACACTTGCTACATTCTATCAAGGGCGGAAAGATTTTCGCTAAACTCGATTTGGCTCAGGCTTACCAGCAACTGCCCGTTGACAAAAAAACAGCTGAAGCCCAAACTATTGTGACACACCGGGGTGCATTTAAGTGTAATCGCCTACAATTCGGCGTTAGCGTGGCACCAGGCATTTTTCAATCTCTTATGGAACGCCTCCTTCAAGGAATTCCTGGAGTCATCCCGTATTTCGATGACGTCCTAATTGCAGCTAAACACAAATTGCAACTGCGAGACCGCCTAAGAAAAGTGCTGACCAAATTTACTGAGGCTGGGTTTAAAGTCAAAAAAGACAAATGTACCCTTATCACAGACAAAATAGAGTTTTTAGGATACCTAATCGATGGAAATGGCATCCATCCAACAGCAGGAAAAACCCGTGCCATCAAAAATGCCCCCACACCAACTAACAAGGCTGACCTACAAGCTTTCCTAGGGTTGATAAATTTTTACCATGTCTTTTTGCCCCAGAAAGCCACGGTGGCGGAACCCTTGCATAGGCTTTTGGACAAAGACGCATCGTGGAAGTGGGGACATCGGGAAGAAACAGCATTTAACAAAATTAAAGACATGATCACTTCAGCTCAAGTGTTAATTCAATATAACGAAACTTTGCCATTGTTACTAACTTGCGATGCCTCCCCCTTTGGAATCGGAGCTGTCCTGAGCCACCTTCTACCTAACGGCAGAGAGGCTCCGATTGCCTTCTATTCAAAAACCTTGTCCCAAAGCCAAAGGAATTACAGTCAACTGGACAAGGAGGCACTAGCCATAATTTCGGGTATTAAACGTTTTCATGAATACCTGTATGGCCGATCTTTTTCGATCATCACCGATCACAAACCCCTACTAGGTATCCTGGCGGGTGACAAACCCACTCCCCACATTCTATCACCCAGAATGACAAGATGGTCAGAATTCCTGGCCGCTTACAATTACACTCTGTCGTACCGCCCGGGTCCGACCATCACGCACGCCGATGCTTTAAGTCGTTGCCCGTTACCAGACTCTGATCCGGAACCAAACCCCAGTTTTTCAACCTTTTTGATTGAGACCCTGCCCGACCTCCCGATGACAGCAGCAGACATCGCGCACGAAACCTCTAACGACCACCTACTGCATACCGTGAGTAGGTGGATCATGAAGGGTTGGCCTGACTCTGAGTTACAAGAACAGCACAGACCGTTTAAACAGAGACAAATGGAACTGTCAGTACTAAAAGGCTGTGTACTATGGGGGGATCGAGTGGTCATTCCACAAAAACTGCGAAATCCCATATTGAAACTATTGCATGAGGGGCACCCCGGGGTGGTAAAGATGAAAAGTCTAGCTAGAAGTTACGTATGGTGGCCTGGGTTAGACAAGGATGTTACCGACTGGGTCGCGGGTTGTCAGCCCTGCCAGACTTCCCGGCCCTCACCCCCAAAGGCACCAATTACTGAGTGGGATCTACCTAGGGGCCCTTGGTCTAGAGTCCACATAGATTTTGCAGGCCCGACTAAGGGACATACCTTCTTGATTCTGGTAGACGCGTATTCAAACTGGTTAGAAGTGAGCCTCATGAAATCAACCTCTTCTGAAGCTGTCATCCGACAGCTCAGTCACTGGTTTGCCACCCACGGTTTACCAGACGTCCTGGTATCTGACAACGGCCCTCAATTCACGGCTACAGAATTTGAGGGCTACCTAGCCAGTTTGGGCATACGCCATGCCTTAACCGCGCCGGCACATCCGGCAGCGAATGGACGGGCCGAACGCATGGTCCGGTTTACCAAGGAGACCCTTCTTAAGTTAGATCAGGGCCCTATACAAACACGCATCGACAAATTATTGTTCCTACAACACACTACACCCAGTAGCACTACTAACAAAACCCCTGCTGAATTACTTATGGGGAGAAAGCTACGTTCCCCTCTCGATAGACTACACCCCACCTACACTACAGAGAAACCCCTAGATTCTTCAACCAAAGTCCGAACATTCCGAATTGGGGATTTAGTTTACGCTAAAAACCTGGTAGGGCACCCCTTATGGGTGCCAGCCACCATCACACATCTAACCGGGCCCCGTTCTTACCGGCTTACCACCGCTGATGGCAAAAGCTGGAAACGACACATAGACCAACTTCGAACTCGCACCCACCCCAGACCTGGCGATTTTCCTGGGGGGGAAGGGGAACAACCACCAAACAGTCTGGATAAGGAAAGCCCACTAACAAACAATGACGCCCTAACTCACACATACACACCCTCAACTCTAGCTCCGGTCGGGTCGCGCTGCTACGCACCTGATCCTGAAGAACGTCCCGCTGAAACATCTGACAGGGTCGTCGATAATCCAGGCCGAGCAGGGAGCGGCATGGCCACGTCAACTAGCCCAGTTAGGCCCGTTGGTAGTGACGCAGCCGGCTCGACCTGCTCGAAGTTTCCAGGGCCGGAGGCGAGAGGAGCAACAGGTCCTTCCGCACCAGCCGATGGTAACGACGCAACTGAGCCGCGCAGGTCCAGTCGGACTCACAGGAGCCCCGCCTATCTACGTGATTACGTAACATAGGCGCGGCTCCTGATTGGTCAGACTGGACCAAGGAGGGAGGGGTGTTCTGGATTGGTTAATATTTGAAATACTTACTGTTCATTGGTCTACATTCCGGCGGGAGATCCTCGCCCCGTCATTGGTTGACTTAGGCGCGGGAGTCCTTTAAAAGAAGGGCTGCCGCGCCACCGAGTCAGTCGGTGTCCTGGAAATAAACAAAAAGACTGAATCACTATACGTGTGTGCCTCTTCATTGCCGCCTCAAAGCAAATAGGCTTCCTTCTCTGTACTTCAATTAATGTAGCACTTAAATTCCCTCCGTAGTCAAAGGATGTTAGTCATAAAACAAACTGATGGACAAGCCCAATATTTTTGACTTGCTCTTTTCAAGTTGAGTATTTTTCTTTTGTGAAAAACAACAACAACCCATAATGCCTATGCAGTCTTTTCTTTTCTGCACATTATTTTACAAAAACCGGACATATCTTAATAATATTTAAAAGCTTAAATGCTTTCAGGTCAAAATGTAGTTTGCGAATTTGCTTTGTAAAATATGGTTAATCACATTTCAGAAAAGGATTTATATGTTGTTATAAATTGATTTGGTTAAAATTGGTCTAGACCACTGTTTTTCAAAATATAAGGTGTGACACACACACACACACACACACACACACACACAGAGTCACAAGACAGGAGGTGAGGGAACAAAAGTGATGCCTTCCTGGCAATTTTTTTTTTCAAGCAGGCTGATCAGTTTGATGTACAATCATTCTGAATACAAAGCAACTTGATGATTTCAGAACCTTGTAGGGGGTCCCTGAGTATTGTCTTCATTCAGTTTCACTATTTGGACCTTGTACAGAATTCTCACCAGATAATCTGATCTGCAGAGGAAACCATGATGGAAGAGAAATTAGGAGATTACAACAAGGAAGAAATTTAATTAATTTATAATTAATTAATTAATTTAATTTATAGAGGTATGCAAAGTGAGCTCCAGATGTTAATAAGGAGAGGGATTTCAGTTGTGTGATTATATGGATAACATTTTGACACACACCTCTGTGAAGATGTTCCTAGATATGGACCAAGCACATGGATGGAAGGAAAAACAAATTGTGCTTTGACACTATTTCAGGGAAGGGTTTCTGACCAAGCATCTAACAACCCAACAGTGTTCTGACTATTAGTGTACTGTACTTTAAATGCAGTTTAAAATACAGTTAGTCCTTGACTTACGGTCACAATTGAGCCCAAAATTTCTGTTGATAAGGGAGACATTTGGTAAGTGAGTTTTACCCCAATGTATGACCTTTCTTGCCACAGTTAAGTAAATCACTACAGTTGATAAATTAGTTACTTAGTTGTTAAGTAAATCTGGCTTCCCCATTGACTTTGCTTGTCAGAAGATCACAAAAGCTGATTACATGATCTTGGGACACAGCAATGGTCATAAGTATGAATCAATTGCTAAGCATCTGAAATTTGATCACATGATTATGAAGATGCTGCAAAGGTTGTAACTGTGAAAAAAGGTCATAAATCACTTGTTTCACTGCTCTTGTAAATTTGAATGGTCACTAAATGAATTGTTGTAAGTAGAGGACTACCTGTAATCTCATTTGAGTCAAGGAATAGTGTTGTGACTCAAGTTTGTAGCGACTCTGGCAAAGGGCTAGATTTGGAGAGTTTAAATAATTGCATGTAGTAAAGTATGGGGGTGACTGTTAAAATCTATTAGATTTCCCATGCCATCCCATTAATCTGACACAGTCATTCCCTCTATTTGTCTTTCCTTTCAAAAGCAGTAAAAAAGAAACATGTCAATCTTACCCTCACTTTAAAAAATGAAAATATAACACCTGTATGTCTTCAAGTACATTTAAAAAAAGTCTGGCTGCAATAAAGAAATAAGCAAGGTCTTTTTAAAAATATGGATTTACATATGATGGGTTTATTTTTAATTCTCAAGGAAACTTATTTTATAAAGTTGTTTTCAATGATATTAAAATATTTATTTATGTATATAAGCATTTAATTATATAGTTTAATTACAAAGTAAGTTTATTTTTATTATTAATTTTATTATTATTGCTAACTGACTTAATTGTTTTTTGTTTTACATCAGTATTACCTTGACAAGTCATGTTGCTGTGGAAATATGTGTATGTGGGTATTTGCTTATCCATTTTCTTTATAAATTCTATTACAGCTGAGCTGTGTAATCTCTTGAAAGGCAAATATCATATATTGGTTGCCTAGCGTTCTGCCTCCCACTTTGATCTGGTGGGAGTGGGTATTTTTTTCCCATCTTCACAACAAATATGCTTAAACTTTAAAATTAAATATATGTTATTCCTTATATAGTTTGGCTTATCATTGCAACATTATCAAGACTGAATTAGACTGCTAACAAACAGAAATAAAATCTGATCTAGTGTTGTTTAGATCTGTGACCAAATTTCTAATAAGTCAAAGCCGATTTAAATATAGGACTGTTATTGTTGTTCTCTTACCTTGTAGTTTAATGAAACTCAATGTACTTGCCTGAATAATGTAATAAACATGTACAAATTAGAGTATCTTGACTGATGAGCACCAGAGTCACAACCATATAGAAGAAAATAGGGGCTTTTGTGTGCCTTGTTCACAGCAACTTATGCTGAGTCATGAAAAGAAGAAGAACATAATGATTTAGCCATAACTTCTATCAATATCAGCACATGGTTCTCTGTGTAGGTCTTTTGGCTTGACTTTCAGTAATACCCAAGTACAGCTTCAGCAACCAGCAATAGCCCTGAATTTTCCCTGGCTCTGCCTTCCTTCTCATGTTCTACTTCTTTATATCATAAAACTAATAATTCTCATGTCAAAAATAATTGGCCTAAAATATTCATGTTTTGGTTTAATTACTGTATGTTTCTGTTATTCGGAATTTTCAAGATAGAGACATCATTATCTCCTACTGCATATTGGTATAAGTGATACCATATAATTTTTTGTATTTTGTAATGATACACAATGTTGATATATTGCACAGTAGATGATACCCAATAAATGATTGCTGATGATATTTTTGTCACTTTGTAAACTCTGGTTGATAGCCTTCCATATTGTTGTGAAAGCCAAAACAAAAATCTTGTAAATCTGAAGACTATAACATTTGGTTTGCAATGCATCCAAAAGACTGCGATTCAATGACAGATCATTTCCCTTTAAAAGAAAAAAAAAAACTGATTTAAGAGAATTTTTTTAGGAAGAAAACTTGAGAACCACTTCCTTAAATCCAACATTTAGAAGAAAAATATGTTTATCATGTTGTCAAAATTGATCCTAATGGAAAATATATTTTTTTCAAATAATAAATTGGGCTGAAGAATCAATATTAATGAGTTTGCTGCTGTAGCATAATAAGCAGTAATGGAATAAATACATCATCGTGCAAACTCTGAAACTGAAGGATTTAATTATTTCCCCTTGTCTTCTTAATAAGTAGTAGGCATGGATAAATTTCCTCCATAGTATGAATTATGAATCATAACATAATAAATGCTGCTTAACAGTAGAATATAGAGGAAACTTGGAGTGTTTATATTTCTGTTACACAATAGCATTTTGATTTCTACTACTAGGGCAAAGAAGATAAAACATCTACTCTTCCATCCATTCATGCACACCATAATTCACATACTTCTTGGAATTATTTTATTCAATCTTATTCCTAGTGTAATATTTTTGAGATAAAATTAGTGGGTATAAAAGATATTAATTTTCATGCTAACAAAATGTGTTTAACTTTACTTACAAAGAATCTCAAAGCAAGATTTTTTTTGTTGGTAAAGATGTTTTGAATGTTATTGTTAATCTCAACACCCTCTTTTTTATACAATAAGTGGAGTTTCATGGCACAGAATAACTTGGCTGGTCAGGAGTCAGCAAATTCAGATGACCATCATGTATCCAATTCCTTATCCCAGCTGTCTCCTACTACTCTATAAGCAGGTTCACACATTGAATTATACCATAATGTGGTTTATTATGATATGTAAACCAACTCTTGTAGCTGTAAAATCTAATTTGTAATTTAGTGTTATATGTGAACCCAGTTTTTATTACTTGTTCAACAAACCATCATTAAAAGATAACTTAGGATGATACATGATCTAAGTCTATTTGGTTTTTGCTGTAGCCTCTTATGCAAAGGTGTTCAAAAATATAACAGAAGAGTTCCTATTATCTCAATTATAAGTTAAGAAATATATTGGTCATACCACATTTTATGTATTGTGCCCAGTTCCAGGCATACACTTAAAGAAGACTTTAGAGATATTGGAGCAAATTCAAAAAATGGCAATAAAGATGATAAGGGGACTAGAAGCTAAGGAATATGGAGAAGAATGACGGATTCAAGTTTGTTTAACCCTAATAAAAGATTATTAAGGGGTGATAAAAATACTCAAGAAATAGCCCATAGAAGAAAGTTAGACCTAGAATAATGATGTTACAGAAAGCTGGATTCGGCATTAATATATATACAAAACCTCACTAAGAATATGAGCAGATTTGAGTAGAATTAATTCCCCAAAGAGTATTGGCTTTCCTTCACTGGATTTATATGAGTGGAGGCTCAATAAGTACCCAGTTGGAGATGTTTTAATCTGGATTCTTGCACTATTATTTATGAGAACATGACAAAAGAAATGTAAAAAACATATACATAATCCACATAATTATACAATTTTGTATAATTATATACAAACATTTAATAGGATATGGCAGTGGCCTCAGAACTGGATGTCCAATTCAGCTATCCAGGTGATCATCTCTAGTGTTCTTCTAGGGATCTTCTAGGAATCTTCTGCAGATCATCTAGGGAACCAGAAAACATGCATAATAGCAGGGGTGGGATTCTACCAGTTCTGTCCAGCTCTGTAGAACCGGTAGCTCTGAAGAGCAGCAGATATAGAATCGGTTCTATGTTTATTGCTGTTTTGGCCCAGGCTCTTACCTGATCTTTATTTCCTGCTTTTTAAACCTCAGCTGCCGTGCGAGGCACAGGTGCAGTTGAAAAAGCAGGAAAAAAGTGCTTTTTCAAACTCTGCTTCCCTGCATGTAGCGTTGCTCAGCTGTCCAGGCAGCAAACTGATGAAGATTTACACACACACGTAGCGTGCAGGGAAGCACATCATCAGTCTGGAACCCATATCAATTATCTGATATTAACACAATTGAGAAAGTCCAGAAATATTTCATAAGAAGAGTTCTTCATTCCTCTATTTGTTGCAGTATACCTTATGCCACCAGACTCGAAATTCTAGACCTTGAAAACCTAGAACTACGCTGCCTTTGGTCCGATCTAAGTATAGTATATAAAATCATACATTGCAATGTCTTACCTGTCAATGAATACTTCAGCTTCAACCATAAGAATACAAGAGCAAACAATAGATACAAACTCAAGGTTAACTGCACCAAACTTGATTGCAGAAAATACGACTTCAGCAACAGAGTGGTTAATGTTTGGAATACTTTACCTGACTCTGTGGTTTCTTCCCCAAACCCCAAAAACTTTAACCTTAGACTGTCTACTATTGACCTCACCCCCTTCCTAAGTTGCCTGTAGGAGGTGTGCATAAGCGCACCAATCGTGCCTACTGTCCCTGTCCTATTGTTTCTTTTTATTTTTCTTATAAGTATTCATCTCATGTATTCAAAACTATGTTTATTCTTATACCTGTATCTTGTAAGCGATTGACAAATCAAATAAATCAAATAAATAAATCCTAAATCACCAAACTGGTAGTTAACCCTGTCAGATCCCACCCCTGCCTAATAGGCAATGTTGCACAATATGTTTTGCATATCAGCACCACAATCACAAGAGAAATCTTTCCATCCTCGTTGATACAGGATAGAGGCTCTTCTTCCAGTATCACATCTAATTCTGTTCAATTTTATCTAACCAGAGCAAGGCAGGTTAACACAGATGGCCACTAATGGTCAGGCCACAAGAAGGTACCTGATACCATTAATCTTTCCAGACATTATTAAGATTAGAAGCAGCATTGCTGGATCATGCTAAGGTCATCCTCTTCCATTCTTGTATTGCTCATAGTGATCAATCAGATGCCTTCTGGGATGCTTACTAATAGGTGACACAAATACACCCTTCTCCCACCATGGTTTCTCTGCTGCAATACTTATTGCTTGGTATTAGTTATCCCATGACCATATTATGTCTTATACTTCACCAGGGAAAAATTTAAGAATAAAAAACCTGAACCGAAACAAGTGGAGTTGGTGAAGTTGACTATTAAGAGACAAGAATCAAAATAATTTTGTGGTTATTTGGAATCTTTCCAGACTTTCTGTGTGAAAGAGGAAAAAAATGAAAATTTTGACTTTGGGCTCTGACAATTAAGTGGGCTATCGCTACAGAAATGACTAGTAGTTATTATTTGGCATAACTAAAAAGTGATATTACAATTTCAATATATATCCCACTGCACTGAAAAAGGCTGGAAGTCACTGATGTTTTTTCTTTTACTTCCCTCTATCTATTTCTATCTCCTCTAACCTTTCTTTTTTTCCTTTTTTCCCACTGTCTATTTCTATTTGTATTTTTTTTCTCTATCTGTATTTTTTCTTTAAAAAACTTTTTAATAAAAATATTTAAAAACTTTAAAAAATATATTGAAAAAGAAAAAAAAATCCTTGAACCAAAGAAAAAATGGAAAATAATAGTTAAGGAATCTTTAATTGTTTTTATTTACATAAAATCAGTAACATATACAAAGCATCATATACCAGAACTGTATAAAGTTGTTACGGTTGCTAAATTGTAATTCTATCTATGATCCCTGTGTTTATTTATTTATTTATTAAATTTATATACCGCCCCGTCTCCCAAAGGGACTCGGGGCAGTGAACAGCCAGAATAAAAATACATATATAAAACATATATACAATATCACAATATTAAAAATTAAAAGAATTAGATATGTTTGGCTCTATGAAAATTTAAAACAAAGGAATTAAGAAAAATTAAAAACCAGATTAAAATTTAAAACCCCTAGGCCAGTCCGGCTTGCCGAAATAAATAAGTTTTTAGCACACGACGGAAGGTCATGAGATTAGGGGCGGCCCTCATCTCTGGGGGTAATTCATTCCAGAGAGGGGGTGCTCCCAATGAGAAGGCCCGCATCCTCAGGGTTGCCAGCCGTCCAGCTGGCGGCACCCCGAGGAGGCCGACTCTATGGGAGCATATCAGTCGGCGGGAGGCCGATAATGGCAGGAGGAGATATCCCAGTCCCGAGCCATGACACAATATTTTTTATGACACAATATTTACTGAATTGCATAAAACAAAGTTATTGGGAATTAACATAGACAGCCTAGGCAATTACTAGGCTCTCAATTGAAGCAACAATAATAAAGTTTTACCATTGAGGAAGTTTGGGGGAAAATATGTAATGATTCTTAGGTATAAATCAGCTATTTATTTATTTATTTTTCTAATCTATTTTATAACACTAGGTCAAAGTTGTTGAGAAATAAAGTCATGTTTTAAATTCTCATTACTCGGGATTAAGATACACATTATCAAACTGCCAATCTAATCGTACCTTTATCTTTTCAGAAAATAATACATACTATGACATTTGTGAAAAAAGGAATGAGATATTGATTGTTATTTGAGGTTTTTTGCTCCTATATTGTAACAAGATTACAGAGATGCTTTTGAAATATTTTTTTCCTAACTTTTTTTATCAGGTTGATATCATGTATTTAGGAAGGCTAGTAAACATTCTTCAGCCTTTATAAATGGGAATGGGACAATTTGCACCAGCCATCTTGCTGCAGCCAACTCATCATGGCCAACTCTCTGCAGGACAACTCACCGTGGAACAATTTAACAATTCTATGTAATTATTTAAAATAAATTATTTTAATTTTTGCCATTCACATTCCATTCAGTCCCTCCTTTTGCATTCTTTCTTAAATGATTCTATTCCACCATTTCTTTGGTTCTCTGGTCCAGCAGTGAGATGGCCATGGCAAAGTGATCTTGTTGGATATGGAAAAGACCTTTGATATGATGGCATTTAAAGAAAATTGAAACTTTTTTGGCTAAGATGGTGGCGCAATGGTTAGAATGCAGTATTGCAGGTAAACTCACTGCTTACTGCCAGGTGTTCGATTCTGACTGACTCAAGGTTGACTCAGCCTTCCATCCTTCCAAGGTCAGTAAAATGAGGAGCCAGATTGTTGGGGGTAATATGCTGACTCTGTAAACCACTTAGAGAGGGCTGTGAAGCACTGTAAAGCGGTATATAAGTCTAAGTGCTATTGTTAAATATGATATTTTTACATTTTGTCAGCAATGAGATCTTTCAGACAAGTTTATGACAAATGGGATTATTTTTTCTTTTGTTAAGATGTCCCATTAAATTCATCCTTTAACTTTTCTTCTATTTAATTTTATATTTGACTATTTTGTCATGCAGTTAAAGGATATTCCTTGTGGTAAGATGGGCGGCAAACAAATTCAATAAATAAAAATAAAAATAGTATTCGAATTACTAGTGTTGAAGTGTTATTATATGCTGATTATATATCCTATGCATAATTATAAATTTTTATAACAAAATTTATAGTTACAGTACATTGCAATTCATTAGAGCAAGTCTCATAAACTTCCTATTGGCTTTAAATATATATGTAGAAATTTGTAAAAAGTAAGATTGTACTTCATTATTTTTTTCCCTGTTCAATAGTGTCCAAATCTTAAGACTGCTCTGACAGGTATTTTTCAGAAGTGGTTTGCCATTGCCTCATTCCTAAGGCTAAGAGAAAGGAAACAGCGCAAGGTGATCTAGCTGCCTGTGCCTAGGGTGGGACAAAAACTTATGACTTCTGGTTTCTAGTTTAATGCCTTAAGCACTACACCAAATTGGCACTCAATCATCAATTTGGTGACTGGAGTGCCTTACATATATAGGAAAAATATGGTCAGTAAACTTTCTGTGTATATTAAAAGTAAATATGCAAAAATATTTATAGCATATTAATATTGTTATTAATAGGTAGTTAAAATCTAAATTGATAGGGAAAAGGTATTTATAAAAATAAACATGATTATAAGACTAATGTTAGTATTTAGAGCCGTTTTAAGTTAATATCCTTAAGATAAATATTCAGCAGATTGATAAATTATTAAGAACGTTTTATGGGGAGAACAAACTACTAGATTTCATTAGTATATTAATCATGTGATTTTGGAGGAAACTTTTCTGATTTTTATATTTAAAATATAATTTTAAATTGTTCGTCCATATGATCAGGTTGAAAGATCATTATGGTCACAATAGAGACATACTGGGTGAACCTATTGGGTATCATGGCAGGATTCCTTTTTTAGTCATAATCATTAGATTTCCAATGTTAAAGGTTGTAAGATATATTTGGAAGTTGCTGTGAAATATAATTTATTTTTATAAATAATTCATTATTTTTATAATGAATTCACACTCTGGGATAATCCCCATTTTAAGCTATCAATAAATCCTTTTTAAAAAAACTAGGCCCATAGGGCAATCGTACTGATTTATATCCTTACATTTTTATGGCAATGTAAGTTAGGAACAATATTATTTATTCTAAGTGGCTAGGACATAACATAGGTTTTACTTTTGATACTTACTATCTACATGACCAAATAGTACTCTCCACCATTTTTTAAATTTTATTGTCTGCACTAGAAATGCATGTGACAAGCACTGTATAACTCTTTAAAGCTTCATTAGGTACAATTACTTTAAAGATGTATGCCTAATCTAAGCATGCATTTGTAACTTCCAATCAAGTAATTATTTTTTTCTTCTTCTCATCTCTGTTACCAAGATTTCCAAACAGCCTGCTTTGAAAAAGAGAAAGTTAAGGTTCTCTTTGAAGCAAGTATGCACAGAAGCTCTCAAATGTAACTTGTTTTATTTATAGTTGAATGAGAGATTCATATGTGATAGGATACTAGCATGGGGTTCTACCAAAAAAACCCAAAAACGTTTCTGGGGATGCAGATGATATTTGGAGGCAAAGCCTCACATGTTTGAGAGTAGGTATATCTAAAAGAATCTATTTCAGGAAACTCAGGTGTGATTTGAAAATAGATCAGAAAAATCTTCAGAGTAAAGAACAGTAAAAGCAGATTGGCATTCTTGAAAATTGATCAGACAACTTTCCTTATAAGTATAGAATTACAAGGAACTGTTAGAAGGGGAGATAAAGCATTCTTCCTCATAGCTAAATCTAAGCTAAATACAAAGATGAGCTGTTCATAAAACTATAGTTGCTTTGTTCTTCTTTCAATGCAAAATGATTCTGGCCTTGTTTCACCATCAATTCTAACAAATTTAGTCTGCAAGTTAACATGCAAGCCTGAAACTCAAGATGTCCTTCAGTTTGTAAAATGAAGAGGAAACAAAGATAAATAGCATAGCTTTGAGGATTAAAGATGAAGGCAAATGGAATATTTTATATATATATAAAGTGAGAAGGAGTCTGTTTTTACGGGAGGGTGAAATAAAATGATTGCTCAGATATTTCTACCTAGTCTTTCTTCCCCAGACTGATTCCCAAAAGCTATGTAATAGATTATTTAAAGTTGTCATTTCATTCTAGATCTTATGCACAGGGAATGTAATACATGTTATATTATACCACTTTCAGAGGCTGAGACATGAATGCAGTTGTTCCTGGGGCACTGACATTTATTTTCACAAGAAACAAAAAAAAGTGAGTTACTTGCTTGTGGACTTGTTCCCTTCTCTTGAATTTGAGTTTGAGCTTGATGGTGCTGACTGGATTTTCCACTAGAATTCAGAGCAGTGAGAATTGGAAGCAGCACTATCCACCTATTTATGGAAGCAGATATAAAATAATCTCTCTTGGAGGCATTAAAGCAGCCGAGTCTTTTTTTCTAGGCTTTTACAACTGATTCTACCAGCTGTTTCAATGTTCTCCTATGTACATAGATATGGTGACAGTTTGAAGCAGATTATGAAGTAACTATGTGAGATCAGATAAAGATACAAAGTCTTTATTTATAAAGCATTGGGGAGGGTTTTTTTTGCCTCCTCTTGTATTTTGAGAAACATTTCTTTTATAGGATTTGTGTCGATCTACTCTTTAGCCAAGAGTAAGAAGTTAAAACCATGAAGCAAGCCTGAATATATTTTCTTTCCAATTATTTATCTGTTGGTCTATAATGATATTGTGGCTGAATTGCACTGAACTTATACTTTGCTATTTCACTCTCCATCCTGATTGTGCCTTGAACTAGAATGTAATATTGCTTGTTTAACATTTTTTTAAATTAAAGGTAAGATATGTAACCTTTTTGTGTTTAAAGGATATATTATTGCTTAATGGAAAAGAAGTAAGTTGAATATGAAGTTAATATCCTGTTTCTTTTCTCCTTCTTTTCTTCTTCTGTTGCCTGAAACACATATGATAGAACACTTTATTTCAGAAAGTTAAAAAATGATACGAGGTGAAAAGTCTGCCTATTGTCAACAGGGGGTTAATAGACTGAGCTTGAGAAAGCTTGTAGTGATGTATTGTTTTGAATACAGATATTGAGAAATGCAGCAACCTATCTACTGATCATAAAGATGCTAAGTTGGACCATTGCAAAATGAGCCAAGTAATAGAATCAAGTCTGAAATTTCAGCATGACGAAGTGAAGGCTGACTCAGAGAAACTAAAATTAAGATGCTTTGAAGGCAGCAAGAACTTATCAAGATTGAAAAAAGTTGTATTTTTTATCTGCCTGGAAGAGGGACTTTACCATCTAACCCACTATACATGCTTCTCAAATGAATGTTCAGGTCTTCTTTTCCTTCAACTTTCATCACACTTATTTTGCACCCTGGTAGTACATATTGCAACACAAAATTTAATATTCATAGCCAGTGAAAGGATTACAAAAGGTATTGCCAGCTAGAATATCCTGAAAAATAAATAATAGTGGAACACAAACAGCTCAATAATGGGCATAAGACATCCAAGTACTGACAATTCTGTGAAGTGATGTTATTATGATAGTTGGTTTTCATCTGTGTCACTAATTGATAATAAACTTAAAGGACTATCCAAATTTTACATCTCGGAAGAATCATATCTATCTTTCTCGCTCAGTTTGGTAAGCTTTGGCTAGTCTTCATTGCTGGATTTCAGAATTCGACTCCAACAGAAAGTTGACTTTGAATTTTTCTCTGCTTGTTTCTTATTCAGTTTGTATGCTTTTGCTTGGCTATTTGTCTGATTTGACTGCTCTCCAAGAAGGGAGGATTTTGAGGCTCTTGGCACTATGAAGCTTAAGCATCTCTTTGAGAGATTTAATGGGCATTGCCATGAATGGTTCTGTAAATGTGTTACTTTTTGCAATTCATAGAGATACCCTAGTTGAGATGCAGGAGATGATTTTAGGTGTATGCTCAATCCAATTAAAGAATGTTAAACAACTTGTTACAGCCGAATGAATGAAATTGCACTGGAACCATCCATATAAGCTCTAACACAGCATCAATTTAATTGGCAGTTGAATGCCTGTTTCAGATTTCTCACATATTAATTATCTGCCTCCAGACGCTATACACTGAAATGATCCATTGTCAGTTCTATGATACATAAAATGATACTGAACTTTTCTGCAGAATTTCAGCATGCACCAAAAGCAGGGATGTCAAAAATATGCTCTTTTGTATGTGGAGAGACATAGACTTAATTTGTCAATATTTGGACAGCTGGTTGGTTATTCAGAGAAATATTTGCCAACTGTGAAGATACAATATTATTTAGCACTATTAATGATGTAAATGAAATTTCACAGATTTGGCTATTGGTACTTACTATCAAATTAGATAAGAAAAACAACAATAGCTCCTTAATTGGGCTGAAAATTGCAAATAAAGATAATATGATAAAAATATCTAGAATAGAATTCAGTAATTTTAAGAAATATTAATAGGCATGATTTAAGAACACAAAATTCTAAGTGAAGTGGATCAAAACTGAATAGGTTTCAAATCATAAAGTAGACTGACATGTCAGTCCAGATGTGGAATTACTCTTCTTGTATGCTGCTGTCAGTATTAAACCATGATGGGTCATCAATTTTTTGAGTTAAATTGCTTTTTTAAAATCTTCTCCAATAAAGATATTTAAGACATATTAGAGACCAATCTGGATGCTATGGTCAGTACTGAATGGGCAGTAATGAAGCCAGCACAATATTCCCTATCATCACTTCATGCCTCTTTGCCTGGCTAGCAAAGTTTTGTGATATGGGGATGTTAAATCTAGAGAGGCATGAACTAAGGGCAGCTGTTGCTAGGTGACTTAATATAGGCTATCTTAACAAAAGATTTATAGATGCAACGTCAAGATTCTAGAATGGTATCCTTAACCATCAATATAAGTATGAGCATCTAGCTTGAGGACCTCCAAGCACCATTAAGATCTGACTAGATAGATAGACTGGAAAGAAGGGTTAGGTAAATAGATAGGTAGGAAGGCCACAAGGTGCAAAGCAAAATATTAGCCACTATCTTTATACCAAATAATATTCTTATTGGACAGCGAGAATAGTGGATGTCTTTAGTCCAGCATTATCTGGAAATGTGCCTTCTTTCCCAGGGAAAGGTAGAGGCATAGAAGGGGACTAAACCTATCAGCCTATATTCTGATGCAGGGTGCTTAATGAGAAGAATAACCAAGGCTACTGTTTATGGAAGCCACCTTTGATATATTTTTAAAGTACCACATTGATCTACTTTGAGTCCCTAGTTAATCCTGTCCTCCCATAATAATATATGGAACTGGATTATAGAAGATGAATTTATATTTTATTTTATTTATTTCATTTTTTATATTTACTATATTTTTGAACCAGCCATCTCTCTCAAAAAGAGAAATCTGGGTATTGTACAATAACACATCAAACTATAAAAATGGTATATAAAAATTCAAATGTTAGAATTAAAATTTTTGAATTAAAAGTGTTTAGAAAAATCATTTTTAAGGAAGCAAAAATAATTAAACCTGTTAAAAATTAGTTGACAAATGCAAGGTGTTGTGGCTTGTGTATTAATATATTCCTGATGGTTTGTTATTCTTCAGAATCTCAGAGGATTCACATTATCTATGCTGAAGAAACAAACCTGAAGATACCAGGGTTTGTACTTGTGCCTTTAACAGGAAAACTATGTGCTCTACTACTATGCAGTGGCATCCAGTTTCATTGGTGTACTCTCTTAAACAAAGATGGGGAGCTATATATCCAGACAGATCCACGGACAGCCTTTGTTATGTAAGGGGGAATCATACATGATGTTTGAGGTCCAGGTTTTATAGAATCTCCTTTATTTTCTGTTATTTTAAAAGGCTCTTTTAAGTTACATTCCTTTGTGATGTTGTTTTCTGGTTGCTTTCAGGTAATTTTTAAAAAATGTTTCATGATGTAATTTTATTTGTTGGGTGGGAAAGGAAAGGAAAGGAAAGGAAAGGAGGAAGAGAAGGGAAAGAAGGAAAGAAGGAAAGATGCAGCTTTGCTTATTTTCCACTTTATGACATATGCATTTTCCCCATGGATATTTTAGACTCTTCACAATATTTTGTTTGAAGTAGTGTATGAGCATATTTAGTTGTAGTTTTATTTTATTTTTTTGCTGGATGTGACTTTTATGTGGGGTAGCTGCTTACTAATTTCTTTACTGCTAGGAAAGGGAGCTTGGTATATCTTGAAAACTACAGCTGGGCTCCCTGTTTCTTTATTTCTCTGTGGTGTTTTTCAGTTGTGCCTCTGCCTTTTGATTTATCATTTCTATTTTTAATTTTGCCCGTTTGAATAACCAGCGTGGATAGGAAGGCTTTGATGCTTAATAAGACAGAAGATAATTTGAAAGGAATAAGAATTCTTGGCTCTACTGGCAGAGTGGGGAAAAAATACAGCTGTATGGGTGAAAAAGATTTCCCTCCCCCCCCCCAAGTCATATGTTGAACTTTTTCCAAAAACTTTGATTGATCAAGTGGCCCCTACCCAGGATTCATGATATAGTCCTGCCTACTAAGCAGCAACACAAATGGAAGACACATGTCCTTGGCTGATTCACAAATAGTGTAAATTTGAAAATGATGCCATTTTCTTTATATATATGAGAGAACTAGAAGGGAATAAAGGTCAGAGCAGAAGAAGGAGAGAGAATGGGTGTGAGTTATAGTTTTTCTTTTCTACTAGGAAAATATAAATGGGACATGTTTAGGGTACCTATACTGTAAAAACATGCTGGGTAGATAAAACTATTATCAAACATTCATAACTTATCATCTTTATGTAGATATTAACTATGATTTTAAGAAAACAATTAAGAAAAATAATAGAGTGGTTTGAGCTTCTTTGGTGACAGACCGAGATCCACGATCGTGCATAGTTTCAATCCGTGCTCGCTGCCGAAATGCCCCGAGCCAGCTGGTTTCAGGGCTAAGCCATCCCGTAGAGGCGATGAAGAGAAGGGAGACCGCCAGCAGGGTCGAGGAGAGCCGCATCTCTCTTCCTTAGCTGGCCATTACTCCCTTTCCCAAAGGTTGTTGCAGTGGTGGTCAGAAATGGCCACCTCAAAGAAGAACTCGACCAGAAAATAATGTGCAGGAGGAAGATAAGAAGAGAAAATTTTGGTTGACTGGGTTGAACTGAAAAAGCAACAATGTAAGGTACCCTGGAATTTGAATTATAAAAAATAACATTGTTCCCAAAGAAGATTTTGAAGCAGCGAAGGAGAGAGGGAAGGGAAAGGATTTTTTTTTTCTTCCCTTCCTTATACTGACAGCTAAGAGATTTAAGTAAGAAATTGACAAATGGTGTTTTACTGATATTAGCCCTTTTTAAATATTATTTCCTATTATCAGTTTTTTTAAAGACAGAACTAAAAAGCATACAGATTCTGGAAGTGCATTCATATTTTGACCTTTTCTACTCTCCTCTTAGTAGTGGGCATTAATGACAGAAGGAATACTATTCCATATACTATATGTAGAGGCATTAAATTATTACTAAGAAGGAGCAAGTGGGTTTGCCATCTTAGATCTGATCCTCATCTATGGGAAAGAAAAAGTAAAGATGACAGGTATTGTGTTATGACATTCAGGAAAAGAGAAAAGCCAAGTTGTGCAAATTGGATTTGAGAAGAGCAAGTTCTGAGGAACTCCAAGGTGAGGTAGATTGGAGTCAATCTCTTGAAATCCTAAAGAACAGGTTGCAGGAAAGAATTGGGACATTCTATTCTATTTCATTTTATAATGTTTTCTGGCAAGAATTTCCCTAAGCTGCGGTGATCCTGTTTATTTCACATGCTGAAGTTCGGGGGGGAGGGGCATAAAAGCACTCCCCTAGCAGAGAGAGGACGATAGCAGCCATTATCCAAAAACTGAAAGGCAGGGCCAGGTTGTATAAAAATCAGATGATTTTGGGAAGAGAAGGGTTATGATTTCCCACCCTATCCTTATGCCATGGTGGCACGGTGGTTAGAATGCAGTATTACATGCTAACTCTGCATTCCCACATTCAATCTTGATTGGCTCAAGGTTAATTGAGTCTTCAATCCTTCCAAGGTTGATAAAATGAGGACCCAGATTATTGGGGGCAGTATGCTGACTCTGTAAACCACTCAGAGAGAGCTGTAAAGCACTGTGATAAATCTAGGTGCTATTGCTATTTATGGGCTAAGCCCAGTAGTGGGGTTCAAATTTTTTTACTACTGGTTTTGTGGGTGTGGGTTGGGCATTGGTTGGGGCATGGGTTGGCGGGCTTGGCAGGGAAAGGATACTGCAAAATCCCATTCCCTCCCCACCCCACTAATCTGCTTTCCAGCTCCATTCTCCTGTGCAGGGCAATAAAAGAAGACCCTGACAATCAACTGGGACTTGGGAGGCAGAGAACAGATGGGAATGGGGGCAATCAGAGGTGGTATTTGCTGGTTCTCCAAATTACTCAACCAAGTTTTCTATGACATTTCTTAACAAACTGGTAAAGCATGAACAGGTTGAAAAAATAATCAGAGTGAAAAGAATGTGTCTGTTACTGGCTCACATATTCACAGTATAACTGGCGGAAAGATTTAACTTTTAAAAAGTCACAGTTTTGAATTTGTAACGACTGAATTTGAATTGTATTGTGTGATAATGAAGTGTTGAAGCTGTATCTGAAAATTAAATGTTAAAAACCCACATGATTCAATAGGCAAAATATTTTGGTTGCAATCTAATACTTGAGCAGTGGGAAAATATGTGCAGTGGACTGAAATTTATATTGAACAGTAATCTGAAAGATAATTTCTATAAAATGATATACTATCGGTACTTAACACTTGATAAACAGTCAAAGATGTACTGTATAAAGTTGTTTCAAATGTCTGTTTGAAATGTGTTTGTAAAGAAGGCACTTTTTATCATGGACTTGTGGACTTGAGATAAAGCAAAGAAATATTGGGGCTATATTTGTGATTTAATTTGGAAGATACTTAAAAACAAACATAAAACTGAACCCAGAAATTTTTCTTTTAGGACTATTGGATGAGGGCCTTGGAAAAAAAATGGAACTTTGTTTTTTTTTGTGTGTGTGTGTGTGTATAATTATATAGAATAATAATACTTGGAGACTGCTTCTAGACTTCTAGCTGGACTTTCTTGTTTTTCTTTGAAGATGCTTCGCTTCTCATCCAAGAAATTCTTCAGCTCTTTCAGCTTCTTTCAGAGCTGAAGAAACTTCTTGGATGAGAAGAGAAATGTCTTCAAAGAAAAACAAAAAAGTCCTATTGCTTCTTGAAAAAGCATCTTTGGGACAACCATGACCTGGATGACTGAGAATCTCCGTAGATATTTAACTTAAAGATTTAACTTAATTTAAATGCCATATTAATGGCATTAATACAGCATTGCCAAATCTAGATCTCCTTAAAAATTCCAAAAAAGAGAGAATGTGTGTAGGATGTGGAGCTTTCCTGACCTGCTTCCGAGTTGCCATAGACAGGGGCATGGGAAATCGTGCCTCACAGCTGCACCAAGGAATTTACTCCTCAGTCATAACAAGATGCATTTTGGCTGAGCAAGTCAGGGCCATCTCCATGGATACCAGCAATGCCTAGAGGGAGTGATTTCTACAACCCACAAAATTACTTCGTTGGGGAATGTGACTTTGGGGGGAGGGAAACAGGGTCAGAGGCAAGGCCTTGAAGGGGTTGAAGTCAGAGTTGGCTTCACCTAGGTAATGCTGTCATGGTGCTCCTAATAAAACACTGGATTTTTATTGCCAGATGGCTTGAGACTCTTAATTGCGCTAAGGCACTGGTCGGAACCCTGACATAGGATTAGAAACTTCCATCATTTTATGTATAATTGGAAGCCACTGACTTAAGAGGCAGCACAAGCTTGTAAAAATTGCTTTCTTAGTGTTTTTTATTACTAGAAAACTCATACTACCACTTCTTAATATCAGCAGCACACACTATGTAAAGTACCTGCTGTAATGGCAAAAAATAATGACAAAATTTTCCCTAATTATAAAATAAGAACTCTTTCGTGTAGGAAGTAATTAATGCTGCTTAATTATCTGATGAGGATTTATGCAAATTTTAAGCATCCTAAAAAAAAAAAAAGAAAACAACAAATCACTTGTAAAGCTAACAAGATCACTGCCTTATTAAAAATTAATTCATTACTGGATCTTAATGGTAAAATTTGTCCTCTGAAAACTTGCAGTTACAACTTGCACTCCAAAATATCTATTAATATGAATAATACTTATTCAGATTACTTTTAAATATTTAAAGCGTTCTAGTCCTTAAGTCTTTACCGTATTTTATTTTCATTGTACCCATATTATATCTGCAAAGGTGAAACATAAATGGATGGAGTCAAATATTTAAAAAAAATTCTGAATTAACAGAGGTAATTCAAAGTTCACCATTCCATTACAATTTGAATGAGCTTTTGATTACAAAAAGCTCATTTTCATAGTTTGGATAAGCTCCAATAAAGCATTCTATGGGGAAAAGGGCATATTATTCTGTGAAAAGATAATAGTCTCTTTTGATATATAGAATCATTTTTACTTAACCTGCAATGCTCTTCTTGAAGAGGGCATATTCTTTTGATAGTTTTCAGTTTATTGAGTTTATAATGCAAGTTAAATTAGTTAACCCATGCTACTAAGAAAAGAACCTTAAAGCATTTGATCCCCGGGAAATTAATTATCCCCTGGAAACTAACTGAGGTCTGCTAAATCTGGATTCAGATTTAGCTGTGCTTAGCACAGATCAGATGACATTGAGGCTTTAATAAAATCATAAACTCTTGTCAGTAAGAAAAATCTTCTAAGACATTGAGGAGATTTTTCCAAATTCATAAATCAGTGGAGGCATTCTATTTCTCTCTCTTTCCTATAGAAAGAATCTATAACCATCAACGAATATCAATATGAGATCATCCTCCATCTTCCAAGAAGCAAAGCTAAGGTGCAAGATTGATGTCAGCCCTTCCAGGTAAATCAGACAGGGAACAGGACCAGACGAATGAACTCTACTTTATTGTAAGGCTAGATTAATAGAACCTTGCAAGCCTGAAAGTACAACCTACCCGCCTGCAGTTTTAACTACCTGATCCATTAAAGCGGCTCTTTCCCAAGTTTCTTTTTTCTGACTGTTAAGTGATTGTGGGCTCTTGCCCTTCCTGTCTCATTCTTTCTTAGGCAGTATCTCTCCTGCCCTCTCCTCATGGCTATTCATGCATTCCATTTAGCTATCTCACTAATTTACCATCACCTTGCATCCCCTACACTTGTTGGCACAGAGGTCAGCAGAGATGGGGTCACCAAGGGGTGCGGGGTGGGGATGATGTTCCACAGGAAAGGCGCCATAGCAGAAAAGTCCCATTTCCTGAATCCCTCTAAATGCAAATCCTGAGCTCATGGGACTCACAGTGCACCTCTTCTACTGAACCTAATTGGATGGACAGATGTAATCAGGTGCAGGAGGCTCCTCATATAACTTGGCTCCAGGACTCAAAATGCTTTAGAGGTCAAAACCAGTATATTGAATTGCTCCTGGAAACAAACTGATAACCATTGTAGTTCATGGAGCAGAGATGTAATATGTGATATTTTAGAGGCACATATCACTGTCCACATGGCCACAGTTTGCACCAGCTGAAGTTTCCAAACTATCTCCAAAAGCAGCCTCATGTAGAGCACCTTGCAACAGATCATCCAAGAGGTGACTGGGACATGAGTGACTATGAGCAGAGGCTATGCAAAATTGTTGAGCAAATAACTGCTCTCTTGAGATAAAAAAAATGCAGCCACATATATCTTCTGAGACACCATGAGTACAAGTTAGTGGAATACTTATGGTTTTTTGGTAAATCTCTTATTTTTCAGTGGAAAAGTAGAAAATGCCATTTCAGATGAGATCAGCAATTCAGATATAGTTGTACTGTAATTTGTAACAGATGCTTTAGTAACTAGGTGTAAAAACTAGCATAAGGGATACCATCTTTCTGCGGGGGATACATATCCCCAATTCTATTTATTTTTCCCATAAATTGGGTTGATTTTTCCCTTTGCATTCTTCTGAGGTTTTTTTTTTTAATATATTTTGTACTAAATTCAGACATTATGGTGATTTGTAAGGAGTAGAGTTCTTCTAAGGCAGGCATGAGTGGTCTGGCATGCCAATGAAGTGATAAAACCATTGGGGAATGCTAACACCATCTCCAAAAGATATGTTTATCTGCAAGCAATTAAGGGGATGCAGTCCTGCAAATGTCATTTCTCTTTAGTAGCGCTGATGTGATGGAACGTCCTACCTCTGAAATCCAATTAGCTCCTATCTTTTAGGCTTCAGGGAATTATTAAAAATAGAGTTGCTGATTTATAGATGTCACTATTTTGACTTATAGACATTGCCTTCTATTTTCATTACTTTTGGGCTGGTAATTTTATAATTTAGTTTAAATGTTGGCAGTGCTTACTGTTTCTTCTTATATACTTTAAATTGCATTGTGGATAGTTTATGGTTGTGACTGTAACTCACTGAGTTACAAAATAATCAAATGAATGAATGGATTTTTGACTAAGGTTTGAAGTTGGACAAGAACACAGATTATACTGACATGGCTTTATAGAAGCAACCAGAGAGTGTGTTGCCTGTGGCTTCCCTTTGCTTTTTTAAAAAAAGCAGAATCAAGAGAAACAACTAAATATTTAGACCATTACAGGCTGATTTTCTTTTACTTCGACATAAAGTACAGACTTTAAGTATTTTTTCTATGATAGCTTTGCCGTATTTTTGCAATAAGTGGGCCTCTAGTTTCCCTTTACCCTTTCACTCTGAGTGTATTCTTTGTGACTTTTTTCATTCTAGTTATCAAAATCAGATTAAAAAGGAGACAATAAAAATCTGAGAAATGCAGATTATAATTGCCAGCCAATGTTTCTTTGAACAGATAAATTAATGCAGCCAGGGGTGGGATTCAAAATTTTTAACAACCGGTTCTGTGGGCGTGGCTTAGGTGATGGATGTAGCTTGGGGGTCATGTGACCAGGTGGACATGGCTTGGTGGTCATGTTATTGGCTGGGTGTGGTCAACTCAATGTCACTCACATTGAGGCACATATCTCCTCGTCTGGTCTCTCATGATTGTGGGGATGCTGCAACAGTTGTGTGAAAAATGGTCATAAGTCACTCTTTTCAGTACCATTGTAACTTTGAATAGTCACTCCATACAAGCAAAATACCAGCAAAGGAGGGGAAAAAAACTCCAGAGAAGTTCCAGAGACAGGAAGTCTAGGCCTGCCAAGAATGTAATAAGGGTTAACGGAGAGGCAGTTTCTGTAAGCAACACCAGAATGTTTCCTTCCTGCCTTCCTTACAGGATTACCCCAGTAATTTCTTCTAACAACCGGTTCTCCGAACTACTTAGAATGTTAACGACCAGTTCTAATGAATAGGTGCAAACTGGTAGAATCCCACCCCTGAATGCAGCTAAAGATAAATCTATTATGATTGTAAGGCCTGTAGTAATAAAGAAGGTTTTTTTCTTTGAAAAAGTAGGTGGTATGTCTATACAAGATGAAAAGATATGAAGTTAGAACAGTGTATGAAAACTAACATGGTTTTTTGGAAATTAGATCTATGTTGATAACTCTCATCCCCCTAACAGGGAGAAGTACAAACAACAGTGGCATATGGCCAAAGCTACCAACCACTTGGTAAGTGGCATCTAATTTTCAGGTTCATAGATTACAAAATTAGAGTGTACTGTCTGCACCAAAGTGGCACACGTGTGCCCTTTTAGATGTTAAGGAACAAATATCTCCCAAGTTCTTCCTTATAACCTGAGTGGCTCAAACTGGTAATTCAGCCACACTAGAATGATAACTTTACATAATAGATTTGACACACTAGACTTTACACAGTTATGTTCTATGCAACTGTGTCATTATGCAGACATGTGGAAGCCAGGTTCAAGATCACAATCTGTACACCTCCTGAGCAAATATCTTTGCTTGTCTACATAGATGTTCTTCATCAATAAATATTAGTACCTGTCATGGAATAACAGCAATGAGTGTACACTATTTGCTTGTTGGTTTATACTGTTTACTACTTTAGTCAACAAGGTGTCTCCATGATTTAACACCAACAAAAACAAAATATAAAATTCTCTATGTCATGCTACTATGACCCCAAAGGCACCAGCCCATCATTCTCCCAAAAGAGTTTGATCAACTTCCTGAAAATCTTCAGGGTAGATGCCAAACACTTTCAAGTTCATAAAATGGAGCATAACTGAAAAGTAATTATGATCCATACCTTTAACTTCCCCCAAATGGAGAACAATCAATTTACATTAGGAGGTGTGTCCTGAACAGGTTTTATTCCACCTGGATGGTCCTAAAAGTAGACAAGCCTTATGTATCTTTGTAAATTAGAACTTGCTCTTTCAATTGAGGCCCCTAGTATGGGAATTTCCATCTTTCTCCAGGTGGGCCAATTACTGCTTAGTGAAACAAAGGTTTTAGATGGTCTTCAGATACAATCCTCCATTGTCATCATCCAAAAAGTTATTTGTTGTCTCCCTTGGATGACGCCTCTTGTTATTCCTCAGAAGTCAGCTTGAGGTAGAACAAATGTCAGGAACTGGGTTAATTAATGAGTCTGAATGGCTAGCTGACAGAGATTTACGGGAGGCTTTGGCTGGGGACAGCTTGCAGGGGTAGTCAGTGAAGAGGAGGAGGAGCTGCCTTCCATGGTGAATCCGAGAGCACGGAGGGCAGAGAAAAGACAAGAGCAGGGAAGATCTCCCAGATTACTTGGGAGAAAGCCCAGCTCATCTTGATGGGCTGCACCGGAAAGCTATTTATCATGCCAGGCAAAGAGAGATCCTGCTGGAAACCCTGTGTTTGGTTTATGGCTGTGTGTTTATTCCTTGTGCTTTCTGCTTGACTGTGCTTTGGAGACTCTGAACTTCTCTTGCCAAGAGAGCTCTCATGGATGTATTTCAATTTGGCCTGGTGGATTTAAGTTTGTTTAGTGGACTTATTTGTTGGAGCGACTTTCCATTTTTTTTTAACTATTGGTCATTGCCTTGTGGACTAAACTTGGCCTGCTTGTGATTGGATTCATTTGGGACAGTTCCGAGGCTGGGTGAAGGGGATTGCTGGGGAACATCAATAAACACTCTAAATCACATGTCAACTCTAAAGTGAAAATGGCTGGGGCCATTTTGGAGGCTTTGGGGTTGCCACAATGTGAAGAAGGTATAGAGAAGGGGACATAGTTAGATGGGGATTTGTAGCCAAAATAGTTTCTTGTGGGAACCAAGGACATTCCAACAGGTAGCTGGAAAGAGGAGAAGCACTGTATCCAGGGGACCAGCCAGCACCTTGATTGGACAATGTGACTGTTTGTTTGGGGAAAGGGGGAACTTTCACTTTTTAAACAGGTAAAAACCACGGGAACTTCCAGAGTCGCTTTTCACCAGTTTGTGCCAGTATGATATCTCCAATAAAATTGTTCTTGGAGGAACTTGTCTGCCTTGGATTTCTGCTTTCTATGAGTTATTACTTGGAACTCTGACACCACACTAACGTGTGTGTATGAGTGAGTGGAACAGAACAGGTTACTGTTGTCAAGCTGCTATAAATGAATAAATAAAAATAACCCACAAGGATCTGATCTCAGCATAGCTTGATAGGAATCTTGAAATAGTTTTGGCATCCTGTTAATTTCCAGTTTCCTAGAAGTCAAGCTTCCTGTATTCTTAGAATGTTCACACTACATCAAAATAGCTAATAATTAGCAGACTAAACCTCTCACAAACCTCTTAACACGAGGCACAGCCTACTTTTGTATTCTCTTCAACAGAATACAAACCTACTCATTAACAATTATATTGAATAGTTTGCTACAAGATGCCACAATGCAGACTTAATTAGCCAATTAAGGAACCAAATAAATAATTATCTCATAAAAAGTGGGAAGAAGACTTCTGGCAGTTTTCCTCTGGGAACATAAATAATTTCTAAGAGTCAAGGCAACATCAGCAGACCCTTTCATTGAGTGAATCATTGTGCTGATTTTTGTGGAAAAAAAAAACTTTCTCAAAGCTTAGACTATTTAGTACAGGTCTGCCTAACAATAGGCTGGGGTTAATGAATTTGTTGATGAATGTATTGTTTTTTAGTGTTCCCAACGAAGTATAAAAAGACAAAGAACCCAGGACAAAAGATAAGAGCATAATATATGCCAGATAAACTCCCTGCTGATTTTGTATAAGTTGCCAATTGTTCAAAGAGGGTGGGTAGACTTCTTGTTCCTTCTTAAATCCATAGTGAATATAAAGTCAAATATATGCCTGCCTTGAGGCAAGTTGGTCTATTATTTGTGGACTTCAACTCCCAGAATTGCCCAGCCAGCATGACTAACTGAGGAATTCTGGGTTGAAGTCCACAAATTTTAAAGTTGCTAAATTTGGAGACCTCTGATTTATTGCAAAAATCAGGAAGCCATTTGGAACACTTATCAGAAGAACAAACTGTGCCCATAAGTCAACAATCAGTGATCCTGACCATTGGTTACCAGTAAGAGTTGTTAGAATACTTGGTGCCTATCAGCCTTACGTGACAGGAAACAGAACCAAATTCTACTTCATTGTAAAGCTACATTAACAAAACCTTGTAAGTCTGTATGTAGAATTTTTCCATCTTTTCCTTTAGAATCCAAGGTACTAAAGAGGGTCCCTTCTGAGCCTCTTTTTCTGCCGTTATACCTGTGGGTTATTCTGACTCTTATCAGACTGTTCCCTAGATAGCATCACTTCACCTTTCCCCACATATTATTATAATATCAGGAGGGTGTTCTCTTTTGGAAGACTCTCACCCCAGTGAAGTTCTTATGGTATCATCACTGCTGGTTTTTGTAAAAGGAGGAAGTTATAGAAGAGTCCAATCCTCACTGAACCCACTTGTATTTGATAGGCTAAGTTTTTAGCTTTGCTGATTTAATTAATATTTTGACATTATGCATTGGCATTTTATTTTGTTGCATTTCATATCCTTAGGACAATTTAATATATTTTGCAATGGCTTGTAAAGGCTAAATTGCTTGAGAAGGCTTTTGTAATAAATATTGAAACCAAAAATGCCTTTCAAAGTTAAGAAGGGACTGTCATCTGCCTGCTGTTCTCAACCAACAGAGTTCCATACTCTTTTTGCACTTTTCACAGGGACTGTATTTTTTGAAAAGTGAATTTTACATTCTTGTTCCTTACTTAATATTTCTAAATGATTATTCCTATGGAGGTTTTGCTAGAAAGCTATGATTTTGTGAATCTCAGTAAGCACTTTTCAGAATTTGGAATAGGGATCTGGTGCTTTGGTGTAACCTTTGGTGCCCTTGTGCAGTAAATATGTATAAATACCCCCAACAACTAGCATTTCAGTGCTCATATATCATAAAGTCATGATATTCATCAGTAGTGATAGGTAACTTCAATCAAATCAAATCAAATTTTTATTATAGTCATAGACCAGCGTAAATTGACAATCTCTCTTTATCGGGTACAAGCAATCAGATCCACATATAAAAAGTGGCTCCAATTCCATTTTAAATTGCTTTTATCATATTTCAGTAATAATTTGTTTCTGGAACTCTGCACTTTGATATGGCCCAAGGGCTAATCAATCAATCAGTAAAAATGTAAAAAGTGACTACTTTATTGTGTTCTATCCAGTAGTGGGATTCAACCTTTTTTTACTACCGGATCTATGGGAGTACGTATCCTGACTTTGCAAAAAACCACCTTACTTGGAACTGCCTGTATACTCACACCTTACCTTAATAGCCCTTAAGTCCTTGGTTAGGACTTGAACTGTTAATTTTTTACCAATCCCAAACTGCGAATTGAATTGAAGATTAAATCTATAAATAATACTAATACCAATACTACTGATGATGATGATGATGATGATGATGATGATGATGATGATAGGAAGACTGCCTGCTCCTGTTCTTTGGTCATCTTTAAATCTGCCTTGATCAACATTCCAATCATGGTCACAGTACATCCATCAATTCTAGCTTCAGCAAGGTGGCAAAGGAAGTAAAAAATGAAGCCGTGGGGAATTGGCATTGCAGGCAAAGTAGCTATCTGGGCTCTGAGGACTGAGTGATATATAATGGTCATTACATGAATTATAGGATTATTATAATTTCAAATAGCTAGATTTTTGTTAAATAGGAAATGTGAATACCCGGGGAGAGGATGTCAAGTTCTTTTATCTGTAAGAGAAGAGAAATTTTATGTAGGTTTTTGGGCAAAGTTGCATGTTATTGTTTTTGTCATTAAAATAAAATGCCTCTGAAATTTGCTATATATTTCTAAATCAATTTGTCATTTCAGAAATGGCATGCATTTCATGATAGTGCCTTGCTTCCACTAATGGCATTATAATCTGACTTGGGATAACCTTGTGAAAAGCTACAGACTACATACAAGAAGGCAGAGAAAGAAAATTTCTCCTTAGCAATATCCATTTTCATTATTTAATTATTTACAAAATCCTTATTATCTACTTTTTAGAGTTAATAAATCAATAAACATTTATTCCAAATATAGAATTTCTGTAAAAGTATGAGTATCTATGTTAGTTGTTGGTTAAATACAGTATAATAATGGTATACTAGCTCATTTTTTTCTCCCCAAGAATTCTGTTATTGTAAATCTCCATGTTGGACCTGGTTACTCTTCTGAAATACTGCAAATTTGGAAGAGAGGTGATGATTTCTAAAAGCAAATATCATCTGGTACAATGAATTGATACCTCAAACAGCTAATTTCATGGCAACATGAATATTAATTTTATTTAAAAATGAATTACACTAGTAATATAAACTGGAAAAGAAAAGAAAAAAATGCAAGAAAAAAAGAATAGATGGAAAAAAAAATGTAAGAAAGCAACTTCTCATTCTCATCATGACAACAATAAACAATTTCATTATGTCTTTACACTAAATTAACAGACATATAATTCTTCATCCAATAACTCCTCTCTTAATTCCAGTCAGTAATATCTTTTCCAATCCCAATGGTAGCAAAAATCCAAACATAGCTTTAATTAATAGATATAAAACTCAGCATTCCACATATCAACTCTTAACTGTAAGCAAATCCACAGTTAGAAAGCATAAAGTGATCTCAGTATCCTGGTGTGAATAAAAAACTAAAATTTAACACAATAAAGGTTAAATTCTCCTTTAAAGAAAACAACCTCACAAATATACCTTGCTTTAAGTGGAAAAACAATTAGATACAAAGCCAATTTAAAACATACTATCAGATTAGAATACTTAAAGTAACTGTAGGAAAAAAAAGGCTTAAAATCATGTTAACTATAAGCCAATCTAATTCACATCATTTTTTCTATTCTAGCAAGTCCAAACAATTACCCCATAACATGTCTCATTCAAATAACCATTCCATATCATAATTATAGGCAAATTATAAGCAAATCCACATTTAGAAGGCATAAAACCATACAGTACTCTAGTATGAACACAAGACAAAATTCAATATGATAAAGAGGGCTAATCTGTCCTTTATAATGAACAAGCTTACAAAAATTCTTACTTTAAGGGAAAGGATATTTAGATACTAAGTCAATGCTGTCAAATTATAGTAATTGTAGAGAAAAGGGCTTAAACACCATGTCAACTGCAAACATATCCAATTCACAACATTTTTCCAGGCCAGGTGTTAACAATTTTTTTAAAAATAATCCAAAATAATATGACCCATTTTAATTCTGATCAAATTAACCAACTTTGTGTTCCTTTTTTTTTAACATAAATCAGTCTTATTCTTTAATCCGTTCACATGATTATTGATGTCTTCAAAACAGTCTCCATGGGAAACCCAGCAAAAAAACCTATCCCAATACTCTCTCTGTTTATCATTTTTATTTCTTTCTTAATTTTTAAAGCCACATCCATTCTTTTTTTTTAGTGTCTAAGTGACAAATTTTGGGTCAAATTCTTGTTCATGATGTTCTTGGATAGACTCTGTTGGTGTCATGACCATCTCAGACTCTGATAAGGAAAGTGACAATGAGCAGTCACAATTACCGAGTGAATTTCTGCCTGAGCATCTGTAGACAGAAATGGCTGTGCCACACCAGGAACCAGGAATTGCAGTTGCTGCCAGTCTCAGAAGATAATGAACCTGAGCCACTAACTTCTTCCAGTGTAAGGGCACGCTGTGCAGAACAGGAGAGCAGAACAAAGATGCTCTTCTCATAAGAGAAGGACCTCAATCTTCCAAATAAACAATATTTAAGAATAGAAACTTGAAGCCTTCCACTGGCAACGAACAATTGGTTAGCCTAGCCTCCATGTCCTTTGCCTCTTGTTTTGAATTCTTGTGACCATGATCTGGTCTGTCTGATGAACCTGCTATGATGTTTGGATCCTTGGACTTTTCCCTCCCTCCCTCCCCCTTGCTGGACTTGTGGGGACTTGATTTCTTTTATGAGTGATTGTATTTGTGTCTATGCATTTGCAAACACCTTTCCTTGCTCCTTGTTATTGGCTGGAAAATTTCCTAGTGAAATTTGCAAACCTCTCTGCATCGTCTGCATCTTTGTGAGTACACGGTTTGGGATAGGACAGTTGTATAACTTTCTGTAACATTTTTGTCTGAGCACAGACTGTTCCTTAAGAAATCACAACACAGTTTAACCTTATTGAATCAAAGTCCTGGGCAGCTCCTCAAAAATGACATTGAATGCCTTAATAAGTTGCTTGTCTTACGTCTCCAATATTGAAAACAGTTTTTCTTTCTCACAAAAATGCATTTATTCTTTAACATTGTCAAAGTCTTAATATGCAAAATCCAATATTGCAATGCTTTCTGAGCCCTTAGTGCATTTTGGGGAGGTCATTTGGGGCTAGTTCGATCCTGTGATCCTAGAGGACATGGACAGGATACTGGGTGGGCTTAATGCCACCACATGTTTACTGGATCCGTGTCCCTCCTGGTTGGTTTTGGCCACCTGGGAGGTGACACGAGGTTGGTTCTAGGGTATTATTAACACTTCCTTGAGTGAGGGGTTTTTGCCTGCCGGCTTGAAAGAGGCGGTGGTGAGGCCCTTCCTCAAGAAACTGTCCCTGGACCCAACATTATTATCAGACTATCGACCGGTTTCCAACCTTCGCTTTGTGGCGAAGATTGTTGAGAGTGTGGTGGCACGACAGCTCTCTCAACACCTGGATGAAGCTGTCTATTTAGATCCGCCCCAATCGGGTTTCAGGCCTGGGTACAGCATGGAGACGGCGCTGGTTGCGTTGGTGGATGATCTCTGGAGGGCCCGTGATAGAGGTTGTTCCTCTGTCCTGGTCCTGTTAGATCTCTCAGCGGCTTTTGATACTGTCGACCACAGTATGTTATTGCAGCGGTTGGGGGGGTTGGGAGAGGGAGGCACTGTGTTACGGTGGTTCTCCTCCTTCCTCTCTGACCGCTTGCAATTTGTGTTGGCAGGGAGGCAGAGGTCGACCCCGAGGCCCTTGTTTTGTGGGGTGCCTCAGGGGTCTGTGCTCTCGCCCCTGCTGTTCAACATTTATGTGAAGCCGCTGGGTGAGATCATCCGTGGTTTTGGGGTAGAGTTCCATCAGTATGCTGATGACACTCAGTTATACATTTCTACCCCAGGCCACCCCAACGAAGCTGTTGAAGTAATGACCCGGTGCCTGGAAGCCGTGCGGAGCTGGATGGGTCTAAACAGGCTTCGACTCAACCCGACCAAAATCAAATGGCTGTGGTTTCCTGCGCCCAGATACAGCCAGTTCATTCCATCGCTGGCTGTGGGGAGAGAGATTTTGACCTCCACAGAGAGGGCACGCAATGTTGGCATCCTCCTTGATGTACTGGCTATTGTTAGAAGATCATATAATGGCCGTCGCCAGGGGGGCTTTTTGTCAAGTCCGTCGGATCTGCCAGTTGCGACCCTTTCTGGATCTGGACGCACTTCGCACAGTCACTTCCACCCTCATCATTTCCCGTCTAGACTACTGCAATGCTCTCTACATGGGGCTACCCTTGAAGAGCATCCAGAGGCTTCAGCTGGTGCAGAATGCGACTGCGTGGGTGATTCTGGGGGCTTCTCGGAGCTCCCATGTTACACCACTCCTGTGCGAGCTGCATTGGCTTCCGGTGGCCTTCCAGGTGTGATTCAAGGTGTTGGTGGTCATCTTCAAAGCGCTCCATGGCTGGGGACCCGAGTATTTATGGGACCGCCTACTGCCACCATCGGCCTCCCGCCGGCTAGTGCACTCTCACAGGGTGGGCCTCCTTGGGGTGCTGCCAGCTGGGCGATGCCGGCTGGCAGCCCCAAGGGTACAGGCCTTCTCTGCAGGAGCACCCTCCCTTTGGAATGAGTTACCCCCGGAGATGTGGACTATCCCTGACCTGCAAACCTTCCGGCGCACACTGAAGACCCATCTTTTTTAGTAAGTCGGTCTGGTCTAGTATCATTGGAATGATTTTAATTTTTTGTAAATTTTTTACCCTGTTTTATCACTCTGTCATAGTTTTTAATTTTTCAGCCTCTATTTAATTCATTTTAATCAATTTTTAAATTTTATATTTGTAATTGCATTGTTTTTAGCTGGGCTGTACATCGCCCTGAGTCTCAATTTGGGAGAGGGGGCAGTATATAAACATAATTAAATAAATAAATAAATTTAAAACTTTCAATAGCCAAAAAGTCTTATCTTGCCCTTTGCAGTTTATTTTAAATTCTTAAAAGTTATAAAGATACTTCATTTTCTTAAATTAAGGATTGAAATCCCTCATCTAATGTTTTCAACCATTTTGAAGGTCTGTAACTTCTTTAATAGGCAATTTCCAAAAGTGATTTATAAGGGAAATCAGAACTTATTGTCCTTTGAAAGGCTCTGACTGTGGCTGGAGCACATATCACAAAAGTCCCTCAACTCCCAGTTCTCCCATCTTTTGGAGACTACTGCTTTGTAGTCTTCTCATGAAAAGCAACCATGTACAGCTTGGGTAATCTCACATTTTCTCTTTGTCCAGAGAGGGACGAAGGAGTTAATTTACACATCAGATTCCCATTTTTAACTACAAATATCAGTTCTACTTTTGGTGGACCCATATTCAGTCCACCATTCTTCTCTGGAAATCTGAATCCTGCTGAATTTTTATTTGTTTAATTTACTCTAAAAGCATTTATGGAAATTCCTGACTCAGGCATTAAACAATTTGACTAGTTTTAGACTCTACAACCTTGACTTGATGCAAGTGAATGTATTTTGTAAGATTGAAGATTATTGGAAATAGATTCCAAACACCAGATGCTATTTTGATTCAATGTTGGCAAAGATCGTTTCTGAAATTGTATATTCTAAGAGCAGTGATACAGGTAGCCTTTGATTTAAGATCATTCATTTCATGATGGTTTGAAGTTATGATGGCTTCATAAAAAGTGACTTACAATCGGCCGTCAAAGTTTTACTTTTACATCACTTCATGATCACAATTCTGACACTTGACAACTGGCTGTCATTTATGATGGTTACAGCATCTTGTAGTCCTGTGGTTGTGATTTGCAACCTTTCCGATTATACTTCTAATAAGCATAGTCAATTGGGGAAGTTGGATTTGCTTAATGATTGCAGTTCATTTAATGGTTATAATAAAAGTGGGTCCAGAAACATGATGACTGCTTAACAATTGCATCACTTAGTGGTCCAAATTCTAGTCCCAATTATAGTCATAAGTTGAGGACTACTTGAAGCTGTATTTGATATCAGGAAAATGGTTGCTTTGGGGAAAAATGCAGGTAAGAACTTAGAATTCATGGAATTATTGCTGTGTTGAATTCTATACAATTGACAGCCTCAAAATATGTTAACACTACTACCTTCCAATGTTTTTACAAAAATCTAGCTGTTTTCCAGCTACATTTGACAGCTTTTAAAGAAGAAAGCAGATTATGTATAGAATGCCAGACTTCATCTGTGATCTGTGGGAAGGTTTTAATCCTGAAATCATTCATTCTGAAGAAATTAAACTGCATTTAGGAAGTGAAGTCTGAGTATTGTAATCATTCCAACCTAAATTACAGCAGGAATTTTAAAAACATCAAGATTGTGGACATCAAAATTGGGCTGGAATTAATTGATTGCAAGAGTTCAAATTTAGTTCTGGTGACAGGATCAAATAAAAATTGATGGACACTGAACCGATTCATATGAATGCACTGATCAATATGGACTTCTTGTCTTTTTCTATTGTAAGACTTATAATCTACTCTGAACCTCCCCTGCTTCACATTTTATTAATATTCCATATAAGATGCAACTATTATTTAAATTACATAAATATTCTCTGCTATTGTTTTGTCTCACTTGTGTTTAGGCATTTGAATTTGGCCAGTGAGTATCTTTGAATAGGATGATCTTTTGAAAACTCCTCTTTGACATACACATACATACACACACGAAAAATGTATGCACTACCATATAGTGTCTAGGTTAAGGAGCTCAAAACAGTCTAATTCCCATTTGTGCCAGTATTGCCTTGTACATTATCTTATGAATTTATTCTATGCAACCTTACAGTGAATTATAAAAGAAAATCAAGAAATCCCAGGTCTGGTTTTATATCTAGCTTTGACACCTGAATTTTATATAAATCTTTTATACCAAACTTTCCCTACCAGCCCAATTTGGTATTCCTCTTTCTTTAATATGGACTATTTTAAACATAACATTGCATAATGATTTTGATCATATACTATTCTTCTGTCTGTAGATTTGTTTTTGTACAAAATTATTCATCTGCGACGGACAGGTATTAGAAGCCCAATGGATTACTGTCCATGCATGCTACAATGGGTTTCATATTAGTTTGGTTTTAGAATGTTGTTTTGTTCCAAAGGAAATGTGTACCTATTTATTCTACAGATGGGATTTGTCCAGAAACTCATGCTGAAAGTAACTCAATGAGCAAAAATAATTGCAAATTTTGGATATCCTGAACATGAGCAGTAGCTGGCTATGAGTTGCTTGATCTACTCTTGATTTAATCAAGGCTGAACATTATAAGGAATAAAAAGTCCTAGATATATGGAAACCTGTCCTTCATATCCATTAACATTTTGAATGTATTTGGTTTTATAGTTTATATGTGGCTTTTATGCTGTTTTAACTTCTGATTGAGGGCTGCCAGGGTTGGTTATTAGATGGGTGGCTATATAAAAGTTTTAAACAAACAAACAAATAAATAAAATGGATGCTGTGATTATCTGGATGTATTATTTTGATCCAACTCAATCTGCCCCAGGAATCCTTCATGTTTTAAGATGAAAGAAAATAGGCTTATCCTGCTGGAATGAAATGCACAGACCATTCAAGTGGTCTTTTGAAAACTTCCAAGCCATTTTATCTGTGATTAATAGCTTAGGACAGAACTATGGATTTGGATTTATAGGCTCGGTAATATAGCATATGGGACTTCTGTTGACTTGAAGACAGTAATGAGCTTTATACAACATGCTGACATCCACATTTCAGATCTGGGCTGAGGCATCTTTTCTTTATGTTCTTAAAGTTATACTTTTATTCATTGGCTTTAAATGAATGTTTATTATTATCTTATTAATTTTTGTAGAGATCTCCACTCTCCAAAATGAACCAAGACTTTTTTTTATCAACATCCCCTGACAAGGAAAGAAAAAATAATTCATAGTTCCAGTTCATAGAAACCCAGATTCCATGTTAAAAAGGAAACTATCATAAATAATGTTAATATTAAAAAGAAAGAACCAGGAAAAGAATGAAAGCCATATCCCCCTCTCCCCAGCAATGAATATCTATGGGGTTGCTAGGATTTGCAAATGACTTGATGGTACATAGTTCAATCAAGCAAAACAATGCATAACATTTTAATTGAAATAGTCAGAAAAATGATTTTAATTCTATTTCCAGATTGGTAATAATCAATATTTTAAAGCATTCATTCCTCGAATCCCCTATTAAATGAATAATTTTTATTATTAATATGATACAAACCAGTGTGCCTCAGTTGTGAGGTAATGATACTTTTCCTCATGTATTTTTTGTTCACTTGGTATTACAACTTAAATAATAAAGCTGTACATACTTAATTTAAGTTTGTATTTGTCGCTGGCTGAGTATTAATTAAGAAAATGGTTTATATGAAATTATATATAACAGGCAGATAGTTGGATAGTTGATAGAAAAAAAACATGCTAATATCTTCTACTATTAGCTACTTTCCAACATGAACTCTCCAACCTTTTTTCAGTTCCTCGTGTACCATCTTAAGACTCATTTCAGCCTCAGAAAATCTTGGTTTTAAATTTATGCTCAGTTTATCTTCTGGGAAAATTAAAATAGGTTTTCTAGGAAACAGATTTACTGTAATAAATAGTGAAGGTCACCTCTCATAGTAGGGAAATCTAATTCAATGCATAAAATACCCATTTTTTAAGCCTGTGAAAATAAGGTCTGCTCTACAACTGAGAACAAAATAGAAGGTGATAGAAAAGTGTGCAGTGTGCAGGTTGCCATGTATTTTTTTCTATATGAACTGGAATGCAGGGAGTTATTAAATAATTACTTTTTTCTCTCTCCAAAATCCAGTGAAATTTTGAAACTGAAAATCTTCTGCATGTTCTTCTTCCTAATGTATTCCCACAAATGCAGAGTCCGCTTTTCAGATCATTGAACACCATTTTGCATGGTCAGCTGCATCTCCAGGGTAGGCCTGTGGCTTGCATATCTTTGTTGATGTCTTGCCATCTCTGTTTTGGGTGCCACCGAGTTCTCTGGCCATTGACTTCTAGTTGGTAGGCAGTCTTGGCAACGATGGAACGGTTTTGCACCTAATGCACCAAAGACAAATTCCTTGTGTGTCCAATCACACTTGGCCAATAAAGAATTATATTCTATTCTATTTTGGAATTGAAAACAGAGCCTTTAGTTGATTAATTTAACCCATCTAGCACATGGAATAAATTTGTGCTACTCATATGTTGGCTATTCAGAGTAAGGTAAAACTATTTCAACTGGACTTAGAATTGGGGACACTGGGGGGGAGGTGAATTAGGAATTTGTTCATTTTGAATTAATATTCATGCCATTTTTACACTAGCCAGGTTGAATTTTGAACACTCCCTATCAAAGCCCTGCAATAGCAGGATGACCAAACTTATTAGAACGTACTCATGGAGCATTGTTCCAACTGCCTCCATTCTTTTTAAACATTTCCTTCATTTTAATGACCGCTTTTCATCATTCAGTTGTTTTCCTTGATATCAGTTGTTCTCCTTGATACCTTTTTAATGGCCACTGTTTTCTCCATCTCAAGCCCATCTCTAGCTTAGTTGTACTCCATCTCCGTCTTCCTGTTTTAATTCACTTGGATCAAATTTATCAAGACCCTTGTAACTATTTGTAAACACTGGTACTCTGTTAGTTTTGCTCTGCTGACAGCCAATAGGTGAATAGGAGTCTTCTTTTGCTGTAAAACATTTAAACTGAAATAAATATATAGGCCAAGACAATTATTCAGATAGCTTTGCCTTTATGTTCCACCCAGCAAAGACTGAAATAGAATATGATGAGGTAGTTTGACAGTTGACATTTAACTAAGCAGTCTGCTTTTCTGTCCCTCCCTTCCTTCCTCTTTTAAGCTGTTCTCTGGCTTAGACCTTTATGTGAGACTTTGGGCAACTTCCATAGACAGGGACCAATCCTTTATATATAATTACTGTTCTGCACTCTTAGTTCTTGGAATGTTTTGATTTAAATTGATAGTTATCAGTACAGATATCAAAGTTAAGGTCACTGACCCAGGTTTTGTTAAAAAATGAGTCAAGTTTCACAGGGCTATGTGAAACCATAGGATGAGATCTAAAATTATGACTAAAGGTCCAATATATGCAGACAGAGATTTGTTGCCTGCTGCTGCAGAGGGCAATGTTAAATTTAAAATGACTTTAAATTGCAGTAGGGTTGGTTTTGGTTGAAATTAGGGTATAATTCTGATAGTAAGGCTGGTTATTTGAAGAATTGAAGATCTTTCAACAAAGGTTTCATTAGTTATTACTTGAAGATTTTTATAGCTGGGACAACATGCATCAGGAAAGGGTTTGGCTGCTTGGCAGACAAAATCTATTGTCCAACACACACATACACATACATCCCCTGCAGAAAGATATGTAATAACAGCATTACCAAATAAAGGGGTAGAGTTAGCATGCAGTAAAAATCAGGTAAGCCATTCCCTATACTTGTAAGACATGCGTATTAAAGAGAACACCAGCCAGAATGAAGATTGTTGCAAGGCATTGATAGTTAAAGCCACAAGTGAATAAAAGGGAGGTCAAGGGGAACTCATAATGAAAGCAATATTCTGTTACTATGATTCAAAAATCTCAGAATTTATACAGTTATGCCTAATGGTTACAAAATGCTGTCTACCATTTGGTGGTGGTGGTGGAAACACACCATTAGCTGTGAATGGTATCACAAAAGGATACAGAAGCATTCTATACTGAGACAATTGGTTGCAAATTGATGTTTTAAAGTTGTTCTTTTTTGTCTTGTCATTCACTACAAAACAACACAACTGGGATTAATTTCATGATATTAAGAAACATTGCCTTGTACATCAAGGTGTGATGAAGCTATTGCATACCACGATGTGTTTGTTACAATGTCCTAAGAAACTGTGATGAAACTATTTCACAATTTGCTTTTTGATGCCTGGGTTGCGTTTGTTGCCTATTAAGTTGTAACGAAGTTAGAGGATTGGTAAGTTCTCTTGTCTTTACCAGCCGCAAACAACAAACAAAACTATAATGATTTTAAATTCACAACTCCATGAATCTGATTATTATAATGAGTCACTGTCAAAGAAAACCAAGGGCACAAAGCTGATTTCAAATGAAACCTGTCTTAACATTGTTTCTGTAATATCTGACATTTTTTTTGTTTTTTTCCAAAGAGTTCCATGCCAAATACTCAAGATGCCATGAAATATCCCCCTTGCTATTTTTTCTCCGTCTCCAATGAGTAGAATCATTGATGAGCTCTACTTAATTGTTATGCCATCCAGCCCATATTAAAATAGTTTACTCATCAGCATGTCATGGGAGAATTTGTCAAATACTTTGCTGGTCAAAATATATTAAGCCCATAGCACCCCACAATCTGTTAAATAAATTATCTGATCAAAAATAAGATACCATTAAGCTTGTCTGAGAAATTCATGCTGACGTCTGTTAATTACTGCATTAATTTTTTAGTTTCCCTTCCCTTCATCTTCTCACAGGACACAGGAGCATACTTTCAGCCACCCAGGGGATCTACCTTCTTTTTCTTCTCCTGAAGGCTCAAAATCTGTTTTTCCTTTGAGAGTCTCAAATTTGCATCTGAGTTTTGGTATGCAGAATATCTTCTACGCACTTATGGCTGGTTCCCTCCTTTGTATTATTGTCTTTCTTATAAAATGTCACTTCCTTTCTCAGTTCCCTTTTTAGCCCTTCTTTTGATCTGGTATTAACATCTTAGTCAACTGGCCAATTACTGATATATCTCTTTGACCTTTTCTCCAAGGACTGTCTCAATCTTATACTTACTGAAGTATAGCTCTTTATAAATTAAATTCATAAGACATCAAACTCACAATTCATTTGGCCAGCATGAAAGTTAAACAGAAAGAAAAACAGATCCAATACAAGAGAAATAGAAAGAAGGGAATAATATGTTGGTGAGTACCTCCAGCTCATTAACAAAATTCCTATTCAAATAAACATACTTCCTAATCCAGCATCTGGGAAAACCGCTGGTTCTGCAGGGCCTGTTTAAAGGATTGCACAATAAAGGTAACTCAAATTTCTTGAGGGGTAATATTCTAGCACAGGGGTGTCAAACTCACATTGTCAAGACGGCATCACGTAACATATCGGATTCCTCCCCCTTCGCTAAATCGGGCATGGGCGTGGCCAGCACACGATGCATCTAGCCCGTGGGCCTGGAGTTTGGCAGCCCTGTTCTAGTGGGTAGAAAGCATGACAAAACAAACATGCTGCCTGATGATATGGCTTTAAAAGTGGGACCTGGATGATACCCATTCTGTCAAATCTGACCAGTCAGGCAGAAATAATAGGAGAAAAGCAAATCCCTTGGATAGCCAGATTCTGTGCAAAATTGTTCTCAGGCAGATACACAAGCTTTCCACAAGCCTTGCGGGTCACAGTAGCAAAATCCTGTACCTCTTTCCTTTCATGTTATAAAGGGCCACTAGCAGGTTTATATTCCTTCTTCCTTCTCAAACTTAAAAGGTTTAACTCTGGATTTAGAAAGAAAGTTTGTTAGGACTTTGAATGCCCTTATTTGCTCTCTGTTTTCATTTGCTCACTGAATTTGTCCCCTGAAACTTGGAAGCTTTATATTTCTACTTACTCAGCAGGAACCAGTCACTCAACCACCTCCAGTAAACCCTAAAAGTTCTAAGGATATACTTCTTGCAATCAGCAGCTATTCAGATGATCATTTTTTTGCAGCTGATCACACAGTCTCAAGAACACATATCTTCTCTGATTACTCTTCTCTTCTTCAGATAACCAAAAAATATAGTCCACTAAAAAAAAGGTCCTCTTTGTTCTCCTTGTTTTGTCATTCTCTGGCTGTGGATATCCAAATTATAGAAGAATCATGGTCCTACTGATTTTCTGCCTACCATTTCCTGTAATAGCCAGAATTTATGAAAATATTGTGCTTCAGATATTTCCGTTTGACTCAGGAACATCTAATTGGAAATTGCAGCATAGTAATCCAGTATTTACCTAAAATCTTAAGTAGTATCACATTTGATAGTATACTATCTTAAAGTACAATTTAATTTAAAAAATGAGTGAAAATTGCAAGCATTTTAAATTGTCACCCTTAAAAAGGGAGGTTTTCTTTTAAACCATTGTATTATCTTTTCTGTCAGTGCTATCAGATTTTTTTTTCTTAAATGAACTTTTAATTTACACCAGCATGACTGTTTGCCTTAGGTTTTAAAATAGATTATTAGAATATTCATGCAATCTCACTTAAATGAAAACGTGCTTCAGTGCAAATTAAATCATTGATTAAAAAACATGCTACCTTTCTGATGGGCATCATTTTAGCATTGTGTTTTCTCTTTGTTGTGTTTTCCTCATCTGTTAATTAGCATTAAAAACACTTTCAAAGCCTTTTTTTTAAAAAGCTAAGATAATCGCACAACATCATCTAAGACTAGGAGCACAGAGCAGGCAAGAACCAGCTTTAAAACTGATTTTTAAAATTATGTGTTTGGAAGACTAATCTGATTTCATCCACAAGGTAGTAGCAATAGCACTTAGACTTACATACTACTCCATAGTGCTTTACATCCACCTCTAAGCGGTTTACAGAGCCAGCATATTGCCCCCAACAATCTGGATCCTCATTTTACCCATCTCGGAAGGATGGAAGGCTGAGTCAGCCTTGAGCCTGGTGAAATATGAACTGCCAAATTGCAGGCAGCAGAAGTAGCCTGCAGTACTGCACTCTAACCACTGCACCAATTGGGAAATGGAACCCAGAGAATTATAAAACCAAAAAAAAAATGTTCTAATATAGGGTAAACAATGAACAAATGGAACTAGGAGTTGCTAGCCCAGAAGCACTTGTAGAGATGGCTCTAATAAAGTGGAGCAGTCTTCCTACCACATCAGGTACTTTCTAGATTGAGTAGGCTCAACTCACTTGCTGTATCAGTGTTGGCGAACCTTTTCAGTGTGAACCTTTTCACTGAGTGCTGAAATGGGAGTGTGTGTGTGTTTGTGTGCATGTGCATGGCAGCACCGGAAACTGAAAGAGCAGCTCTCCAGCATGTATGCGTGCACCGGGAAACTGAGCTTCCAGTTTTTGGCATGCATTCAGCAGGTTCTGACCAGTTCTGGAGAACTGGTAGCAGAAATTTTGAGTAGTTCAGAGAACCGGTAAATACCACCTCTGACTGGAGTTTTTACAGTATCCTTCCCCTGCCATGCCCACCAAGCAGAACTGGTAGTAAAAAAAATTGAATCCCACCACTGGCATGCATGCATGAAGACCAGCTGGCTGGCATGCATGCATGCACCGGAAACTGGAAGCTGCACACTGGGGAGCTTCTTTTCTGGTTTTTAGTGCTCCCGTGTGCGCGAAGACCAGCTGGCCAGCATGTATGTGTATGCCGGCACCCGGAAGAGTAATGGGCGATGGCTAGTGTGCCTGGAGAGATGGCTCCGTGAGCCACTTCTGGACCGTGTGTCATAGGTTCACCATCATGGTCCTATATGATTTTCCAAGTGAAGGAACAGTTGGGATAGAGAACAAGATGGGTTAGATGTTACGGGATTTCTCAAACATAAACTGTTATCTTGCTTTTAGCTCTCCAAGGTACCTCTCCCACTTGGAATAGTAGTCATTTAGAAGGAAATGGGTTGATACCTTGCAAATGTGTGGGTTGGAGATGTTATAAAGGGTGATACTTGGGAAGATTTATGACATTTGGTTAAACTTTTACCTGGGTTAAAATGGTTAGCACCCATTGCAGTTAATCTATTTTTTACTAGCCATTTTGATATGACTTGAAATGGTAATGTGTCTGAACCCTATAGAAAGAAAACACAGTAATGAGACATGAGTAATTGAAGGGATGATTAAGATGCATAAATACACTTTCGTATTTGCTTTCCAAGTGAAGTAAATGGTGTCTCTGATTAAAAAACAACAGAGCACCATAACGTAGTTGTCAGGAGAGACAATATGAGCCATTCAAAGGTCAGGATGGTAAATTAATGTAATTTAAGTAAATAAATTGGATGAACTTCCGTGTCAGAAAATTAGTCTTTGTACAAATTAATTTACATGGTAGGTTGAAAGGTTCTGCATAAATTTGCATTCTTTGTGGTAAATCCTTTCTCTGCTTCAAACTTGTGAGGAAACGGCTGGGAAAGAGGGAGTGGGAAGGTTCTCCTCATCTAATTATTGCAGTTGTTTCTGCTGATGTCTTTCTATCATACGGCATCATTATTTATACATTTTTGATCTTTTTTTTCATTTCCTAATTTGATATTTGGAAGAAGGCAAGGACAAACCACTTTTGAAAATCTTCCTAAGAAAATTGCAGGGATTAGTCCACACAGTCACCGTGAGTCCATACTGACGTGAAGGCACAAGAGAAAAAGAGATTTGGCTATATTCATACAGAAACATAACTTGGGCTGGAGAATTTTTTTTAACAAGATAATTAAAGAAATTATACTATATAACCCAGGTTCTCTTGTCTCATCCATGCATGGTTGAGTATGAGAAACTGGAGAGTATTAAGGCCTGAAGGAAGAACTGGATAGGATGTGAAATGTAAAGGCCAAAATGTCCCAAAGGGGCTTTTTAAAAAAGCCAACTGGATTTTCTCACTGCATTGTGCTGCATATATCATATTGCTCAGTTGGTGTCTGGGTGTTTTATCCTTGGGCCGGTGCAAGGAATATTAATCTTTCTATTCTCCCCCATTCAGTCAGAACTGAAGAAGCTTCTTGGATGAGAAATGAAATGTCTTCAAGCAAAACAAAGAAATTCCAGATGCCTTTTGAAAAAGCACTGTTGGGACAACTATGACCTGGATGACTGAGAATCTTCGTAGACGTAAAGGCCAAAATAATCCCAGTAGAGATAGAAGCACTTAAGGCTGTGACTTCTAAAGTGGGAGAATGGTTCCAACAGATCCCAGGAAATATATCAGAGCTCTCTCTCTCTCTCCCCTGATGCATGCAATGCTAGGAACAGCTAAGATATATGAAGAACTCTTAAATTCCCAGACCTCTGGCAAAGGATCTGAGATTGAGGAAGGCACATTTCACCCATAAGGGTTAAAAGGGAATGTATGTATAATATATGTATGTTTGTATGTATGTATATATGTATGTATGTATGTATGTATGTATGTATATATACATACATGCATAATATAAAAGACTTCTTACCAACCAGTTCGTAGCATGTAGCAACATAAGGGAATTCTATTCTATTTTACATCTTTCTTGATTTTAATCTTTATTAAGACCTAAAAAGCAATTCAGGCAGCCAGAAGCAGACCTTCTTTCTGTATTTTGAAAGGGATATAAAATTTAGACCTATAGAAATGCCCATGCTCTTTGAAGACATTTGTCCACCTAACACCATTCAGTTTATTAAAGCAGCAATTATGTTAGGTAACACTATCACTGCATTACTCAGTGTTATCCTAGACCAAGGGTCTTCAAACTTGGCAAGTTTAAGACTTGTGGACTTCAACTCCCAGAATTCCTGAGCTAACATGACTGGAGGAGGAATTCTGGGAGTTGAAGTCCACAAGTCTAAAAGTTGTCAAGTTTGAAGACCCCTGTCCTAGACAATGAAATGTTGTAGAACATGAAAACAAATAAACAAAGGAGTATTTTTTCAAAGGCAGATGATGTTCTTAGCTCAAATGAAGCATTTATTAGCCCAACTGAGCTTTGCAATACAATAAATTAATTTTAATGTTTATTTCTTTGATGTGATATGCCTCCTATGAATCCCCCTACTAATCTGTTTTTCTTCATTATTTTCTAAGTCACATACACCAACCATGGGTACTTAATGTCTGACAATTACAATAGTTGCCAAATATAAATATAATATTATAACACCATTGACCTAGAAGTATATATAAGTCATTTCTCCAGTAGAGAATTTAAATCACTTTAAGCCCATCACCACCAAATAGCATTGTCAGAGTTGATTGATGCCCATGATATAGAATTAATCAGGAAATGGAAGTACCTCACTGCACATCCTCTGCTTTTTTGTTCATGACAAAAAGCAATGTCAAAAAGCTTCAACTCAAAAATTAACAACGCACATTCTTCACATATTCACATTTTCCATCCAAACATTCCATCTATGAACTTTGACCAGATGGTTCTAATGGAAATCTGACAACTTGTAGAGGTTGAAAGCCTTCATCATGAAGCTGTGAAAATTAAACTGAGGGTTAGTTGTGAAGTCACTTTTCATCACTCTCTACATTTTATTGCCATCTCTTATTTAAAACAAATAATTCATTTGTTTTATGTCTAGAGTTTGTTATGTCAGGCTTAATTTCGTCTTCTGAGTGAACTGTGCACTTTTTAAATTCTTGGGCATTAAATAAGTATGAGCCATGTACCTCAGTGGTTAGAGTGCAGTACTGCAGGTTACTTTTGTTTACTGTCGTCTGCCTGTAATTTGGCAGTTCAAATCTCACCAGGCTCAAGGTTGACTCAGCCTTCCATCCTTCTGATGTGGGTAAAATGAGGACCCAAATTGTTGGTGGCAATATGCTGACTCTATAAGCCACTTAGAGAGGGCTGTAAAGAGGTATATATAGGGGAGGGATTCAAATTTTTTAATAACCGGTTCTGTGGGCGTGGCTTAGTTGGTGGCCATGGCTTGGTGGTCATGTGACTAGGTGGCCATGGCTTGGTGGTCATGTGACTGGCTGGGCATGGCCAACTCAATATCACTCACAACGAAGCACGCATCTCCTCACCTGGCCTCTCATGACTATGGGGATGCTGCAACAGTTGTAATTGTGAAAAATGGTCATAAGTCACTTTTTTCAGTGCCATTGTAACTTTGAATGGTCACTCCACACAAGCAAAGTACCAGCACAGGAGGGGAAAAAAACTCCAGAGACAGAAGTCTAGTCCTGCCAAGAATGTAATAAGGGTTAATGGAGAGGCAGTTTCTGTAAGCAACACCAGAATGTTTCCTTCCTGCTTTCCTTACAGGATTAGGCCAGTAATTTCTTCTAACAACTGGTTCTCTGAACTGCTTAGAATGTTAACGGTTCTAGTGAATAGGTGCAAACTGGTAGAATCCCACCCTTGGGTATATAGGTCTAAATGCTATTGCTATTGCTATCATCTCCTGACAAGTATAGTTATGGATACTTTGAAATGTTATCACTGTACCACATTCTTTGAAAAGATGGATTTGACATATCAGAGATAAGGAATCAATGCAACTACAAGATATTTTGATTTGTGAGAATGAAGGCAATCTGAGAGTTTTGATTACAATTATGGAACCACTAGGTTTGTAAAGTGAATGTCCAAATAAATAGCAAGAAGGTATAAAAAGGAAGCAATCTTTCTGACTAATCTAAGTATTTTCACATTCACATTTAATCCCTCAACAGTTCAAAGAAATAGAATATCATGCATGCATTGGTGACACCTCAAAATGTTTATTTACTCCTGACCCTGAGAGACTAAGCCATAAACAAAACCAGGGTGTAAATTTGGAGAAAAAGATGCACCAAGAGGAGAAAACAAAATCTTATGTGGCATGAATGTAGCATTTTACATTAACACAGAACTGTATAAACATATTCCTCATGACAACCTCCAGGGATGGAAAATATAATCCATTTAATGAATGTAGAAATTACAATAGGCTTTGTACATTTAGATGTATTTCTGAGAGAATGAATGGCACACAATTACTGTCAGGGACTCATTCTTCATAGTTTTTATCATAGTTATGCTATATGAGCTTCTGTGACAAAGCTGAAGAAATGCAGTTTTGTCTAATCGGGAGCCCTTCATATGTGCTGGGCTACCCAAATGTGTAACAAAAATCAGCTACTTTACTCCTCAGATGTAGTTTCAATTTCCCCTCTCATGCACAATCTCTTTTCTTTTCTGTTTCTCACACATTCACATATATGCAAATTGTCTATGTACATAGGCAGGAAGGCAGTTCAATAGACAGACTGATGGATGATAGATGGATGGATGGATGGATGGATGGATGGATGGATGGATGGATGGTGGGTGAGTGGGTGGATGGATGATGTAGGTAAGTAGAGGGATGGATGGATGGATGGATGGATGGATGGATGAAGGTAGGTAGGTGGATGGATGATGTAGGTAGGTGGATGGATGGATGATGTAGGTATGTCGGTAGATAGGTAGATGGATGGATGGATGATGTAGGTAGATAGGTAGATGGATGGATAGATAGATAGATAGGTATGGATGGATAGGTAGGTAGGTGGATGGATAGATAGATCTTAAGCCCAATTCCATCATTTCTGAAATCATCAACTAGTTTTATTCTTTTATTTTCACTAGGAGAATTTTAAAAGCTCATTTTTTCCCTGCAAACTCTTGGTGCATTCTTTACCTTTTGACTCCGCTGTGCTATCTTGTGATTTTTTTTTTTAATTTTCATTTATATGCCGCCCTTCTCCGGAGACTCAGGGCGGCTTACAGTCTATGGAACACCATGCTAAGTGCTCAGCAATAGCCTTCATTCCATTGTATATGCCTGCTTATTACTAGGGCTTTTTGCCCCCCCCCCCCCCCAAGTGGCATTTTTACAAAGTCAGCTTATTGCCCCCAACAATCTTGGGTCCTCAATTTACCTACCCCAAGGGGATGGAAGGCTGAGTCAACCTTGAGCCTGGTGGGATTCAAGCCTGCACTAATTGCAGGCAGCTTGCACTAAGTGCTAGATGATTAACAGCCTGCACAACCAAGGCCCTTGGCATTCCATAAGCAGTTTGATACTCATGCACAAGAAGAATGAGCAATGTAAAATTAAGTAAATTTGTTTTGGAGCGGCAATGAAGAGGCACACACGTATAGTGATTCAGTCTTTTTGTTTATTCTCAGGACACCGACTGACTCGGCGGCGCGGCAGCCCTTCTTTTAAAGGGCTCCCGCGCCTAAGCCAACCAATGACGGCGCGAGGATCTCCCGCCGGAATGTAGACCAATGAACAGTAAGTATTTCAAATATTAACCAATCCAGAACACCCCTCCCTCCTTGGTCCAGTCTGACCAATCAGAAGCCGCGCCTATGTTACGTAATCACGTAGATAGGCGGGGCTCCTGTGAGTCCGACTGGACCTGCGCGGCTCAGTTGCATCGTTACCATCGGCTGGTGCGGAAGGACCTGTTGCTCCTCTCGCCTCCGGCCCTGGAAACTTCGAGCAGGTCGAGCCGGCTGCGTCACTACCAACGGGCCTAACTGGGCTAGTTGACGTGGCCATGCCGCTCCCTGCTCGGCCTGGATTATCGACGACCCTGTCAGATGTCTCAGCGGGACGTTCTTCAGGATCAGGTGCGTAGCAGCGCGACCCGACCGGAGCTAGAGTTGAGGGTGTGTGTGTGTGAGTTAGGGTGTCATTGTTTGTTAGTGGGCTTCCCTTATCCAGACTGCTTGATGGTTGTTCCCCTTCCCCCCCAGGAAAATCGCCAGGTCTGGGGTGGGTGCGAGTTCGAAGTTGGTCTATGTGTCGCTTCCAGCTTTTGCCATCAGCGGTGGTAAGCCGGTAAGAACGGGGTCCGGTTAGATGTGTGATGGTGGCTGGCACCCATAAGGGGTGCCCTACCAGGTTTTTAGCGTAAACTAAACCCCCAATTCGGAATGTTCGGACTTTGGTTGAAGAATCTAGGGGTTTCTCTGTAGAGTAGGTGGGGTGTAGTCTATCGAGAGGGGAACGTAGTTTTCTCCCCATAAGTAATTCAGCAGGAGTTTTGTTAGTAGTGCTACTAGGTGTAGTGTGTTGGAGGAACAATAATTTGTCGATGCGTGTTTGTATAGGGCCCTGGTCTAACTTAAGAAGGGACTCCTTGGTAAACCGGACCATGCGCTCGGCCCGTCCATTCGCTGCCGGATGTGCCGGCGCGGTTAAAGCATGGCGTATGCCCAAACTTGCTAGGTAGTCCTCAAATTCTGTAGCCGTGAATTGAGGGCCGTTGTCAGATACCAGGACGTCTGGTAAACCATGGGTGGCAAACCAGTGACTGAGCTGTCGGATGACAGCTTCAGAAGAGGTTGATTTCATGAGGCTCACTTCTAACCAGTTGGAATAAGCGTCTACCAGAATCAAGAAGGTATGTCCCTTAGTCGGACCTGCAAAATCTATGTGGACTCTAGACCAAGGGCCCCTAGGTAGATCCCACTCAGTAGCTGGTGCCTTTGGGGGTGAGGGCCGGGAAGTCTGGCAGGGCTGGCAACCCGCGACCCAGTCGGTAACATCCTTGTCTAACCCAGGCCACCATACATAACTTCTAGCTAGACTTTTCATCTTTACCACCCCGGGGTGTCCCTCATGCAATAGTTTCAATATGGGATTTCGCAGTTTTTGTGGAATGACCACTCGATCCCCCCATAGTACACAGCCTTTTAGTACGGACAGTTCCATTTGTCTCTGTTTAAACGGTCTGTGCTGTTCTTGTAACTCAGAGTCAGGCCAACCCTTTATGATCCACCTACTCACGGTATGCAGTAGGTGGTCGTTAGAGGTTTCGTGCGCGATGTCTGCTGCTGTCATCGGGAGGTCGGGCAGGGTCTCAATCAAAAAGGTTGAAGTGCTGGGGTTTGGTTCAGGATCAGAGTCTGGTAATGGGCAACGACTTAAAGCATCGGCGTGCGTGATGGTCGGACCCGGGCGGTAAGACAGGGTGTAATTGTAAGCGGCCAGGAATTCTGACCATCTTGTCATTCTGGGTGATAGAATGTGGGGAGTGGGTTTGTCACCCGCCAGGATACCTAGTAGGGGTTTGTGATCGGTGATGATAGAAAATGATCGGCCATACAGGTATTCATGGAAACGTTTAATACCCGAAATTATGGCTAGTGCCTCCTTGTCCAGTTGACTGTAATTCCTTTGGCTTTGGGACAAGGTTTTTGAATAGAAGGCAATCGGAGCCTCTCTGCCGTTAGGTAGAAGGTGGCTCAGGACAGCTCCGATTCCAAAGGGGGAGGCATCACAAGTTAGTAACAATGGCAAAGTCTCGTTATATTGAATTAACACTTGAGCTGAAGTGATCATGTCTTTAATTTTGTTAAATGCTGTTTCTTCCCGATGTCCCCACTTCCACGATGCGTCTTTGTCCAAAAGTCTATGCAAGGGTTCCGCCACCGTGGCTTTCTGGGGCAAAAAGACATGGTAAAAATTTATCAACCCTAGGAAAGCTTGTAGGTCAGCCTTGTTAGTTGGTGTGGGGGCATTTTTGATAGCACGGGTTTTTCCTGCTGTTGGATGGATGCCATTGCCATCGATTAGGTATCCTAAAAACTCTATTTTGTCTGTGATAAGGGTACATTTGTCTTTTTTGACTTTAAACCCAGCCTCAGTAAATTTGGTCAGTACTTTTCTTAAGCGGTCTCGCAGTTGCAATTTGTGTTTAGCTGCAATTAGGACGTCATCGAAATACGGAATGACTCCAGGAATTCCTTGAAGGAGGCGTTCCATAAGAGATTGAAAAATGCCTGGTGCCACGATTACACTTAAATGCACCCCGGTGTGTTACAATAGTTTGGGCTTCAGCTGTTTTTTTGTCAACGGGCAGTTGCTGGTAAGCCTGGGCCAAATCGAGTTTAGCGAAAATCTTTCCGCCCTTGATAGAATGTAGCAAGTGTTGCACGACAGGCACGGGGTATGCGCTCTGTTGTAGTGCATGGTTGAGGGTCGCCTTATAGTCCCCACAAATACGAACCGACCCGTCTGCTTTTATAGGGGTCACTATAGGGGTCTCCCATTTAGCGTGGTCAACTGGCTCGAGGACCCCTTGCTTTACTAGTTTATCCAGTTGTTCTTCTATTTTTGGCTTTAAGGCAAAAGGTACCCGTCTAGCCTTTAGTCTAATTGGGGCTACCTTGGGGTCTATGTTAAAAGAGATCGGGTTACCCCGGTACTTGCCTAATTCTTCGCTGAACAGGTCCTGGAATTCTTGAATGAGATCTGCCTCCCAGTCAGCGTCTGTGATATGGTTGATACCGGTCATCCCTATTCCCAGCGGTTCGAACCATTCCAGTCCTAAGAGGCTGGGTCTGTTCCGGTCCACGATTGTTAGGGGCAGAATCTCAGTATGGTTGTTGAAGGTTACCTGGAAATGTCCAATCCCTACTACCGGAATTCTGTTTCCCTGGTAGTCTTTGAGCGTTAATTTCTGTTTGTCTAGTTCGCTTCGCCGTATGTCTGGGATCAATTTCTTAATAGTGTCCCAGGAAACCATGGAAAGGAATGATCCCGAATCCACTTCCATTTCACAATTTTTTTCTTCAATTCTTACATGCACGTGGACTTTTTTGACGTTTTTTGTATTAGAGTGACCAATTATTATTGTTTGATGAGTTTCTTCCTTCTTGTAAGATGACTCTTTAAACTTTCTATTCCTTCCTTCCTGGCTCCAACGGTTGTTTGTTTTCTTTTCTCTCTCTCTTGGGGGAGGGCTTTCTCTTCGCCTGGGGCTGTAGCTTGATCGGGCTCTGCATACCCTTGCAATGTGCCCTTTCTTTTCACACTTTCGGCATATTGCGTCTATGAACCGGCACTCTGATCTGGGGTGGTTTCCACCACAACGGTTGCATTCAAAATCAAACCGCCTGGGTGCCCACTCTTTTTTTCCTCTCGCGGCTTTTAGGTGGCAAACCTCGTCTTCTTCACTACTGGTCTCAGTTTCAAGATCCTCGTAGTGTGTTGAGGTTTTTCCTTGTTCATCATCAGCTTTGGTGGCTTCTTTGGATTTGTGGTGTGCAGCTTGATTAATCTGTTTCATTCTTGCCGCCGATTTGTGAGCAGCTTCGGCTGCGGTGGCTTCTTCGATGGCCTCTGTGGCTGTTATCTTGGGTCGGTTTAGCAACTTACTCTGCAATATTGGATCTTTTAAGCCTAAAACGATCCGGTCTCTTAGCGCCTCATTGAAATCCGAGAATTCGCACTCTCCACCTATTTCTCTTAAATCTGCCACGAAATCGGCGATAGGTTCACCTTCTTTTTGGTTCCGGAGGTAAAACTCATGGCGCTTTATCAGGCAGGAAACTGTGGGCGCGTAGTGTTTCCTCAGGATCTTCTCTAGCTCGGGCCAAGTTAGCGTTTTGACATCGATTGGAGACGCTAGCGCCTTTGCCATCCGAAAAACGGCTTGGCCGCAGTGGGTCAAAAACACCGCTCTCTTTCGGTGATCCGACACTCCGCTCAGATCGCTACTCTCCAAAAACATGAGGAATCGGTCCACATACGTCTGCCATTCCTCCTTGGCCGGGTTGAATTTTTCAGGCGGTGCGTTGCTTCCGGACATGATGCCGCTCGCTCTCCGCCGCTATGCACTCTCTAAACGTGTTGCCTCGATCCCACCTTCGTCGCCAGTGTTTTGGAGCGGCAATGAAGAGGCACACACGTATAGTGATTCAGTCTTTTTGTTTATTCTCAGGACACCGACTGACTCAGCGGCGCGGCAGCCCTTCTTTTAAAGGGCTCCCGCGCCTAAGCCAACCAATGACGGCGCGAGGATCTCCCGCCGGAATGTAGACCAATGAACAGTAAGTATTTCAAATATTAACCAATCCAGAACAAAATTGAATTAAATAGAAGCCTGATAAACCACATACTTTGTTTCTGGGAATATCTATGCCACAAAATCTTTAGGGATTGTATTTTTAGGGGACCATTGAACACTAGAAAGAATCGTGGGTCAGAAGTTTCTTGAATGCGTGAAAGCCATTTCTCTTAAGAAGTTGTGTCTTCTTTCTTCAACAACTGATTTGGGAATTCAAAGACTTTCAGGGTGGAAAGGAAGAAAATACTTGAGATAGCTGTCTGAATGTAGAATTCTTCCCTTCTCCCATTATCAAAGAGAATCAGATTAAAGTGTCACAATAATGAGGCTAAGAAAAAGTTGTATTTTCTTAATACAGATAGTTGCTGTTCCCAGTCTTTTGCTTTTCAGTCCTTTTAGTTGTTTACACTTAATTCTTTATGAAAATAATTGCATGTAAATGAATGTCCTAATAATATGTTGATTAAAATGCATTAATTTTAAATCACCAAATAATCATCATTAGTCGAAGCCCAATATGCAACCAAATGACTAATTTTTCTACAGTTGTTTTGCATTTATGTTAGTAAAGGAGATTAAACACACAGCTCAAAAGCTCATTAAGTATTTTTGAAAGGTTTTTTTTTAAAGTTTCCTAATTTGTCTCCTAAATGACTATAAATACAATCCATTTTAAATGAACTGACTGTGTTACAAAGTTGTTAAATGATTACATATTTAACCAGAATGATCAAGATAGGTGAATGATTTATTTCTAAAGCTAAATCGGGAGGTTTTTTTCAATAAGTTTTTTCTGTCTATATATATCTCATCTATCATATCTGCCATCTTTTATTGAAAGTTCTCCCTTTGATTGTTGTGGTCCTTGGGAGTTGGCATTCAAGTTTAATATAGTATTATGGTTGGTCACAGTCAGATGTTTACTCTGGATTTGACCTTTTATCTATCTTTTAATATCTTCCCAAAAACTACTACTACTAAGATTACTACTACTACTACTACTACTACTACTAAATCACTGCACAGTCAGTCAGATGTTCAGATTGCGTTTGGCATTTTTGTCTACCTATTAAGTCCTTACTGAGAAGCTGGGATTGACAGATTTGGGTATTTTATTCTTATCTACCTCTTTTAACCAAGCTGCATCCTTGTTGGGTTATCCCATTATCTGTGCCCAGAACTGCACTGTTTCTTCCTTGTCAGGTACTGTCTGATTCGCTGCAGTTTCTCCACTGATGGATTGGTAGAAACATTTTTGATTGGATTGAAATTGGAGCTTCTGCCTATAATTTGCAATTCGAGCTTCATAATTACTGATTTACTTTTTGGCTATAGCTATTATTTGCTATTTTATTATTTACAGTGCTTCCTTGATCTTCCCTGTTTCTAAGTGGTATTTCTTAATTAAGCTTTCATTGTCTTGTTGTTCTTCAGGTTCTTTTCTTTCACCTCTTCTAGCTTGTTTGCATCTGATCTCAATTTGCTGATCTTATTTTCCAATCTAATCTTTCATTTTTGTGGTGCACTGTTAGGGTTTTTTTCTTCTCTGTTGATTTTGTATCCCAGGTACTCAGTTATAACTGCAGCTGTGTTATATATTAATTGATTTGTTTCTTGCAGTGACTTGTCCTTATACTTGATATTGCAGTATTTGCATCTTTTAACAGTTGTGCTAACTGTTTCTTTGGAACAAGCTTCAATGCAGGCAGCCATATTCTGATATTTTGTGATGTTCTAGATGCTCAGTTATTCTTGTTTCAATTTTTTTACTTTTTTAGTTAAAAGGCTTAGTTCTTCCTGAGACAGAGGAGAGGGTACTTGGTTTCCAAATGAAAACAATTCCATCTCTCTGCTGGATTTCCCTACTGCCAAGTCCCCCTGGTTTGCCTCTACATTCTGAGTTACTTCTGGTAAGGATTTGATTTCTTTGTCCTGGATAAACTTTTGCAGTTCTTCTAATTCTGCTTCTATAAATAATTTATTTTGTATTATAAATTGGCGTTGATCTGCCAGCCTCTGTTCCCTTATTTCTGATTCTGGTTGTTGTTCTTTCTGATGCATTTGTTTCAAATATCGTCTTCTTGCTGGACTTGATCTGTAAAAGCAGATAATTATTTTTTTGTTTTCAATCACTGTATATTTCTGACAGGTAAACACTTTTCTTCCAGTTGTTCTGCAACTGCTGGCCCTGGTTGCTCAGCCAATAGTTCTGAGTCCTGTAGCCCATTTTTCACCAGTTATTCAGGAACTCCAACATCTGGCACGGACCTTGTTAACCCAGACAACATCTGAAAAAATATGGCTTTCTGAAATTTACGTCTCATCATATTTTTTATGGGAAAGACACTCTTTGTCTGATTCCTTTGAGAGACTTGTCCAGGAGTGGGATTCTACCGGTTCTGACCAGTTCTATAGAACCCCTTTTTAACTTTCTAAGCAGTTCGGACAACCGGTAGAAGAAATCTCCTTTTGTTTTTTTCCACCCTTATTACATTCTTGGCAGTATGCCTAGACTTACTGTCTCCGAAGGAGGTTTTTTCCCTTTCTTAATACTTTCTTAAAGGGGAAGGGTTGTTTTAAGCTTTTTACACTGCTGTTGGGAGAAAATATTCCCCTGGAAATACTTCCAGCTGGCACACAATGATCAGCACTTTGAAGAAATAATTGAATAACCAACAAGAGCAGCGAAAGAAGCTTTTTAATTATAAGGAACCAAGATGTGTGACATTCAGCAAGGTTTCTTGGCTAGCTAGAAAGATTGACATTCAAATGTGAGTTTACATACACTTTCTGAGTTTTGGTCTAAAACTGGTTTTCGGTGAAGTTTAATTCTGTCCTTGGTGACATTTAATCCTGACATTTATTGATGGGATAATTTTTCCTATTCAGCTTTGTTTGGAAGGAAAAAAGATTAATCTCTGTTCCTGAAAAGAAACTGGGTTGAGAAATCTGGCTAGTTCCTGTGTCTATTTGTTCTGGTAATTGGTTTAACAAGCAACAGCTATTGTTGTGATTTAATTAATTGTATTGTGTTTGAATTTTTTCCTGTCTCATGGTTTCTTTTTCTATCTGGGGAGGGAGTCTTCCTTCACTGCTTTAGTGATATCTGGCACTGTCCTTTTGGGATGTACTTCCAAGAGGCAGGATTCAAACTTGGCACTGATTTTTTTTAGTGCCTTTCTGGGGGGCATGTGACCTTCCCTTAAATCTGGATGATTTCCTTAGGATATCTTGTGAGGTGAGTGAGACCAGCTGGTATCTTTAAGTGGTACAAATTGATCTAAGGATTGCTTCTCCTGGGTGTCCTCTTTCTGGAGAGCTTAAATTACTAAAGGGTTTCACTTTATGAACAAGAGTTGGCTGCTGATAGTTATCATTGCATTTTAACTATTTTAATTCCTGAAGGTGCTCTGGCACCCTGCCTGATTTGTAACTCTTGCTTGCAGCTATTTTTAGTCTAATGATTGTTATTTAGGGCAGCATTTTGCAAGCAAAGAAGCTTTTTGTATTTTTGTACAGATAATCCTTGACTTACAACAGTTCATTCAGTGACCATTCAAAGTTACAATGGCACTGAAAAAAGTGACTTATGACTGTTTTCATACTTACGGCCATTGCAGCATCCCCACTGTCATGAGAGGCCAGGCGAGGAGAAACACCCCTTGACGTGAGTGATGTCAAGTTAACTATGCCCCACCCAGTCACCTGACCACCAAGCCACACCCACCAACTAAGCCATGCCCACAGAACCATTGTTAAAAAATTTGAATCCCACGCCTGGACCTATCTAATATGGTTGAACTCTAGCATATCTCTCATCTTCCTCAGAGCATATAAGTCCCACAACCACATCAAGGTAGTGCCTCACTGCCTGATGATGATGATAATGATGATGATGATTAATCATACAGTCAGTATTTAGGTCTGGCATTTTTGTCTACCTATTGAATTCTTACCAAGGACCTGGGGTAGGCAGATCTGGATGTTTGATAGTGTTAAATATCAATCAAGTATTTTCCGAATAAAACCACCTTTTGGAATTGACTGATGGCAAATTTGTCAATGCCTATGGTGTTCAAGTGATGCTCCAGTTGTTTTGGGATTGCACCCAAGGTGCCTATTACTATTGGTACTATATTTGCTTGCTTTTGCCACAGTTGTTCTATTTCTATTTGTAGGTCTTTGTATTTTGTTATCTTCTTCAGTTCTTTCTCTTTTATTCTACTTTCTCCAGGCACTGCCACATCCACTATCCAGACTTTTTTTGTCTTTCTTATCAACAAATGTTAAATCTTGGATGATATGTGGCAGATGCCTGTCTGTTTGAAGTCTAAAGTCCCAGAACAATTTAACTTCTTTATTTTCTATGACTTTCTTTACTTTATAGTTCCACCAGTTCTTGCTTGCAGGCAAATGATATTTCTAGTAGATCTTCCAATGCATCATTGTTGCTACTTTGCAATGCCACTGCTTGAAATTAGTCTGGTGATCTTCTTGCAGCAGCTTACCAGGTGGTCCATAGTTTCCTCAGCTTTTTTGCATAGACAGCAATTACTGTCTGCTGCTTTCTTCTCAATTTTGGCTTTGTATGCATTTATTTTTAAGGTTTGGTTTTGTGCAGCCAGAACTAGTCCCTTTGTCTCTTTTTCAATTTTCCTGCTCTTAGCCATTGCCAAGTCTTGTTATTATCTGTCTTCCCTGCTACTTTCCCCCCCAATGTACTGGCTATGTAGTGCTTTGTTTCCCATGCCTTGATTCTGTTCTTCATTTGGTCTTTCTTTTAGGCCAGTTTGGTGTCTCCAGAAGTCAGTTTCCTGGCATACTAACTTCAGTACATCTTCTTCATTGTCCCTCAGATATTCTTCCAGAGTTCTTTTTTTCTTATTATTAACATATACACAACAATGTGAAATCACAGCTGCTAGTGCTGCGGGTGTTATCCTTCATATTACATCCCGATAACCTAGTGTATATGCAGATCCAAACAGTGCAGCCTTTTGTATTGACAAATAAAATTGTGGATAATGTGCAGATTTAATAAGTGCTGTCCAAGATTTTTTGGTATGGCACCCAGTATGCTGGAAAAAAAAACACTAGGATTACCAAATGCCATAATCTTTCAACTTTGATTTTCATTGCATGATACATTGTGATTATCTCCAACTCTTTGTTTTCTATTCTACTATCCCCTAGTATTGCCACATCAATTATCCACACTTTCTTCTGTTCAATCAGTTAAATCTGGTGTGTTGTGGGCCAAGACTTTATTAGTTTCTTCCAACAAACTGATCTTTAAACTCACTACAAAAGCCAGGTCTTTAGTGTTATCTAAAATGATGATATCTACTAAATGAGAATAGTAAAGCTCCTCCTTCCTGTATGTGTTTTTTCTTTTTCTCCCAGATGCTACAGCTTAAATAAATTTGTTTAAAAGCACGTATAATATTTTAATCTGTTTTATGAATTCCAAAAGAAATCTGAATCTATTTACGGCAAACATGTATGTATGCGGTCAAAGGCTTTTTGGCATGATATGATTATAAATTGATCTTTAGCTAAACTTAAGCAGCTATGTCGTTCCAAAGAGGAAGCCTACAGAAAAGGTGACAGAATGCTATACAACCAGGCCAGAAACATATTAACAAGAGAGATCAGAGTAGCAAAAAGAAACTACTCTGAAAAGTTAAGGAATCAGTTCTCAACAAATGAACCAGCAAACATTTGAAAAAGTCTTAAAAATATCACCGGCTACAGAAAACCTCCTTCCCAGGCAGAAGGAAATCAACAACTAGTAGATGATCTGAATGTGTTTTATTGCAGGTTTGAAAGAAAACTACAGCCACCTGTCTCCACAACCCACATCTCAAACACACCAACAACAACCAAGACTCCTACAACTGACCCCAACCCATTGGGTTCATAACCTCTGGTGGTAATAGAAAAAGAAGTGCAAGATCTATTTCACAGACAAAAGCCAGGAAAAGCACCAGGGCCAGACAAAGTAACTCCTTCTTGCTTAAAAGACAGTGCTGACCAATTGGCCCCCATGTTCACCTGGATTTTCAATAAATTACTAGAGATGTACTATGTTCCTTCTTGCTTCAAATGCTCTACTATCATCCCAGTGTCAAAGAAGCCCTCCATCAGGGAACTGAATGACTACAGACCAGTTGCTCTAACATTTGTAGTTATGAAAACTTTTGAAAGGCTAGTGCTGTCCCACCTGAAAACCATCATGGATCCGCTGTTAGATCCCATGCAGCTTGCCTATCGAGCAAATAGATCAACAGATGATGCTGTTAATATAGATCTGCACTACATCCTACAACACCTTGAATTTCCAAATACCTGTGCAAGACTTCAGTTCAGCATTCAATACCACCATTTCAGACATTCTTCTAACTAAACTAAACCAGCTAGCGGTACCCGAACACACTTGTAAGTGGATCATAAACTTCCTAACTGACTGGAAGCAGCAGGTGGAGTTAGGCAGAATCACATCTGATACCTGTACAATTAGCACAGCCCCCCCAAGGCTGTGTGCTTTCTCCATTTCTCTTCTCCCTATATACCAATGACTGCATCTCAAATGATCCATCTGTTAAAATACTGATATTTGCAGATGATATAACAGTGATTGTCTCATTCAAGAGAACGACGAATCCGCATACAGATGGGAGGTACATCTTGCCTTGTGGTGTAACTTGAACAATGTGGAACTGAACACACTCAAAACCGTAGAAATAGTGGTAGACTTTAGGAGAAACCCTCCCATACTACCATCTCTTAAAATACCAGACAACACAGTATCAACAGTAGAGACCTTCAAATTTCTAGGTTCTATCATATCACAAGACCTAAAATGGACACCTAACATCAAAAACATCATCAAAAAAGCACAACAAAAAATGTTATTTCTGCACCAATTCAGAAAGCTCAAACTGCCCAAGGAGATGAAGATACAGTTCTATAGAGGAATTATTGAGTCTGTCATCTGCACCTCTATAACTGTCTGGTTTGGTTCTACAACCCAAGAAGACAGACACAGACTTCAGAGAGTAATTAGGACTGCAGAAAAAAATAATTACTACCAACCTGCCTTCAACTGAGAATCTGTATACTGCACGAGTCAAATAGAAGACTGTGAAAATATCTACAGACCCCTCACATCCCGGACATAAACTGTTTCAACTCCTATCCTCAAAATGATGCTATAGAGCACTGCACACCAGAACAACTAAATACAAGGACAGTTTTTTCCCAAATGCCATCACTCTGCAAATAATTCCAAATAATAATCCAAACAAATAATTCCCTCAACACTGTCCAACTATTTACAAAATCTGCACTACTATTACTATTAAATGTCTCATCACTCCTTATAGCCCATCTCCTCCCCCTTGTGACTGTATGACTGTAACTTTGTTGCTTGTATCTTTACAATTTATACTGACTGTTTCCTAGTACAATTTGATTGCTCATTGTACCCTATGACTATTATTAAGTGTTGTACCTTATGATTCTTGACTTTTAACAAATGTATCTTTTCTTTTATGTACACTGAGAGCATTTGCACCAAGACAAATTCCTTGTGCATCGAATCACACTTGGCCAATAAAGACCTTCTATTCTATTCTATTCTATTCTATTCTATTCTATTCTATTCTATTCTATTCTATTCTATTCTATTCTATTCTATTCTATTCTATTCTATTTATTTTTATTTAAATCTATTACATCTAAAACTAACCCAATATTATCTGCTGCTTGCTTACTTACCACATGATCATTCTTTTTCAAAAATAACTATTAAACTTTTAAAGATATAGAGGTTAACAACAACTAATAATTGAGATAGAAGGATGAAAAAATAATGAAAAAAAACAAAGCCCAAAATATAGGAAGAAAGAAAAAGAAATACAAAGAAATGATGTCAGATTTATTTTTACAATGTATTTAAGTATAAACTTATATTAAACCCATACTCTAAGTTAATAATATCACTTTCATTTTCTAATCATCAAATCCACATATCATAATTTAATATTTTTCATGTGTCATGCAAAAAGTCCAGAAGAGGCTTCTAATCAGCATTAAAATTAATCAATGTCATTTCTTTAATTAAAACTGTCAGTTTCACTATCTTGGCCAGTTCCATCATTTTCAACAATCATTCTTCCATTATAGGTAATATCATTTTTTTTTTTCACCACTGTGCATCTATAAAAACAAAGTTTCATGAGTATTTCCAACTGCTTATTCCAACTGCTTATTCATCAACCCCAAAAGAAATATATCTGGTTTTAATTCTATATTAGTCTCTATATTAGTCTTTAAAATCTTCTGAATTAATGAATGTATTTGAATCCAAAAGATGAATGATATCACTTGCTGTAAAGATCTTTGTATTAACATTAATCAATGAAATTGAATTATAATTGAATGTGAGCTTTATCTGTTTTGGTATAAGTGTAATATAAACCTAATTAAATGCTGGTGATAACATTTCTTTATCAAGTATCTCTTCAATATCTCTTTTGACAGCAAAAGATCTATGAATGTTTTATACCACTCAATAGGGAACTTATTTAATCATGGTGTTTTACCATGTGACATTTTAAAAATATTTATTTTAACTTTTAACATAAAGGATGAATAAAAGTTGTTTTTGTGTTTCATCTAAATATTGAAGATTAGTTTTATTTAAACATACCTCTTTATCTTCCCTCAAAATGATATTGCACACTTTCCCTGATGTATTCTACTATTTATCTATTTTATAAATAAGTGTTAATTTATCACCCTTTCAAAAAAAAATCAGTACTTTCATACCAGGCAGTTAATGGTTATTCTACTGTTAATGGAGGTATCAATTGAAGAAAGTGACAGGCAGTTGAAGGTTAATATGTCTTACGATTGTATATTGAGTTTCTCAGCTTTTTGGCACTAGGTTTTCAAGGGCTCAATTGCCTGCAGTAGAAATTTAAAAGGGGAAATAGTTTGGGAATACTGTCCCATGACAGATTCAAGCCTGATCTATCATGATTTTTATTAGTTTTTAGGATTTTTGTCTAAGTTTCTTTGGATGGCCTACAGCCATGTGGATGGTGCCTACAAGGAACAAAATATGTGGGTTAAATTCTAACTGTATCTATCAGCAGATATATGTGTGTGTGTGTGTGTGTGTAAGGTTTTGAGCTGATAAATAATTAAATAGACTAGGCTTAACAGGGTGTTGTAACACAAAGTATATACTTATTCCCCTGCCTCAGCTGAACAGGATAGAGCCAGTGGTCCAGTGGCAATTACAACTGCCTCACATGTAATACTTCCCTGGTTCGAATCCCAGTAAGGGTATGGCTAGCTGAAGAGAGCTAACTAGCTCGAAATAGATCTATACTAGTCTCCCTTATTTAATTATTTATCAGCTCAAAACCTTACACACATGTAAACAAAAGACAACGAAACAAATAGCTTTCTGTCGGTATGGTCTCTGGTGATGAGCCGAAAGACAGAAAAGAAAGCAGTATGCTTTCTCCCTTAATTGGGGCTTAACAGGGTGTTGTAACACAAAGTACATATATATGTGTGTGTGTGTGTGTGTGTGTGTGTGTGTATGTGTTAGGTTTTTGAGCTGATAAATAATTAAACAAGGGAGACTAGGATAGATCTATTTCGAGCGACTTAGCTCTCATCAGCTACCCATACCCTTACTGGGATTCGAACCAGGGAAGCATTACATGTGAGGCAGTTGTAATTGCCATTAGGCCACTGGTTCTCATCCAGATCAGCGATACAGAGGAATGAGTATATATATATATATATATATATATATATATATTTGTTTTCGGAGATTTTCGCGGGTATTTGTATGTGGATCTTTGGTTCTTCGGGTTTTCTCCCGCGTAGAGTTGGAAATATCTAGGCGACGTTTCGATGAAGTCTCATTCATCATCTTCAGGCTTGTGTCTTCGGTCTTGTGCTTCTCAGAGTGATGTGAGCTTGCAGCTGCTTCTTCCTTTTAACTACTAGTGGGGGTGTGACTTGATTGGGTGGGGGCTTGGCTGTGTTCTGATTGGGTGGGGGTGTGTTCTCTTTGGTTGGGGGTTTGGCTGTGTTCTGATTGGTTGGGGGGTTGGCTCTGTTCTGATTGGCTGGGGGTATGTTCTGTTCTGGTGGGGGTTTGATTGTACTCAGGTTAGACTCAGTTGCTGGGGGATTTGAGCTGGTGAGCTGTGATCCTGTTGTTTGGCTTCGCGTTCGTGGTCGTGCCACATCTTCATGGTGGGCATCAGTTCCCTTCATGTATGGGTTGGGGGGGTTTGAAGCAGGTAGTGATGCAGCTGTGGTACGGCTTCTGGTCCGTGGTCGTGTTTCATCTTCTGTGTGGGTGTGAGTCTGCTTTCTGCGTGGAAGTGTGGTGGTAGTTTCTTGTGTGGCCCTCGTGGGTGTGGGTCTGGTGTCCTTTATGTTAGGTACTCTTTTGTTAATGAGGGCGGGTTTCCAAATGGCTGGTAGGCGGGAGGTGTCATCTCGTTTATTCATGCTGTGTGGGCGTTTTTCTATCTCTATGGCTTCTCTGATTATTCTGTTGTTGAAGTGTTCAGTTTTGGCGATAGTTCTGGTATTTTTAAAGTCAATCTTGTGTCCTGTGGCTTTGAGGTGTTGGACCAGGGAAGAGGTCGGTTCTTCTTTTTTGATTGAGTTCTTGTGTTCTTCAATGCGTGCACTTATCCTTCTGTTAGTTTGTCCAATGTATGTGGTGGGGCAGGAGGTGCACGGGATTTCGTATACTCCTTGGTTTTCTAACTCGATTTTGTCTTTAGGGTTTCTTAGGATGGTGGATATTTTTCCGTTTGTGCAGAATGCTGTTTTTATGTTGTGTTTTTGGAGGATCTTGCTGATTTTGTCTGTAGTGCCTTTTATATATGGGAGGAGGGCTTTGCCAGTTTCTTGTTCTCTATCTTGGATTTTGGTTGGGGTTTCTTTTTGGATTAGGTGAGTAATCTTTCTTCTTTGAAATCCATTTGCTGTTAGTACGTTAGTGAGAGTGTGTAGTTCGGTTTTTAGGTGTTGTTCATCGGCTAAGCATTTTGTTCTGGAGATGAGTGTCTCAGCTACGGAATTGATCTGTGCTGGGTGGTGGTGTGAGAGTGCGTGTAGATAGCGGTTTGTATGTGTTTTCTTCTGGTAGATGGTGTGTCCTAGGGAGCCATTGGATTTTTTGTATACTAAGACATCTAGGAAGGGAAGTTGATTGTTAGCTTCTGTTTCCATGGTGAATTGTATTTTGGGGTGTAGGCTGTTGAGGTGTGTGAGGAAGTTGTTCAGTTTTTCTTTCCCGTGTGGCCAGATTATGAAGGTGTCATCTACGTATCTGAGCCAGAGTTTGGGTTTGTGATCATATTTTTCTAGAGCTTGTGTTTCAAAGTGTTCCATGTAAAGGTTTGCGATGACAGGTGAGAGGGGTGATCCCATGGGTGCTCCTTCTATTTGTTTGTATTTTTGTCCATTGTAGGTGAAGTATGTATTGGATAGGCAGTGGTTGGTCAGATCTAGGATGTGCTTGGGGGGGTTGTATTTATTTTGGATGGCTGTCAAGGCTTCTTTTATAGGCACTTGGGTGAAGAGGGATATGACATCGAAGCTCACTAATAGATCGCTGGGTTGTAAGTTTTGTTTCTTTATGATCTCGATGAACTGGAATGAGTTTCTTACATGTGAGTTGATGGATTCAGCATAGGGCTGTAGTTGTTTGGCGAGAAATTTGGCTAGGTTTTGTAGAGGTGAGCCTATGGAGCTGACTATAGGTCTAAGTGGGGTTCCTTCTTTGTGTATCTTGGGGAGACCATAAAGCTTAGGGCATCTGGATGATTTCTCTCTGGGTATGATTCTTTGCTGGATTTCTTCGCTGATGGGGGAGGCTTTTATTTGGATCTGGTGATTTTTTCTAGGTAGGTGGTGGGGTCTGTGTTTAGGGGTTTGTATGTGGGGTCTTGGAGTAGGTTGGTTAACTTGGTTTGATAGTCAGATGTGTTCATAACCACTGTCACGTTGCCCTTGTCTGCTGGTAGGATTATTATGCTGGTGTCTTTTTTTCAGGTTAAGTAATGCAGTTTGTTCTTCTTTGGATAAGTTGCTTTTGGGTGGTTTGCTAGTGCAGAGGATGTGGTAATTTCGAGTCTGATTCTGTTCGCATCATCAGGGTTGGTTTTGGTCAGGCTGGTTTCAACTCCGCATATGATGGTTTCCGTGGGAATGTGTTTGGGAGCGACAGCAAAGTTGAATCCTTTCGAAAGGACATTGGTTTCGGCTTCGCTGAGGATCTTGTCTGAGATGTTGTGCACTGTTTGTTTCATGTGTGGCTGTGAGGGGGGAGGAGTTTGTTTCTGCCATTGTTGTAGTTTTCTGAGTTTGTTGGTGTGTGTGTCTGTCTTGAGGGTGGTCTGTGTTTCGGCTCTCCAGACAGCGAGTTGTTTGATTTTGTCCCAAAGTGCAGGGTGAATCTTGTTGCTGAGTCTGAGGTGAAGTGTGAGGAGATCTTTGTTGATTTGGTCTAGGAGGAATCTTTTTGTGTGAAGTTCATTTCTGATTAGGGCCAATTCTGTTCTTTTTAGGATGCGTTTGGTGGCTGCTGTGTTGGTGTGGAATTTCAATTGGAAGCTTATGGGGATTAAATTTTGATCTCGGCAGTTGCGTAGGAATGCAAGGTCACATAAAATGGAAGCTCTTTGGACTTCAAGTTTTTCGTAAGTCCTGGTCAGATGGTGGGTTTCCTCCCCGTAGAGGTGCAATATTTGTTTTCGGAGATTTTCGCGGGTATTTGTATGTGGATCTTTGGTTCTTCGGGTTTTCTCCCGCGTAGAGTTGGAAATATCTAGGCGACGTTTCGATGAAGTCTCATTCATCATCTTCAGGCTTGTGTCTTCGGTCTTGTGCTTCTCAGAGTGATGTGAGCTTGCAGCTGCTTCTTCCTTTTAACTACTAGTGGGGGTGTGACTTGATTGGGTGGGGGCTTGGCTGTGTTCTGATTGGGTGGGGGTGTGTTCTCATTGGTTGGGGGTTTGGCTGTGTTCTGATTGGTTGGGGGGTTGGCTCTGTTCTGATTGGCTGGGGGTATGTTCTGTTCTGGTGGGGGTTTGATTGTACTCAGGTTAGACTCAGTTGCTGGGGGATTTGAGCTGGTGAGCTGTGATCCTGTTGTTTGGCTTCGCGGTCGTGGTCGTGCCACATCTTCATGGTGGGCATCAGTTCCCTTCATGTATGGGTTGGGGGGGTTTGAAGCAGGTAGTGATGCAGCTGTGGTACGGCTTCTGGTCCGTGGTCGTGGTTTCATCTTCTGTGTGGGTGTGAGTCTGCTTTCTGCGTGGAAGTGTGGTGGTAGTTTCTTGTGTGGCCCTCGTGGGGTGTGGGTCTGGTGTCCTTTATGTTAGGTACTCTTTTGTTAATGAGGGCGGGTTTCCAAATGGCTGGTAGGCGGAGGTGTCATCTCGTTTATTCATGCTGTGTGGGCGTTTTTCTATCTCTATGGCTTCTCTGATTATTCTGTTGTTGAAGTGTTCAGTTTTGGCGATAGTTCTGGTATTTTTAAAGTCAATCTTGTGTCCTGTGGCTTGAGGTGTTGGACCAGGGAAGAGGTCGGTTCTTCTTTTTTGATTGAGTTCTTGTGTTCTTCAATGCGTGCACTTATCCTTCTGTTAGTTTGTCCAATGTATGTGGTGGGGCAGGAGGTGCACGGGATTTCGTATACTCCTTGGTTTTCTAACTCGATTTGTCTTAGGGTTTCTTAGGATGGTGGATATTTTTCCGTTTGTGCAGAATGCTGTTTTTATGTTGTGTTTTTGGAGGATCTTGCTGATTTTGTCTGTAGTGCCTTTTATATTGGGAGGAGGGCTTTGCCAGTTTCTTGTTCTCTATCTTGGATTTTGGTTGGGGTTTCTTTTTGGATTAGGTGAGTAATCTTTCTTCTTTGAAATCCATTTGCTGTTAGTACGTTAGTGAGAGTGTGTAGTTCGGTTTTTAGGTGTGTTCATCGGCTAAGCATTTTGTTCTGGAGATGAGTGTCTCAGCTACGGAATTGATCTGTGCTGGGTGGTGGTGTGAGAGTGCGTGTAGATAGCGGTTTGTATGTGTTTTCTTCTGGTAGATGGTGTGTCCTAGGGAGCCATTGGATTTTTTGTATACTAAGACATCTAGGAAGGGAAGTTGATTGTTAGCTTCTGTTTCCATGGTGAATTGTATTTTGGGGTGTAGGCTGTTGAGGTGTGTGAGGAAGTTGTTCAGTTTTTCTTTCCCGTGTGGCCAGATTATGAAGGTGTCATCTACGTATCTGAGCCAGAGTTGGGTTTGTGATAAGTATTTTTTCTAGATCTCTTGTGTTTCAAAGTGTTCCATGTAACTTTTGCGATGAACATGTGGAGGGGTGATCCCATGGGTGCTCCTTCTATTTTGTTTTGTATTTTTGGTCCATTGTAAGGTGAAGTATGTATTGGATAGCAGTGGTTGGTCAGATCTAGGAATTTGCTGTGTGGGTTGTATTTCATTTTGGATGGCTGTCCAGGCTTCGTTTATAGGCACTTGGTGAAGAGGATATGAAATCGAAGCTCACTAATGATGCTGGTTGTAAGTTTGGTTTCTTATGATTCTCGATGAACTGAATAGTTTTCTTACATTGAGTGATGATTCCAGCATAGGTCTGTATTGTTGGCCGATAATTTGGCTAAGGTTTTGTAGAGGTATCCTATGGAGCGACTAAGGTCTAAGGGGTTCCTTCTTTGTGTATCTTGGGGAGACCCATAAAGCTTAGGGCATTCTTATGATTTCTCTCTGGGTATATTCTCTTTTCGTGCTTTCTTCGCTGATGGGGAGCTTTTATTTGGATCCGGGGTGATTTTTTCTAGTTAGGAGGTGGGGTCTGTGTTTAGGGGTTTTGTAGGTGGGGTCTTGGGTAGGTTGGTTAACTTGGTTATGATAGCAGAATGTGTTCATAACGCACTGTCGCGTTGCCCTTGTCGCTTGGTTAGATTATTATGCTGTTTCGTTTTTTCAGGTTAAGTATGGCCCGTGTTCTTCTTGGATAGTTGCTTTTGGTGGTGGTTTGCTATGC